>CM069133.1:71304324-71634324 GCA_035221665.1 Okamejei kenojei | reverse complement strand
TTATTCAGCAATTTATGACATATTGAACAGGCACATGGAAGGGAGGTGGAAACAGATTAGTAACATTCCAATGCAAATTGGATACTTAAAAAGGAAACAAAACAAAAAAAATCTCTGCACCACAAGTAATGGAGAAGGAGCCAAGAACTTTACCAAAGAACTGACAGGCATGGTGGGCCCAAACACCAGACTTCTGTGTCACAACTGATCAGATAGTTTCATTGTTAAGTTAGTGAAACGTCAGAGAGCAGAGATCGGGATTCCACTATTCAGTTTTGTCATTAATATAAACTCCACCACTACTCATACCTGACCCTCCTGGAGCCTGAAACTGCTGCAAATCCATTACCGCATGAGGGGTGAATCGAACATCTAAAGAAGTCACGGGTGACTGTTTTATCCACGTTGCAATATTACCATTGGACAATTTATTCAGAGGCGTGTAAATAGCAACAGCGTTCTTTGTTTTTTTCATCTGACTGATCGCCACAGATTTCTCAGGTTTGAAACAAATTGCCTGGTCTTTTTCTGTTACGTGGCTTACAATGTCACTGTGAACCAGTTGACTTCGGATTTTCTCCACAGTTTTGTGTATGCTTTCATAAGAAGCACTCCCTGTTCCAGTGGGCCGATCAGCTTTCTCACTCCGTTGATGTTCACAATACTTTTTGGGAGTTTTGCTGATGAATGATGGTGATTTTGCAATCTTGCCTTCGTCAACCACTGTCTCACCTTTTATCTTACTGAGTGGACATATTCCATCCTTGGTAGAATGTTCTTGCACTTCAGTAGAACGATCACACACTACCTTTGAAGCCACCTTGATAGGAATAGATTCCTTATCCTCACTCTCCTCAGTTACCATCCCAGAGATTGGATTGGTTATTCCTTGGCATTGCTCATCTGGCACAGAGAGCACTTGATGCAGTCGACACTCATTTATATTATTTATTGGGTCAACCCGAGGTGTGTCATAATCTGGAATATATGGTTTAATGTCCAGTACTGGCGTTCCATGTATCATGTCAATACCCGAAAGGTAAAGAGCATCACCTAAGAAAGGTTTAGAAATATGTTACACATCAAACATGTAAAAATTCATGTAACATCTAACATGTAACATCTCCAGGGATGCTGCCTGTCCCGCTGAGTTACTCCAGCTTTTTGTGTCTATCTTCGGTTTAAACCAGCATCTGCAGTTCCTTCTTGCACATGTAAAATTTCACATTAATTTAGTGTTGTTTTAACATGGTATCCACAACATTTAAAATTCAGAGAACAAATCAATTTGATCTATTTTTTTAAAATTGAAAATATGGAAATAAAATATTGTAAGCCTGAAAGAGGCAGAGAAGATTTACGAGGATGTTGCGAGGACTTGAGGCCCTAAACTATATGGAAAAGTTGGCTAAGCTAGGATGTTATTCCTTGAAGCACCAGCACCTGAAGGATGATTTTATAAAGGTGTTTAATAATAATGACAGGAATAGATAGCGTGAACCCACAGTGACTCTTACCCAAGGTCGGGGAATCAAGAAGCAGAGGACATAGGTTTAAGGTGAGAGAGGCATCATTTACTAGGAACCTGATGGGTAAATTTGTCCCCCACCCTTGTCACTCATGTGGCCCACTGGCGTGGAACCCCTTCCCTTGTTTTGAGGGGCGTCTCCACCACACCCTGCCCCCCATGTCCAGCAGCGGAAGGACCCTAGACTGTGGTCCTACCCAACAGAGCCTTGCCATTCTCTAGAATGGATGACATTTCGGGGCGAGACCTTTCCTCAGACTGGTTAGGGATAAGGGAGACAAGAGATACAGACGGTGATGTGGAGAGATAAAGAACAATGAATGAAAGATATGCAAAAAAGTAACAATGATAAAGGAAACAGGCTGTTTGTAGGGTGAAAATAAGAAGCTAGTGCAACTTGGGTGGGGGAGGCATAGAGAGGGAATGCCGGGGCCATCTGAAATGAAATAAATCAATATTCATACCACTCACTATGTTAGTGATTTACTGACTGCTCATATTTTATGAACACTACAGTTGGTCATGCAGGAAATATTCTGCCAAAAAAAAATTTCACCCTCAGACGTAAAAGTTTTGATACTACCACTTTAATTTGAAATTCATGCAGATGGTAGCAAGATTCTTGACCCTCCTTTTCCTGTTTTCAATAAAGTTGGCTTATCATGTGCAGCAAAAGCATTCTACCTACATATCGAACCTCTTTAAAGCAGCTTACCTTCAATCCTATCCAACTTCCCCAGTGTTAAACCAATTGCATTGGGGCGGTGAGGACTTCTTGTTGAAAATACTCCAGTTTTTAATCCATTCAGCCGAGGTGGCTTAACTTTAGCTTTGCAACTTTGATGTCCATTCTTGTGAAAAACAAAGATAATCCTGCATAAATCAATTGTTCTATATTTAAAATTGAGAATGCAATAAAAACATTTACATTTAAACATAGGAATAAGGCGATTTATTGGTACAGAAATTGTAAAGAATCTAGAACTAGACCTGCAATTTAACTTTTGATTATCGATGGCAGAACACAAAAATGGTTCATACACAGATTCAAGTTAAGCATCGTGGTCTTGAGGCACATGAAATAGAAACAACCCCTCAAACCAGTTCCATCAATGAATGAGTTCATGCCTTTCTCTTTATCTTGTCGCTACCTTTTTGCACCAACTTCAAATCTCTTGACTCCTTTGAATTTGAATACTTCACTGTCGCCATCATATCCAATTTATTGCTATCATTAACACTTAACTTTAAATAAATCATTGAATTGTACAGCACAATAATGGGCCCTTTAGCCCAAAATGTCCACGCTGACTGTGATGCCCGTTCACGTTAATCCCATTTGCCCACATATCTCAAATTCTTTCTGACCTAAGTACATGGCCAAGGGCATTTTAAACTTCACAATTGTGCCTGCTTCTGCCATTTCCTCTGGCAGCACAATCTATGTTCTCAATACAATCTGCGTGATAAACATGCCCGTCAGATTTCTTTATATTTCTCCCCTCTCACCTTACTAAAAAACTAAACTGTACACAATATCCAGCCTGAGGAATGTTTAGTACATGACAGAAGAATCTTGCAAATTTTGTACCCAAATGCCATAAACTTTGTGGAGAAAATGTTTCTATTCTTTAAGGAAAGCCAAAGTCACATTAAAATAATACATTCTGCATGTTACTTCAACAAAATATACACATATTCTGTTCTGAAAAGATAGGTCTTTCTGAATACTTTTAGTGCATTAGAATCAGAGTCATGGAGTAATTCAGCATGGAAACAGGACCTAGGGTCCAACTTGCCCATGTCGATCAAAATGTCCCATCTATGCCAGTCCCATCTGTTGCATTCGGCTCATAACCCTCAAAACCTTTCCTATTCATGTACCTGCCCAAATGTATTTTCCTATTATTATCGTGCCCGTCTCACCTACCTCCTCTGGCAGCGCATTCCATATACAAACCACCCTCTGTGTGAAAAAGTTGTCCCTCAGGATCCTATTAAATCTTACCCCTCTACATTAAATTTATGTCCTCTGGTTCTAGATTCCCTAACTCTGGATAAAAGACACTGTGCATTCACTCTTTCTATTTCCCTCACTATCTTATACACCTCTATAAAATCAACCCTCGGGTTATTGCACTCCAAGGAATAAAGTCCTAGCCTGCCTAATCTCTCCCTGTAGCTCAGGCCCTCAAATCTTGGCAACATCCTCGTAAATCTTTTCTGTACTTCTTCCAGCTTTAATGACATCCTATCTATACTGGGTAACCAGTTTTAAAATGTACATTTACCATTCCCAATATCACTTTATAGAAAGATTTCTGACAGGACAAGAAATTAAGAAAGGATTTTGCAAGGTTCCACTGCTCTCCAGGATAATTTCAGGGTGGGATTGTGTCAGAGACTCTCCTAATTTGTTTTTATTCTGCTCTTTAGTCAAAGATTATTCAGTAATTTGATACTCCTAGCTGGGAACTACACCAAAAAGGAATGCTGGTCTGAGATAAAGAAACAGTGCAGTGGCGCTGTTCTTATTACATATTTCGGCATTATACTCCACTGGGAGTGCAGAGCACTAAAACTGAAACATTATTCAACATTTTTCTTATCTTGCTGAAAGTTAACATTCAAACCTTTACATATAAAAGTTAAATTCACAATGGAGTAGCCTAGATGCCTTGCTAAACACGCCAAACATTCCCTGCACAATCTGACAATGCTAATTTAATATAATGGATTTGTTTATTTTCTGCAGCATTGCTCATTGGAATATAGCAGCACGGACTAATGGTCAAAAATGACAATGTCAGTTAATGAACCGTAGACACAAACATCAGCAGAGTTCATTTCTTGACAAGTACACCTGAAAAGTAGAGATGCTTTATTAAACACCTGCAGTCCTAGACAGAGATTTCTTGTCTCCATAAATAGAACTCAAAAAAGATAGAATCTGTCAATTTGTATTCATTAAGGTTGAATTTGTTGCAGTTATTTCCTCTATGAAATACAGGGTGGATAGAGTGGGGGTTGTCCCTCTAGAGTTTCACAAGATAAAAAAAGACATAATACATCAAATATTTTCTATTTGCAAATTTAATACTGAAGTTAGAAATAAGAGCTTGTCATTGATCAGTCCAGTGGGGAATTCAGGAGAGAGACTTTTTGCAATGTGGATTACAGTATACTTTCAATTATTTTGAGGTGAGAATGCAAGAATGGAAACTCTGAGGGAGTGATTTGCAATCCCATTACTATGTTATGAAATTAAATCAGCTAAATATAGTGACATTACACATAAGGTGACATGGCTGCAGATTTTTCATTAAAACAATAAAAACAAGCGCTTTATACAAAGACAAAGTTCCAGCACTTTATGTCGATGCTGCCTGACCCACTGAGTTACTCCAGCACTTTTGTATTTTTCATAATTGAGCAGCTGTAGTTCCATGTATCTACTGGTTCAGCAATGTCAGATAAGGACATCTACAATACCGGAGATGCTATAAATAACTCTACTGCATTCTATCAAATTTGCAAGATGGGCAATATAGCTACAGTAACAATTACCATGAAGTACAATGGACCACCAACTCCTTTTTAGGGTAACAGGATATGCATTAATCATAACTTGGTAGTCTTTACACTAAAGGAAAGCCTAATAGAAAAGATCAGATATATAAAAAAAGGAAACCCAAGAGACAATTTGGTTGATGCCAATGTTTTACTGCTCAAGTACAGGCACCGTGCATTTTATGCAGGGATTACGTGCTTGAAAAGCAGCACATAGTTAAAAAAAAAGTCAATTAAATATACACATGACTACGTTGTCAGCAATAAATCTGAACATATTTTTCCTAAAATACCAGTGCATAAATCAAGCTTTGGTATTAAAAGAACAAGCGCTATATATTAAAAACGCATAAATCAAACACTCGTGAAACGCAAAGTATCTGTCATTACGTCCACCTATAAAGTAATTATATCAAAGATAGACACAAAAAGCTGGAGTATTGGGCCTATCGCATTTACCCAACTTTAGGCGACAACGAGGTCGCCACATGTTCTCCGGGGAATCGCCTGCATGGTGGTGAGCAGTTCCCGCATTCTGTTAACTAGTCGCGGCTTCATTCTGGTCACCGCAGCGACCAGAATTTTGACGCCATGGAAGTAGCAAGAATTATCGTGAAGTAGGTGCAGTTGCCAGGAGGTCGTAGGTTGTCGCCAGTGCTGACCAGTGAATTTTGTTGGCTCATTGGAAAAAAAACCGTAGACAGTAGTTTTCAGAACCAAGGATAACCGACCAGTAATGTTGGTGTCTGCCGAGCTTCACAGCCGCATATCTCTGGCTTCTTGAAAGTTGTCTCCACTGCTTATCTTTTCTCCCCCCCCCCCCCTTTAAAAGACTTACATGACCCTTCCCAACCCCGCCTGCATAATTAGCTGGTGAAGGAGTGTGTGTGTGTGTGTGTGTGTGTGTGTGTGTGTGTGTGTGTGTGTGTGTGTGTGTGTGTGTGTGTGAGAGAGAGAGAGAGAGAGAGAGCGCAGGACAAGCAGCATCTCTGGAGGGAGGGAATGGGTGACGTTTCAGGTCGAGACCCTTTTGCAGTTCCTTCCTACACAAGTAATTAAATCAATCAATTGACTGCACAAAGTGAAACTGTTGGATACAATGAACTTGCTGGCAGCCAGCATTTCCAGCCAATATACCATGACAGTCAATATTTTTAATATTTTGTCACAATTGAGTAATTAGCCTAAATAATAAAACTTAACAATTCTCTAAAGAAATTGGAAGTGATTTTAATTCATATTGCAACAATGAACTTAATTAAAAAGTTAAAAGATGCAGGTCATATACATATGCATTTTTACAATTAAAACCAACTTACCAGACATGTGAAAATTGTTCCAAGCCCATGAGTGAATGCTCTGCATTGGTAAAAACAGTCTTGCTAATTTTAAGTCGTGCCCGAGATAAACCACAAATTGTTGGTTGTCGAGGTGTGCCATTTTTGGTAGAAAAGCACGATTCAATATATCCAATGGGTGCAGTTTGGATGTTTCCTGAATAATTAGCAAAATATATTTGTTTTATTTAATGACATAGTTGCAGTGAAATTATACAAATTACATTTCTAACCAGCATGTCTGGAGAGACAAAAAAGATGAATTAAAATGTAAGCACACTTGAATACAATAAAGCTATATATGAGAGAAATGTGACTTAGTAAGATATTTATTCCCAGATATGAAAGTACAATTATTGTTGTTCAAATATATATATTCTACATTGAAAGATTTTATACTTGCATCTGCAGGTGAAGTTTCCACAAATTGAAGACTTTCTAATTCTCTGACATAATATTCCCATGTCAGATGTATTATAAAGTTCAGTAAAAACATATCAATGCAACTTCAATAATGCACTCCTCCAACTTTCTCTTTTCTTCTGGCTTCCTAATTCAGTTACCATTATGGGTTTGCCACTCTTGGTTGTATTTGGGATCTTCTTCACACAAAGCTGGTAAAGGCTTCCACCAATGTGTATATATTAAACCTAGAACTGCAAAAGCAATGATATAATGACAAACTTAACCTACCCAAATCCAACATGTGCCCACAGACTTAGAATTTATTTTTGATGCCCAACAATCGCCATTTGGAATCCTGGCTCACCCTAGGCATACGACATATGAACATACCACCAAAGATTTAGAACTAGCACCAACATGTAACAATGTACATACAAAAATGAACAACTTTTTTAATAAAGTCCTGATGATCAATACATTTATTAATAAAGTGCCGATCCTTCCTATTCCAACTCAAGCCATAACCAAGGACATCACTGTCTTAAAGCTACGTCAACCCAACCCAAACTGAACACATATGGTTTTATCCCATTACACTCAATTAGCCAGGCATTATTTTACATAAATATTGGCAGAATAGCATAGCACAGTACAAAAAGTTGTTCTGATACTAACATGGCACCGACTGTTCTGAATCCAAATACAAAGAAGTAATACTTTAACAATCAAATTAGACATTTTTGAAGGCTACTCTACCATTTTTTCCGTCACTTCAAACCGAAATCTTGGAAATAAATTTAGATTTGAACCCTTATCAGAAAGGTTTAGTAATGACTATGAGTTGATTTTGAAATTACAAATTACATTTGATAAAATTAAGAAAGATTAACTGGGAAAGAGAACTTCAAATTTCTCTACCTATAGAGAAATGGGGGAGGATTCTTCAATTAGTTAATACCTCTTCAATATGTGTGCAAGATACGCTCTGATACAATTCAAGGTGGTTCACTGAGCTCATATGTCAAAAGATAAGTTAGCTCTGGTCATATAAATCCTTATATATATATATTATAACTATGACCATATAGTTTTTATGGTCATATAAATCCTATCTGTGACAGATGTAATTATGAAGTGGCCTCACTGACTCATATGTTTTGGCCTTGCCCACTTTTGGAAAAATATTGGTAAGAAATTTTTGATACTATTTCTGTAGTTTTAGGTATTGGTTTTCAACCTCATCCTATTACCGCAATTTTTGGGCTACCAATGGTAGATTCTACTCATCTGTCCCGCTCTGCCCATCGGCTGATTGCTTTTACTATATTAATTGCTAGACGATCTATTTTATTTAAATGGAAAGACTCTAATCCTCTTACTACACTTCATTGGTATTCTGAAACGATATTATGTTTAAACTTAGAAAAAAATAGGAGTGAACCCTTGGTTAAATATGAAAGGACTTGGGGAAGCTTTATTCAACATTTTCACAATAAACACAATATAAATTGTCCCCTCTCAAACCGTTATAATTATTTTACCTTTATACGGTGGAATGGACTTGACAACAAACAAGGACTTAAATTGTTGAAATTCTTTGCAGCCCAGATTTTCTTTTGCTTTTTTCCGAGTTTAGGGGGTTTTGTTTTTCTCTTTTTTCTCTCTTTTTCTTTTCTTTTTTTTTTCTTTTTATCTTTTTGTTTTTATATAGACAAGTTATCTTTTAAACATTTAACTATATTTACATAGAGACCGGGAGATCTGTACTCAATGTGTACTCAATTTTGACACTGGACTCATACTTAGGTTATACTTGTTATTAATGTAATCCTGATCCCTATGTACCAATATTAGTTCTGTTTATCATTCTTTTTTTTGTTTTGTTTTTGCTTTTGAAAAAATTAATAAAAAGATTTTAAAAGAAAGAAAGAAGGAAACAAACTTACTGCAGTAACATAGATGATAGTCTAAAATAAAAGTAGTAAAGGCCAAAAAACTGAGGGAGCACTTGGGGTCTGTGACACTTCATCAAAAATGAGAAAAGGCAGCAAGCTGCAAGGTAAATTTTAATTAGATAAGAAGGGGCAAGAGAAATTTGTAAAATAAGTAAAGAATGACAAAGGACAAAGGACAAAGGACATTTATTGTCACATACACCAATTGATGTAGTGAAATTTGACTTGCCATGCAGCACACAGATAAAGATAAGACACCACACTAAGAATGTAACAATAAACATAGAAACATCCCTTCCCACTGTGGGGGAAGGCACAAAGTAAAGTTCCATCCCCATGTTCACCCATAGTCGGGCCTATTGAGGCCTCCGCAGTTGCCGGTACAGGGCCCGATGTTCCAGGCCGTTCTCGCCAGATGATGTTGCTCTGGCGTCGTAGATTCCTCACAGTGGCTTGGGACACCTGGAGCAGCCGCTTCCTTACTCGAGACCGTGGCTTCCAAAGCCGACAGGCCGCGCCGGATGGAGCTCCACAACTGGCGATCTCGCCGAGAGATCCCAGGCTCCCGATGCCAAAGTTCAGCGCCACTGCCCGCAGCTGGCCGCCCTACAGTCTTGCAGCTCCGCGATGTTCATCGGTCTCAGCATTCCGGAGTTCCAGCGAGGCGACCCAGGCAAGGCTTCGCCTGCTCTGCTCCGCGATAGCGCTGTGCCGCCACTGAAGCCGTGGTTCTGGGCGGTCCCCTCGGGAAACGCTGCTCCAGGCCCGCTGGTAGGCCGCAAGGATGGGTCGAAGGTGCAGCCCGGAGAGAAGCTGCCTCTCCGACCAGGTAGGGACCCTGAAGATTAGTTTCCCCCTTCCACCCCCTCCACCCCCCACATAAAAAAATACTAGAGCTCTGAAAACAAAAACTCAACTAACTAAAAATAAAAAAAGTGAAAAACGGACAGCTGCAGGCTGGGAAGCCATACCCGTACAGGATGGCACCCCCAACCTTTGAGTTGAAATGGCAGGAAAATCATCACCAGCACATGAGTTGAAATGGCAGGAAAATGGCAGGAATTAGTTGAAATGGTAGGAAAATCATCACCAGCACATTGAGCCTCATGCTCTGAATAACGAGTAGTTAATTGGGAAGTGGTGGGGACCACTCAGCAGGTTTAACTATATGTTGGAAGAGGAAAACTGAGCCGATGATACAGAAAATGGGAAATTAGAAATTAGATTAGACAGCACCTGTGGAAAGAGAAACAGTTACCATTTTGCATGTAGGTCCTTTCATCAGACCTCAGAGAGAAATAATTAAGCCTAGGTAACATCAAAATGTGAGTGAAAAAGGATAAAGATAAAGTGATGATTGGCATATGGTCTGCTCTAGACTATACGGAGGTTTCACGGCAGTCGGGTCACGACCCATGACCCGTACTGTTGCTACGCTATGCCAAGTGGAGGACACGCGATGAACTGCAGGTAAGCACTGACCATTGTTTCCAACGTAGCGGGCCCATTAAAACCCGCCGAAATTGTCGATTTTTGCGCTGTAAATAATTATGGAAATTATTGAGAGACATTTAGCCTACTTCAGAATTCCAAAGGTGAGGAGAAATGTCGGTAGATATTAGCGAGAGCTGAAGGGACAACAACAGCCAGAGTGCTTGGCGAACATTGGCTGTTTGCTCACTGCATTTCATCAACTAAGGCATTATTTGTGTTTTTTCTTGATTCCTTTGGCATCTAAAAAGTTTCAGAAGTAATAAATCTGGCTGTAAAAATTTTTAATCGCCCATGGTTATCAAGTGGGTTTTTACAAAAAGAAAACACCACTGAAGCAAAATTTACAGCCATATTTATCACGTCTGAGACTTTTTAGATACCAAAGGAATCGAGAAAAACCACAAATAATGCCTCACTGTTGATGAAATGCAGTGAGCAAACTCGATAATTCCCAATATTTTCAATTCCGATATCTGCATGGCCAATGTTCGCCAAGCACTTTAGCTGTTGTTGTCCCTTCAGCTCTCGCTTCTCTTTACCTTCATTTCGCTTCACTTTTGGAATTCTGAAGTTGGATACATGTCTCTCACACTTACCCCGACTTCCACAATTTTTTACAGCGCAAAAATTTAACATTTTGGCGGTTTTTAACAGGTAGGAAAGTACGCGTTTCTTGCATTAATAACATACACCGGAAGTTACGGATGTTCTCCAGATGGATTGAGCGGCTCCGTGCGTCAAGCCCTATGACCTGGTGACCTTACGTGCAACCCCCCTATAGTATTTGAAAATCAGAGACAAGCCGATCAAATAAAAGCAATTTAGCACAGTCCCAAAGTCAAATTACAATAAAATTAATGGTTTTTCCATTACCAGTCATCAATGGCTCCACTTATTAGTCATGGCTAGCAGGCTGAAAATAACCTAAATATTTTTTAATGTCAAAGACCTTAATGTCAAAGACCTACTTTGTTACCATTGAGCTGTCCAGCAATTATTTAAAAATATACTATAAACCATAATAAACACCTAATGAAATTAAATAAAGTGTCAATTTGTTCTGAGAAATACATTGGTTATTTTTTGGATTAATAAATGGTAGCAACAATTATTTCTTACCTTTCTCCAAAGATAGAGGCGTTTGATTTCTGCTAGGTGCATCATTCTGGACGCGAACATCAACTTGGATAGGTTCCCTTTTCAAACTATGCAGGAGAGTTCGTAAATCCTCAATAGAATTCTTATGTACATAAACAGCTTTGTTGACTTCCTGCCTATGATATATATTTAAAATCATGTATCACCAATAGAGATACAAAACATTTTAGAGTCACTACAACTTTGCAACTGAATTAATCAGACATCAACTAATATTTATAACATATATTTTGCAGCAGTGTCATTTTCAAAACACTACAAGAGTACATGAAACAAAGGGAATACCTTGCAGCAGGTCTAAGAGATATCTTGAATTCCACCTGTTGTGCAGCAATCATTCAACAGATCTCGAATAGATATTTGGGTTTTGGGATGCATTTAGAACACTGCTATGAGCTTTAAACAATTTACATTTGCAATGGCACGTTTGACACAAATGAAGGCCATCATAGATGCTGAACCTATAAAGATATCAGGGAAGGTGGGAAAATGCTCATTCAAAAAGGCAGGCTTTGAGGACAGGAAAAGGGAATGAATGATTCAAGATAGAAAATTCCAGGAACAAAGCATCTGATGGTATGCTCACCAATAGTAAAAGGAAGAAATGGTGGACATTGACCAAAGAGCATGAAGAATAGAGTTTTCAAATGATTGCAGGGCAGGATTTACTCATAAAGAAACTTTTGAGAGGCATGTGGGGGTTTCAAATATATAACATTTTATAGATAACATTTTTCACAATTTCAGGATGCCCCAAGAGATTTGCAGATAATTTACCCTGGTTTTCATAAACAGCATTAAGTGTGTATTAACCTTTAGATCTCCTTGTTCAGAGGTTCAGTTTATGGACAAAAGCTAGTGTTACTATGTCAAATCAATTAAAAGCTCTTACACAATCCACCTACTCCCATCCCATCTCTTCCTTTGCACTAGAATTATGTGACTTCCAGTTCCACTCAGAGATTGGAGCACAAGAAAATAAAATCAGCACAGCACACCCTGTCAATAAGTCTACTGTCCTCACAAATGGATGAACGATTCAAGTGAATGAAAATAAAACAAGTGCAGATGCTGGATATCTAAAAAAAGTGTTAATCTGAATCATTAACTTTCTCTCTCCAGAGATGCTGCCTGGCTTGCTGAGATTTTCCAGCAATATCTGCCTTTAATCTAAAATATCCCAGGGCTGCTGTATGACCAGGAGAGTTCTACTGTCCTGAGAGCAATGCTTTTTCTGCGATCAACATTAATGAAGTATCAAGTCTTTCTCACATTACACAGAACAAACTGCTTCGTTCAAAATGTAAAACAAAAACAGAAAAGGCTGGAAATACTCAGCAGGTTAGGCCACACCTATGGGAAGTGAAACAGAATATCAAAGAGAGACAAAAAGAGTCTGCAGATGCTGGAACGTAAAGTTTAGCGAAACACAAAGTGTTGGAAGAACTCTGCAGGTCAGGCAGCATCTATGGAGGGAATGGACAGGCAAAGTTTTGGGTCATGTCCCTTCTTCAATCCCTGTTGAAGATCCTTTGTCAGAATTGGAAAGAGGCTAAAGAAGCTTTGAAGAAAAGAATAAGCTCAAATAATATCACAGGATGGACAAATGATACAGAGAAATCAAGTTACTTTAAGTTGTAGAATTCAACATCGAGTCCAGTAGGCTGCAATGTGCAAGAATAGTACCCCATTCTCCAATGGTACTCCAGAAGTCTTAGATGAAAATGGGGTACAATTCCAGGCACATTGCAGCCGTCTGCACGCAATATTGAATTGTATAACTTCAGTTAACTTTGATTTCATGGTTTGTATCAGTTACCATCTTGCAATACTGACTTGGCTGATTCAATTTTTTTTGTTGAAAGTGGAGGTTTTGCCCAACCTGACCTGCTGGGCCTGTCTTCATACTCTGCGTTTCACAACTCCCTCATTCTTTTGTTGACATTCCCTCTTTTTAACTGGTCCATTCTTCATTGATCAGAGAGCCCTTTTACCCAATAGTCACCCTGGTTTTACCTTGTCAGAGACAGTTCCCTCATAGTACAAATAACAGAATGGAGGACCAGGCTTTTTCAAGCCCATGTCTGTGCCAAACATGATGCCAAGTAAAATTATATTTCTCCATTCCTGTATATCACGAACCTATTTAAAAGCCTCCTACACGCCACTGTCATATCTGCCTCCACCACCGTCGCTGGCATCCCATTCCAGGCACCCACCATTTTTTGTGTAAAAAAACTTGTCCCACACATTTCCTTTAAACTTTCTCTCACCCCTTATACCCATGTCCTCTAATATTTGATGTTTCCATTATGGGAAAAATGTTATGGGTATTTACCCGTGTCTGTTTCCAGCCTCTCCCTGCATCTAATGCCTCCTAATCCAGAAATAATTCTGGCAAACCTTCTCTACACCTTTCCAAAGCCTCCACATCTTTCCTGTAATGGGGCAACAAGAACTGTAGACAATACTCCAAATGCAGCCTAACCATAGCTCTGTAAATCTGCAACATGATTTCCTGCCTCTTTCACTCTGTGCCCCAGCGAAAGAAAAAACAGACACAAAAGGCTGGACCAACTCAGCAGGTCATGTAACATCTCTGGAGACCATGGATAGGTGATATTTCAGATCGAGGCCCGTCAAGGTAAGCATACCAAACACCTTCTTTATCACACTATCACAAAATGTTGCCATTTTTAGGGAGCTATGGACTTGGACTGCAAGATCATTGTATATCAATGCTGTTAAAGGTCTTGACATTAACAGTATACTTTTGGTTTACATTCAACCTCTTAAAATGCGACACGTCACACCAACCCTGCCGTTTTACAAGCTCCATTCATCTTCTTTCCAGTTCTGCTGAGCTTCTCTGGCATTTCTTGTACTTTTATTTGCTTTATCACATTGTTGCTTTTCAGATCTCCCATTGCACACCTTGGCACTTCACGTAGTGACACCAAACATTTGGACAGATTAATCAACCCAAAACATCACCCATTCCTCTCCAGAGATGCTGCCTGTCCCGCTGAGTTACTCCAGCATTTTATGTCTACCTTCGATTTAAACCAGCATCTGCAGTTCTTTCCTACACACAAGGTTTAGACGGATATGGGTCATTACAGGCAAATGGGACTCCACTGCACCCCCATCAGGTTTGCTCCCTTTGTGATGGGCCGTACAGTTGCACTTACAATCACTGAGAAGCACGGAAAATCACCCCACCAACTCCTTTTCATGATAAAAATAATGTTTTGGGAAACTCAGAGGGCAGCTTTATCATCCGTGGAGGGATTGGGCAGAAAACCTGGTCGGTCCTCACCCAAAACGTTATTCCCCCCATGCATGCTTTCTGACATTACGAGTTCCTCCGTCATTTTGTTTTTCCTCAAGATTCCAACATCTGCAGTCTCTTGTATCTCCATTTCTTCTAGATAACGAAATATGCTAATTATGACCTGTACCATCATTACACCAATGGAAGACTTGAAAGATCACAGATACAAAAGTCAAGGAAGTATTGTGTACAGTTTCGGTCTCCAAATTTGAGGAAGGACATCCTTGTGATTGAGGCAGTACAGCGTAGGTTCACGAGATTGATCCCTGGGATGGCGGGACTGTCATACGAGGAAAGATTGAAAACACTAGGCTTGTATTCACTGGAGTAGAAGGATGAGGGGGGGTTCTTATAGAAACATATAAAATTATAAAAGGACTGGACAAGCTAGATGCAGGAAAAATGTTCCCAATGTGGGGCGAGTCCAGAACCAGGGGCCACAGTCTTAGAATAAAGGGGAGGTCATTTAAGACTGAGGTGAGAAAAAACTTTTTCACCCAGAGAGTTGTGAATTTATGGAATTCCCTGCCACAGAGGGCAGTGGAGGCCAAATCACTGCATGGATTTAAGAGAGAGTTGGATAGTGCTCTAGGGGCTAGTAGATTCAAGGGGTATGGGGAGAAGGCAGGCACGGATTATTGATAGTGGACGATCAGCCATGATCACCATGAATGGCGATGCTGGCTCAAAGGGCCGAATGGCCTCCTCCTCCTCCTGCACCTATTTTCTATGCTTCTATGAAGGTTGGTTTGTGCTCTAGTAATTATATCAGCCAATTAAGAGTGCAAAGGGATCCAATTAAATTGCTGACCAACTTCTACGCTGTACCATCGAAAGCATCCTGACCACCTGCTTTACGGTATGGTACAGCAGTTGCACCGTAGCAGACAGGAAGGCACTACAACGGGTGGTGAAAACCGCCCAGCACATCATCGGTGCCCCGCTCCCTGCTTTGGATGCCCTCCACCGAAAACGGTGTCTGAGACGGGCTGGGAAGATCATCAAGGACCCCTCCCACCCTAACCATGGACTGTTTGCCCTCCTACCATCGGGGAGGCAGTACAGGAGCCTCAGGTCCCGCACCAGCAGGATGAGAGTAGCTTCTACAATAACACGATCGCACTGCTGAACTCGGAGTCCCGCCGATAGATTCCCACATCTGTATTTATTTATCTGCATTTATCTAAACATTGCTATCACTACGTACTGACACTAAACTGCATTTCGTTGTACCCATACTTGTATCTGTGCAATGACATTAAATTTGAATTGAATTGCTGACAATCGATTCCAGCCAATTAATCAACTGCTCAAGGAGGCATCTTGGTTGGCATGAGGGAGTTGGGCCGAAGGGCTTGTGTTATTAGTGTGTGATAGGTCAGCATGATCGTAACGGCCACCAAATGTGTAGGAAGGAACAGCAAACGCTGGTTTACACCAATGATGGACACAAAATGCTGGCGTAACTCCGCGGGACAGGCAGCATTACTGGAAAGAAGGAATATGTGACGTTTCGGGTCGAGACTCCATCTATCTACCAAATGGTTCGGTAACATGGGCAGTGGGCTCTGCAAAGAAAAGGCGAGACGAGTGTCTACAGCCGCTCTGGGCCGCTGATGATGAGGAGGAGGAGGAGACGGGCAGACGGTCAGTTGCTGCCGGTGCCAGACGCCAAACACCAACACCACCGCCACCGCCACCGGTCGCTCACCTCAAGTTCTTCAGCTCTGCTCTCAGAGCGCGCGCCTGCTCCACCAACCAGGGCGCGCGCACGGCGCCGCAACCGCCGCTTCCATCCGCTGCGGCCATGACACCAGCAAAGGTCCTGTGGCGCCCGCCACCGACCCCGCCCCCCCGGCACGTGACACGCCCGGCGCCGGCGCGGGCGCTCCTCCGTCACCCGGCTCTGGTCGGCCCCGCCCCCCCCGGCACGTGACACGCGCGGCGCCGGCGCTGGCGCTGGCGCTCCTCCGTCACCCGGCTCCGGTCGGCCCCGGCGGAGAGTCTCTGTTACCATGGTAACGGGCTGGATGGGCCCGGGGGTGGCTGCAGAGTGGAGCAGCGCTAACCCACAGAGGCTGGTGGGTATCTGGAACGAGCTACCAGAGGAGGTAGTTGAGGCAGGTACTATAAAACATTTAAAATACATTTGGAGAGGTACATGAATGGGTTTAGAAAGATATGGGCCAAAGGCGGGCAGGTGAGGCATCTTGGTCGGCATAGGCAAGTTGGGTGGAAGTGCCTATGTCCATGCTGTATGACTCTATGACTTGCAGGTCAGGCAACATCTTGTGAAAAAAGAAACAAAATTAATGCTTTGAGTTGAAAATCCTTTGTCCGATCTTCACAAGTGCTGCTTTGACCTGCTGAGTGTTTATAACATTTTCTGATTCTGTACAATCTTGTAAAGTCTCTATGCTCCAAATACAATCTCTTATAATTGGCAGATTTTGATCAATTTACATTTAGTGACTCTGCCTTCTACTGCTGAGATGCAAAGCTCTCAAAAATATCTTAAATATTCTAAGTGTCTTAAAGCATTTTATTGTTTAATAGGTCAGATAAATTCAAGCAGTTGCTTACAGATAAACCGTTTAGTATAGTTGCTGAGGGAAAAGAATAATGGGTGATATAGGGTCTAGTAAGTTTATTCTACGGACAGTGAGTCACACAAACCAAAAGATCCCATGATCTTTTCAAGAAATAAGATGTACTACATGGAGTGAAGAACAATAGGGATACCAATTGTTTCTATTATTTCCATTGTGTATTTACCGGTAAGTTCCAGACTAGATTGCATGTATGTCTGTGTGAAGTTTGCACATTCATCTCGTGACCGGGTAAGTTTGCCCTTGGTGCTCTGGTCTCCTCTCGCATCCCAAAAATATACAGATGGGTAGGTTAATTGGCTGCTGTAAATTGCCCCAAGTTTATAAGCATTGATAGAATCTGGGGGGAATTAAGTGACATTTTGGGAGAATAAAATTGCAACACTAGAATTTGTAAAAATGGATGCTTGTTGCTCAGCACCGACCCAATAAGGTGAAGGACCTATTTGCATGCCGTTTGTCACTACAACAGTACGTTGAGAATGGACATGGGTGAGAGAGGAATTGGTTCAACTGTGGTTTTCTTTGTGAACCAAAAACTTCTTAATATAAAGGGAAAAAAATGCTGTCTGCCTGTTCAGTCCCAGGCACCCCCTCTTTAAAATGTCAACCAAATCCAACCATGATCAATTTTGCATTATCTTCTTCCTAAATTTTCATCATCCTCTGTATTAAACAGTTAAACCTGATTGTCCTTTCCGAGTTAAGCTGTTTTTATTTCCAATATGTAGCAGCTACAGTTTTCTTTGTTACTTTGGGAATAGAAGGATACTCGGATCAAATAAGACGAAGTACAGTGAGAGGAAGATATAAAGCAACAATCTCATTGGACCACATTGGCTGCTTCTCTGCTGTTAATACTTTGCACTTCTGTGGATTACATTCACTTTAGCAGAAGACAAATCTGAGGTGAGGTACAGCATTTTGATGAAATATCCTGAAAAATGAATTGGGTAATAATGCTTCCTTACTTGGCACTGGGTTTCTTTGAGATTGGCTCTGGTGCAGACATGTTAGTAAGGATCATGGCATGTCATCATGAAGCACGCATAATATGAATACTGATTTCAGCAAGCAGCTAAATTCGAGGAAGTTTCTTCAGTCTTCATGATTAATTACTTTAGTAAATGGATTTAATAAAATAAAATTTTATTTTCGCCCTGTCACGAGTATCATGTAATCCCGTGCTACCTGCTCCATGGTCGGATAGTCGGCGTCCAAACCGTCTCCCCCCCACCTAGTTTGCCATGTGAGGGGGCTGTGGACCACCAGCAGGACCAAAAACAAGACCTGTCAAAGGGCGGATGAGCTTCTAGCGACCCAACGACCGTCCACACTTCAGTAGATAGCCGTACATAGCATTGTAAGGAATGAGGATAAAGCACACACCAAAATCCTATACTTCCAGCGGCGGATGTCCGCAGGAACTGGAGGACGGAGATGTGTGGTGCATCCGTCACCATTCCCGTCGGAAACCAGCACCACTATGTCACTAATAAAATTGAATAAAATTACATATAGCCATCTGTGCCTTTCTCTCTAACACTCTCTCTTCCCAAAGTGAACAAGAATGCCAAGAAACAATATCAGGGTAAACATGACCCAATATAAGCATTTGGACAGCTACAGACTGTGGCATAGCCTGAATACTATAATTGGCTGCAAAGTGAAGCAACATCACTGTTAGTAGTACAATCCTACCTGATGAATTTAATGGTCATTTTGATCAGAAGGCCAATGGGGCAATGACATCTGTCCTGTCAGACTCAAGTGTGCCTCTTCCCAGGGTCACTGTTGCTGAAGCCAGATTGCTCTTCCTGAAGGTTAGTTAACTGGCCCGGACAGTGTCCCTGGGCGCATCATTAGGAACTGTGTGGACCAACTAGCGGAAGTGTCCGCGGACATCTTTTATCTCCCTACTCTGTTCTGAGACCCTTCTTCAGACTGGTTAGGGATAAGGGAATCGAGAGATATAGATGATGTAGAGAGATAAAGAACAATTAATAAATGATATGTAAAAAAGTAACGATAAAGGAAGGCCATTGTTAGCTGTTGGGTGAAAACAAGAAGCTAGTTTGACTTAAATGGGGGAGGGATGGAGAGAGAGAGAGGGAATGCCAGGGTTACCTGGTGAGAGAAATCAATATTCATATCACTGGGCTGTAAGCTGCGCAAGCAAAATATGAGATGCTGTTCCTCCAATTTGTGTTCAGCCTCACTCTGGCAATGAAGGAGACCTAAGACAGAAAGGTCTGAGTGGAAATGAGAAGGAGATTTAAAGTATTTAGCAACCGGGAGATCGGGTAGATTCAGGTGGGCTGACAGTCTATGTTTGGTCTCACCGATGTATAGGGATCCACATTTTGAACAATGGATACAGTAGATTAGTCTGTAGAAGGTGCGTGGGGTGGAAGATTGCAACCTTCATGTGGTCCGCCCTGTTTTGACAAATGCAATCAACCCGGCGTGCATGATCAAATAGAACAAGTTGTCCTACAACTTTAGGCTGCGCACGCCATACGCAAGAAGAAGAAGGAGAAGAAGAAGAAGAAGAAGAAGAGCGTGACCTTCTGCCCAACCATGAAAGGACTGTCGGGATTCCTGGACAGAGTCATGGGAGGAGGTATAGGGACAGCTGTTGCATCCTCTGTGGTTGCAGGGGAAGGTACCTTGGGTGGGGGTAGTTTGGGTGGGAAGGGATGAGTTAACCAGGGAGTTGTGGAGGGAACAGTCTCTGCGGAAGGCTGAAAGGGGTGGAGATGGGGAAAATGTGGCTAGTGGTGGGATTATCTGTTGTATACGATAGGTGATGGGGTGAACAGTAAGGACTAGGGGGACTCTGTCTGTTGCGGCTAGGGGAGGGGGAGTAAGGGTGGAACTGCGGGGTATTGAGGAAACGTGAACGAGGGCCTCGTCTATGATGGGAGAGGGGAACCCCCGTTCCCTAAAGAATGAGGACATTATGGATGTCCTGATATAGAATACTTCATCTTATGCACAGATGTGGTGTAGACGGAGGAATTGGAAGAAAGGAATAGAATTTACAGGAAGCAGGGTGGGATGAAGTGTAGTCGAGATAGTTGTGGGTTTGTAATAGACATCAGTCGAGTCTATTTCCTGTGATGGAGACTGAGATCAAGAAAGGGGCGGGAGGTGTCGGAGATGGTCCAAGTACAATTGAGTTCCAAACTCGTGTAACCTGGAGCAGCGACTTGGTGCAGAAATTTCTGCAACTGTATACTTAAGTTCCAGATCAACAGACCACAATCAGTGAGGATAGGTGATAAATCATTCTCTATGAAATATGCAATAATGCATTCTCAATCACCTTTTTTTATTCCTTATACAACCATGTGCAGCCAAATACAAATCCAACTCAATTTTACAAATTTGCAGACAACACCACTATAGTGGGGCGGATATTAAATAATGAAGGGATAGAGTACAGGCAGGAAATTGAGAAACTAGTAACCTGGTGTCAAGACAACAACCTTTCCCTCAATGTCCGATCACAAAGACCATCTAAGAAGAAGAATATTTAATAAATTCTGAAGGTAAGGTGTTTTACTGCCAGCACAAGACTCCCTCATTAAGCACAAAATTCATACACCAAAATAATAGCTTCTAATGGGACAGTTATAAAATACTCATGAAAGAGGACCTTGGTTTTCTTGCCTTAGTGTATGTTCTTGCAAATACTCCAGAGGGAGCTAAAGTGCTATTCATAGTAAAATATTATCTTACAACCAGTGTTACCTTGAATTAAAGATCACTGTGCTTCAGACCTCACAGAACAAAGTGGCAGGAAAAACAATAAACAAATGGTGCCATTAAAATGCTGCAGAAATGTAAACAATTCTGATGTGTCAGTTATACAAGACATAAATGATCAAGGTAACAATTGGCATTTCAGTCGGCTTACATGACCTCAGGACATCCTGTGGCCCTTTGTAGTCAATGAAGTATTTTGGTGCTTGGTTACTGCTGTAATGTGGAATCATGGTAGACAATTTATGTACTATTGGGTACTATAAAGACCCACTAACAGTGACATCGTAAATAGCGTGTCTCATTGTTTCCAAGTATTGACGGATAAATGTTGATCAGAGAAACAGGATCCTTTACATTTACTTGGTGGGATTTTCAGCAGCTCATCATTTCAGACGGTAACGCAGTGATGCGTCAACCTGCATTTTCATGCTCATCCCAGAGTGGGACTTGAACAAAAAATCTACCAAGAGTCGATAGTGTTGCCAACTAAGCCATATATTCCTTTGCTTTCTGAGAATATTATCATGTTTTATTTTGCCCTTTGTCAAATTACACTATCAGAGTACCATTTCTTTTAAAGAAAGACATGAGATATACAGTTCTGCGCAATTGGCAAACCGGCAACCAGCAGGTATTTTCAAATTAAAGTGTTTCATGTCATCCTATACACAGAGCGAGTGACTGCCCTTATAAGCAATATTGAACCTGAGCAATCACTGTGAAGGTTGCTTCAGAGCTGTACATTTTTATTGAATTGCATCACATCGTGCAGCAAAACAGAGCCCAATTAGTTGAACAGATTTTGTGCAATCAGTCTGTTGGGCACTGATGAAGAACCACCTACTCTCCTTCACAAAGCAATAGCATATTGCAGAGTTTCAAAGATTTACCTTGCAATCGAATATAATTAGAACTGCCTGTAAAGCATTTTGCTGTTGTCTGACTTCCTACCTCAGAGCCAGACTAAAGTGAATTATAGACTGGCCATTTTTCAGTTTCTTTGGTTGGCTTGTTTTTAATCAAAGTTTTCTTAGATTAATACTGAAGGGAACAATGGTTCTGCAAAGGAGGACAGCCTGAATCAAGTCCATGGCACTGTATATGGGGAGGGGGTGGGACTCCCCCCCCCTCCCCATACCACAGTGCCATTGAAGGGGTTGGAAAAGTCACAATGATAGGGAATTAAATATTTTTTGGAAGGCTATCTCAGTGTCCATACATGTAATTTCACAATGCTGTGTTTGCCTTCCAAGTCCCAGGTTCAAGGATGTTGCTGAGTGGCTGCAGAACAATCCAACGGGAGAGGGGTCACAACCAGTGTGTGTGATCCACATTGGAGGGGTTTAATAATTAGGACCTTAAAGGCAGTAATTTCAAAATTATTACCTGACTGCATGTCAGTAAGCACTGAAGTAGGAGACAACTGTAGATGATTGTGTAGCTTAGCAGATGGTTTAGAAGGGAGCATGTGGCATTGGGACCAGTTCTGGGGAGATGGGATCAGTACAATCCAAACAGTTTTCAATTTCACAGGGCAGTGACGTGGAGAGGATTGTTATTGTAGCTGGGAAGAGATTTCACTGAATTGTCAGGGGGATGGGAACCTAACTTTGGTATATATTGAATGTGCTTATATCTTCAAGAACTATCTGTACCATGTGATATGATTTTTGATACATTTATGTATTGGCCATTGTTGTTGGTCGACTATTATATACCATCAGTAAAGATGGTTTGCACAAAATGCTTCTTGTTATTTGCCTTATTCAATAGCAACATGAGGAACCTACCAATGTCACATTGATGACAAGGATTGGCATCTACTACTGAGGAAGTATCAAGGCAGTAACCAAGTGTTAGGGAAAACAGGGCAATAATGGCAGTTTGTGAACATGTGGGGGAAGTTGCTGAGCAAATATATATGACAGGTTGCAACTGTCACACTGTACATACGGCTGTCACTTCAATTTCCTTTAAAATAGTCTAACAAGTCACACAGTCCAAGAGCAATTACGATGGACAATTAATGGTGGCCTTGTCAGTTATGCTCAGATCCTGAAAAATGAAATGGATGCAGATGTTGCCTAAAGTAAATGGTCTAATTGAGGTCCTGGTGAGGACAGTGTAAATTTGTGAAAGTCGAAGTAGGACTGATGAGAGTGCACTTTAATATTTGATATGTGCAAACAAGATCGAAAGAGATGGTTTAAGGTTGAAATTTTAATAACTTTTCAGATTGAGCATGCAGGATCATTTATGTCAAAGGTCTTTAATTGTCATTTGCATTGGAATGGAGCAATTACATTCTCACTTACTGCAATAATACAACAATTAAATATATAATAAACAATAGTACAATATATTATCAGTTTACTAGGTAACCTAACCAGACCGAAGTATGTAATACAGCCGATACAAAGCAAATAGCAGTTTGATGTTGAGGGGGTTGTGGTGAGGATTGTGTGGGTGTGGTTCTGGAGCCTGATTGTTAATGGGAAGGATCTGTTCTTGAACCTTGAGGTAACGGTTCTCAGGCTCCTGTCCTTTCTTTCCAAATGGTAGTAGTGAGAAGGGAGCATGGCTAGGGTGGTTCAGATATTTGATGATTTTGCCTGGCATCTTGAAGTAGCATTTTGTGTGGCTCCCTGTGATGGTGGGAGGTCAATACTCATTATAGACCAGACAATGTCCACCATTTGGTTAGGCAATATGGTCAGCATGGACGAGTGGGCCGAAAGGCCAATTTCCATTCTCTAGCTCTATCTGAAGGTTGAGAAAGCCATTGTATGGAAAGGGCATTGACCATTTTTTGTTTGGAACATGATGATGAGTAGGCAGCGAGCAAGACATTGAGTCAGTAATAACACACCTAGCATCAATATAACTACTTAGGGAGATTCAATCCTTTTTATAGGTACTGGATAGGACATATTGCATGGCCATACAGGCCCCTCAAGAATGCAACTGCTGCCGAGGATAATGACCCATTTTTGGCACTAATGCAAGGGTGCCAAGATGTACTGTGCCATTAGAGAAGCATATGCAATTGGAGAATAAAGAAATAGAAACTAAAATAGAAAATTCTTAGCAGGTCAGGCAGCATTTGGGAAAAGAAAACATAATTAATATTTCAGGCTGAAGACCCTTTGTCACAATGCATAGATAGAGTTGTATTCTTAAATGGAATTTACTCCACACTTACAGAGGGTGTTATATGTACAGTACGTGCAATAGTAGCTTTCTTATCAATTGAGGACATAATGATCAGCATGGTTATCACATAGAAGACAGAAAGTTGGAATAAATAGGTCTTTTTCGGACTGAAAGTATATAACTATTAGAGCGACTCAGGATCATTTCTTTGCCCTCAATTATTTATGGCGGGAACATCGTATAATGTGTCCAAATTTACCAATTGCAAA
The DNA here is from genome assembly GCA_035221665.1 of Okamejei kenojei. Lineage (NCBI taxonomy): Eukaryota > Metazoa > Chordata > Chondrichthyes > Rajiformes > Rajidae > Okamejei > Okamejei kenojei. The sequence goes on along the minus strand of CM069133.1, from coordinate 71,609,741 downwards.
AAAATAAGTGGGACAGCATGTTGCAATGAGAATATTTGCATCCTTCAATGGGATATGAATAAGGTGAATGAATGGGCAACAACTTGACCTTTGGGGTAAAATGTGGAAAAGTGTGTGGTCGTTTAATTTGGCATGTTGTTGATGTGAAGTACAGAAGGATCTATGTATTCGTATGAGTGAATCATAAAAGGTTAGCATGAAAGTGCAACAAGTGATTAGGAAGACAAATTTGCGTATAGGCCTTTATTGCAAGAAGGTTGGAGTTTTGCAATAAGGAAGTATTGTTATAAATGTGGGGGGAAAAACTGGTGAGGCCACACCTGGACACAGTTTTGCTCCTCGTGTTAGGAAGAAAATGCAGTGCATTCAGAAAGCATTCAGATCCCTTCACTTTTTCCACATTTTGTTATGTTACAGCCTTATTTTAAAATGGATTAATTTATTTTTCTTTAAATCATCATCCTGCACACAGTATTCCAGAATGAAGAAGTGAAAACAGGTGTTTAGAAATTTTTGCAAAGTAATTAAAAAGAAATCAATAAAATATCATATTTACATAAGTATTCAGACCCTTTGCTGTGACACTCAAAATGTAGTTTAGGTTCATTCTGTTTCCATTGATTATCCTCGAGTTGTTTCTACAACTTGATTGGAGTCCACCAGTGGTAAATTAAATTGATTGGACATGATTTGGAAAGGCATACATCTGTCTTTATAAGGTCCCACAGTTGACAGTGCATGTCAGAGCAAAAACCAAGCAATGAAGACAAATAAATTTTCCGTAGACCACCTAGGCAGGATTGTGTCGAGACACAGATCTGGTTATGGGTATAAAACAATTTCTGCAGCATTGCAGGTCCCGAAGAGCACAGTGGCTTCCGTCATTCTTAAATGGAAGAACTTTGGAACCACCAGGACTCTTCATTGAGCTGGCCAAACTGAGCAATCAGGGAAGAAGGGCACTCTGATAGAGCACCAGAGTTCCTCTGTGGAGATGGGAGAACCTTCCAGAAGGACAACTATATCTGCAGCACTCCACCAATCAGGCCTTTATGGTAGAGTGGCCAGACGGAAGCCACTCCTCAGTAAAAGGCACATGACAGCCCGCTTGGAGTTTGTCAAAAGGCATGGGAAACAAGATTCTCTGGTCTGATGAAACCAAGATTGAACTCTTTGGCCTGAATGCCAAGCGTCACGTCTGGAGGAAACCAGGCACTGCTCATCACCTGGCTAATACCATACCTCCGGTGAAGCATGGTGGTGGTAGCATCATGCTGTGGGGATGTTTTTCAGTGCCAGGAACTGGGAGACTAGTTAGCATCAAGGGAAAGATGAATGGAGACCAATGTCTTATAAAGTCGTACCATGACTTCTGTGCTCTTATACTGCACTTAATAATGGCCAGCATCCCATTTGCCTTATCTATGCATGGAGCCTTAGGAGATTGGGCAATGTCCTCAATGAATATTTCTCCTCTGCAGAGGAAGACATGAGGACTAGGGAACTTGGAGCAGTAGTGGAGATGTATTGAGGATTGTCGGTATTACAGTCAAAGATGCACTAGACATATGATGATAAATTTCCCAGGCCTAATCAGATATATCCAAGGGCATTGTGGGAAATTACAGAAAAAAATGCAGGAGTCTTGGCTTAGTTATATGAATCTTTGGACATGAGTGAGGTGCTGGATGATTACAGGGTGAATAATGTTGTGTCTCTATTTAAAAAGGGCTGCAAAGGAAAATCTGGAAAGATATGGACCGGTAATACTAAATTTGGTGGTAGAAACGTTACTCAAGGATTCTGAGGTTAAGCTCTACATGCATTTCGATAGACATAGTTTGATTAGGGATTGTCAGCATGATTTTGCACATGTTTCATAAATTTGATTGAGTTTTTTAAAGTATCCAAGAATGTTAACAATGGCAGGGCTGTAGACGTAGTGTATATGGACTAAAGTTCCGCATAGTAGGCTGCTTTAGAAGGTTAGGTGACGTGGGAGAGCAGGCAAACTGGATACAGAATTGGCATCATGGTAAGAAACAGGGGGTGGTGGTGGAAGATTGCATTTCATACTGGAGGCCTGTGTGTGTGCCTGAAGAATTGGTACTGGTCTGATTGGTGTTTGTCATCTATATTAATTATTTGGATGAGAACGTACAAAACATGATTAGTATGTTTACAGATGATACTAAAGTAGGTGGTATCATTTTTGAAATTCAGAGCAAAACACAAAGTGCTGGAAGAACTCAACGGGTTAGTAGCATCTTGAGAGGAAATGGACAGGTGACGTTTCGGGTTGTGACCCTTCTTCAGGTGATGAAATTAAAAGTTGCATTTTAACAAAACAAAATAAGATTCATATCTATATGCAATATAATGTCAACAGCTACTTTCATGGGGTGGGAGATTGCAACCTTCACGTGGTCCATCCTGTTTCGACAAATGCAATCAACCTTGCGTGTACAATCAAATAAGATCAAATAGAACAAGTTGTCCTACAACGTTAGGCTGTGCACACCATAGGCAAGAAGAAGAAGCTACTTTCATTTGATATCAACTTTTGATATTTTGTAACTTGAATTTCTCTGTTTTGGCAATTGCTTGTGAATCCCTTGTGTAAACTAAGTGGGGTAACTTAAAAACAAGAAGAATGTACTGTAAACTTTCAAATCTTTTGTGCAGTTGGACCCTCCCTGTGAAATACTGATAAAGATAATCCCAATGGTTCATGGTTGTTGCTCTGGTAACAGAAGATCATTTCATGTGTGATAGCAGCAAGAACCATATGGCACTTAACAATTCTAAAGTGCAATTAACACCATGTGCACCTGCCGCTAACTCATTTCAATGCACAGTGTTGTATTAGGAGAATGTGAACATTTGAAAGTTCATCCTTTCACATAATTGAAATGTTCAAGTTGATCAAAAGAACTGCAAAGGTAGATTAGAGAGAATAGTAAGATTAAATGAGAACTTACCAGTTTGAAGTTTGATCTTTATTTTATGAGGAGTTACGTTGGTGATTACGTGAAGACCTCGCCAGCACGCATGCGCGAAAGCAGCGGTGTGAAATCACAGATAACAGAAGTTGACTGAATGTATAGTAAGATAAGAGAACTAAAATACCAGTTGACCTTTATATAGAGTGTTGGGAGCGGAGGGCACGTAATCCCTCATCGTAACTCCTCATAAAATAAAGATCAAACTTCAAACTGGTAAGTTCTCGTTTAATCTTACTATTTTACTTTGGAGTCACGTGAGTGACTATGTGAAGATTTCAAAGCTCTGTGATTTCATGCCATGGAGTGAAGAGCTAATTTTTAATAATGCATACAGACATGACATAGGTATAGACATGTTGATGCTATTAATGGACACATAGTGATAATAGTAACCTCTTTGAACCGGGAGGAACTATAACACAGACCTAAAAAGAGTTGGTAAATACCCCTGGTCTGGCAAAGGGTATTCCTAAGATGTTTGGAAATTGTTCGTTAGACCATCCTGCAGCCGCCAGGATGTAGTTCTGCGAATATCCATCCCTTACTGCTGATAGAGTTACAGCTTGGGTGGAGTGAGACTTGTACGTCAGTGTTCACTCCTGTATCCCAGAACCCATATTAACCACTGGGCGATGATCTGTAGTGATATTTCCTTATGAGGCTTCACGTGACAAACAATCCATTGCTAGTTCAGAGTCCCTAAGGCTCTAGTGACCTTAACATACTGGTGTAGATGTGTAGCCACATACAACCGAAGGTCCATGGGATATGCCAACAATTCTAGTTTGAGACCCAATGTCCCTGGCGTATTCTGCTGATTAAGTCATAACATTAATGTAATTTCCCTGCAGAATAATCATCTTGTCCAGTCACCGCTATGCAAAACTGGACCCGTTCTGCTGACTCAGCGCCATGAGCATAACCACGTGGTTAGTGAGCCAAGGACAGGGATGTTCCAAGGTTAACTTCCCAATATTTGCGTCCCTGGCCTGGGGGGTGTCGAGTTGAAGATACCCTTCATAATCTACATATCAGAAGGTGACCCGACAGAGTGGAATCTGCTCCTCACAGCCAATATGCTGAGACGGTACAGTAAATGGCACTCTATTAATGATTGTCAAACCCCATATGGAACTGAACTTCAAGACATCAGTCATCCATGTCAACTTATATGTTAACAAAATACTTCCCATCTCTATGAGGGAAGTACTGTTTGTTTGGTGCTATCCCTGCAATTGCAGTGAGCACGTCCATAGTTTGGTTTGAAAATTCTAGCCGAAGGAACGGTCTTCCCAGTCTGCAAGCCAATTAATTGATTTATGTATGCAGAGGATGGTTTCCCGGTCACGGCTAACCAGCAATTTAGTGCCTGGAAATAACCATATAAGGTTCTATCATCATTCCCAACATCAGCGGAATCATGGCTGTATAGGCCAGTCAGGCACTACGAAAATGCCTGAAGCGGGAATTGCTGAATTTGCAAGCCGTCTGGTAAGATAAAATGGAGGGACACAATGAGCATTCTTCCCCAGTATAGCAAGAATGCATCCATCGCCACTGATATGCCACGTATTTTGCAACTGCCGATTGAGCCTGGATGCAACATTTTGATCTTCAGGTGTTCCATCGAGCCCACAATGTCCTTGAATACTTGCGATTCCACATCCATCCTGTGTTGTCATTGCGTTTACCTGATGATACGTCAATGCCAATGAAGTTAGGTAAACTATTACCGGATACTTTGACTTGATTGCACCCATGTGATTAACATATAATTGCACCAGAGTGTATCAAGTTAGACTTGAGCATGCAGATTATGCATATTCACACAAACCTTTAATCCACAGAATGCACCTAATGTGAATAGGTAGTTGATACCATATAACTGACTAATTGGTAACTCAAGCAAACCCCATCCGCCTCCGTAACAAAAGATGATATTTAGTAATTATCCATCTTTAAGCAATAGCATCAGTTAGTAATTAACTGACGAGTACTGATGAAGGTTAGTGGGGCAATGCTGAATACTGTTTGTCCACCATGGTGTCTTTGATAGTTTCAGCTGGAATAGCATTGGTCTGGTAGTAATGACCTACATGGTACCTGTGAGCTTGCTCCTTTGCACGCCGTATAGCTCTGATGGTGCAAAAGGCGCAAATAGCGCAGCTGAACCCAATATATTGGCAATCCCAGACAGTTTAATAGAGTTAAAGGTAATCCTAATACTCAATAATTTCAGTTAGCATCAATTTAAATTTAACTGGATGGATGAGAATCTAATTTCTGCACGATAGTTTGTGGCTGATACCGCTGATTTGGCAAAATACAGCGTTTTAGAACATCAACCAGATAGCCCATAATAATAGCTTTGGTTCTGAGCAGCCGAGCACTGGTTTTTAGTAATTTGGTAGATAGCCTGGGGCTGAAGTTTGTCCATTTTGCAATGCTGTTGACTGTAACATTGTTCCATCCAGCTAAAATTCAAATATCTTTGGTGAGCATAGTGAGTGGAAATTGTTCCCCTGTAGTCATAAAATGTTGAATTATTTGAACTTGAGTACAGTAAAACAGTATCATTTATGTTGTTTGGTTCCATGCTTCATGGGTACATGTGCATCCACAATTGCTCAGACAAATTTTGCAGCTGTTGTATTAAATGACCGCAAAAGGCTTCCATTTACTGGTTCAGAATCTATCATTTATATCACCAGTAAATACGTGTATCCAAGATTAGGAAGAGAAATTGGTACCACTTCATTAAGTAAAGTGAAATATTATATTTTAGATAATGTTAAATAAAGTATTAGGTTGTCCTCTGGGATAATATTTGAACAATCTATTGAAATGCAGGGGTAAATAATTCCTTTATTTTCACATTCCTTTAACATTATTTTTATTTTCTTTCTTATCTACTACACAGTATAAAACATATCACATCGTCATAAAGTCAGATCCTGAACACAAAAGATTTGATAAGCGTGAACTACTTCATTGGGAAATGCCTTGTAACATTTACAAAAATAACTTTGAATTTCTGTCGAAAAGGTGTTGCCAATCCTGCACATCATTAAGAGGAGACACTTGCAGTTGCTAATCGGATTGTTGCATCTCTGTACCACATTTTCTGAGTCAGTGAGAATTTTGTTCTCTTCTTGCAGCTTTGAAATTGGAGTCTGTATAGGAAGCTGAAATGTATAATTTCCAAGTGCATTATACTAGGTGTCATGTGAACTTCCAAGGATATTGGGGACAAGGACATTGGGGGAAAAAATGTAAAGTGGAGTTGACTGCATATGTTATCCATTTGTCTTTCTCACTAATATATCCAATGGGTAATTCAGAAGAAACTTCTTCACTCAGAGACTGGTGAGTGTGAAACTCACTATCACATGGAATAATTAAGATGAAGAGAAGAGATGCATCAGTTGACAGATAAACACACAGGAGAGAAATTATTACAAGAATATGCTGGTACATAAGATTAAGCAAGCATGAATTAGTTCCTTCAGAATCAGTTCCTTCAGGGAAATTGGGCAAAGACATGTGTATGGAGATACATCAACTGTGATTTTTGGATACTTAATCATTGGAAAATTAAAAATTGTGATTGACAGTTAAACCTCAAAGAAAAGTGTTGAGGTCATTATAAATTAAACATAAAGTCCTCAACATTTATCCGCCCACCCAAAGGAAACAAATAAATAATGGTGTAAGAATGTTGATACGTTGATCATCAGACACAGGAAATAAATATGCAGGTAGAGCAAACAAGTAAGAAGGCAAACCGTAATTGAATCATAGAGAATGAAACGGGCTTTTCTGTCACTCACATCCTTGTTGACCAGCAAGTACCCATCTATAATTAACGTTTACTACACTTACTCCATAGCTTTATATGTTTTAGTGATTCAGGTGCTTTAAAATTTTGTCAGTGTACCTGCTTTCACGACCTTTTTAGGCTGTGCATTCCTGTTGTCAAATTCTGCATGGTTTTATTTTCCTCAGATCCCCTCAAACCTCTTTACTCTTCACTGGGCAGCACAGCAGCTCAACAGATAAAACTGCTGCCTCACAGCACAAAAGACCCAGATTAAATCCAGATCTCGGGTGCTGTCCATTTGGAGTTGACATGTTTTCCCTGTGACCACGTGGCTTCATTCTTTCAATCTGGTTTCCTTCGACATACCAAAGACCTGTGGGTTTGTCGGTTAAGTGGCCTCCATAAAATTGCCCATAATGTATAGGGAGACAACATAGGATAACATAGAAGTATTGTGAATGGGTGATCAATGGTTGGTGTAGATTCCTGTTTTCATGCTATATATCTAAAGCAAAACCTCAACTTTCTGGTTTTAGACTTCTCTTATGGGAAACATTTCTCACCATCCACCCTATCTATGCCTCAAATTTTGTATACTTCTAGCAGTTTCTTTCGCAAACTTCCAAGCCTCTTCTACTCCAAGGTAAACAAACACAGTCTATTCAGTCCCTCTTCATAATTCAAATGTTCCATACCAAACAACATCAGGGTAAATCACACATGCACCTTTGTTGAAGCAATAACATCCCTTCTATACTATGGCAACCAGAATTGCACACTGCACTTAATGTAGAATATGTGGTATAACCAATGTCTTATAAATTTGTACCATGACCTTTGTGCTCTTATGCAGCATCTATTAATAGCCAGCATCCCATATGCCTTCTTTGCCACCCATATCCCCCATCTACCTGTCCTGCCATGTACAGAAATCAATGGATTTGTACATCAAGGTATGTTCCTCAATGCTCCCTTGGGCCCTACCATTCATGGCGCATGTTCTAACGTTATTTGACCTCACATTTTCCAAGATTAAATTCCATCTGCCATTGCTCCACGAAATATACCAGCTGATCAATATCTATAAATTAAAATTATCCCTTTCACTATCAGCAACATCACCACTTTCCATATCATCTACAATAGTGGACGTTATTGTAAAGTAGTTTTAATAACCTCATAGAGGAATTTGGCGATGGCTCATTTGGAGTATGTAAAGAAGGATGCAATTGTTTTGTAGTCTTGCAGCATAGATTCACTAGCTTCACACCTAGGATGAAGTAGTTGCTAAAGTAACCCATAGCAATATATATACAAGGTGGAGACCTTGAATATGTTTTTTGGACATGGAAAGAATCGGAAGATAGGAGGCCTCAGGAAAAAAAGGTGAGGCATATTATCAGTCAAGCCCTTATTGAAGGCAATGTATATAAGGGACTGTTGAAATTTCTCTTGATTCAGAATGTTAGGCCTCTCTCTCTCTCTCTCTCTCTCTCTCTCTCTCTCTCTCTCTCTCTCTCTCTCTCTCTCTCTCTCTCTCTCTCTCTCTCTCTCTCTCTCTCTCTCTCTCTCTCTCTCTTTGTGCTCTTCCGGTTTGTGCGGTTTTCTATTTGCGCAAAAACGGTACGCGATAGCACTATGATTTTTTTTGTCACCTCACTCACCATTCTCCTGTGCTGCGAGTGCACCAAGTTTCATTCCAATCGGTAGTATGTTGTAAATGTTCGCAAGGTTTAAAAATCTTAAAAACCACGCATGCGCAGATCGATCTCCTCTCCTGCCAGTCAGCATCGCGCGGATTAGTCGCTTCTCCTGTCACTCCCAGGGACTGTCCGCCCCTTTCTGCGCCATCGCGTATTTACTGGAGCTGCGGGATACTGCGGGTGGCCGACGGAGGTCTCCAACCGGACGCAATTTTCGGAGGGACGGGAAGCGGCCCAACTCGGGCCGCTCCAAGTTGGGGATGTCGCCAAACGGAAAGTGGAGAGTCTGATCCCAGCCGAGGAGAGCGTCCAGCGCCCGCTGTGAGTCCCAAAAGCATTGCCCACGCAACGCCCTGCAGCTCCAACCCTTTCCCTTCTGGTCCCCATCGCTAGCTCCTGCCCCCCTGCCCCCCGTGATACCCCCCTCTTCCCCATGGCTCTTCCCCCGTCTTTTCTCCAAGCTCTTCCCCCGTCCCTGCTCACACGTCGGCGTGGCCGTAACTGCTGGTGCTTCCGGGCCGAGCCAAGGATCCACATCGACGGTTGATGTTCCTCCGGGGCATGGAAGAAGGGAGAGGAGCAGCAACCTCGGGATTCTGGTGAGGGAGAGTGGGGGAAGAGAGGGGGTAGAGGGAGAGGAGGGGAGTGGGGAAGGGAGGGGTTATGGATGGAGGGAGTGACTGAGGGTAGGGGAAAGGAGAGGTGAGGGAAGGATTGGGGAGAGTAGGAGGAGAGGGAAAAGAAGTGAGATGGGGAGGAGGGGGAATAGAGGTAGAGAAGGGGGAAGTGGAGGAGGTAGGGAGTGAGGAATAGAGGGAGATGAGGGCAGTGGGGGAGGTGAGGAAGGATAGGGGAGGTGAGGAGTGGGGGATAGAGAGATAGGAGGGGGTAGGGAGGGGAGTTACGTTATGGAGGGATGGAGGGAGGAAGTGACTGAGGGCAGGGGAAAGGAGAGTGAGAGAGAGGTATTTAGGGAGGGGAAGAGGATAAGGGAAAGAAGAGTGAGGGAGGAGAGGAAAGAAGAGGAGGGTGAGAGAGTGCTAGGAATGCGGGGAAATGAACTGCACCTGTGCAATTGGGGGCTATGGGTGAGTGGTGGAATATTGCATTGGGGGACCAAGCCTCCTGTGTGACAGGGGACCCGGATCCCACTTAATCCAGTGATCTTATTGAAAACCTGACCAGTCACAAGGGACTAAATGGCTGTACCTGCTTTGAATTTCTTGAATGTTGGCTTGCTTAGACCAGTTGACCTGAATGCCCTGTGCCTGTACCCGTAGTACTCCTTGTGATATTCCTGTCTATAGGGTTAATTCTCTTTTACTTTAAAAGTACTGCCTTTTCCATGTCTTGTTTTTTCTCTGCACGATGCATCATAAAGTACAGGAGATTGTCGGGATTTGGTTTCACATCCTCCCAGAAAGTGGCACATTAAAGAAAGATGTCAACTTCCTGACGTATCAAACTATATATTGGGGCAGGATGCAAGTTTGCACCTTCTAATAATGAGTGTATAGGCCTGTGGGGGTGAGTGGTATTGTGATCTCCCCTGTGTAATAACAAATGTCAGATAAAACTCAAAACGATTTTTTAGATGTGGTGTTTAAGAAGGAACTGCAGATGCTGGAAAATCAAAGGTAGACAAAATTGCTGAAGAAACTCAGCGGATGAGGCAGCATCTAGGGAGTGAAGGAAATAGGCAACGTTTTGGGTCAAGATCCTTCTTCAGTCTAAAGAAGGGTCGCGACCCGAAACGTTGCCTATTTCCATTGTTCCATAAATGCTGCCTCACCCGCTGAGTTTCTCCAGCATTTTTGTATAACTTTTAGATGTGGTGTCGTTTTTACATAGACAAAACTATTTGTTGTTCAAATGGAGGATTTTCACCAGGCACATCTTCTACTTGCAGCGGTAAAATCTCTGGTATTTTCACACAGGTATTCTCTCTGAGCCCATCTGGAATAAAGTTGAAGAATACAGTATTTTATTCTCATTGCTAAGGTATGATATGATAATCCCCCAAGTGAAAAGGCAATGTAGGCATTGAAGTCATGGTTATCAGGCAGTATTTTAAATATTTCATGAGGTATATAGCCCATCACTGCTTCTTATTAGCTTTATATCAATGAGAGAGCAGGCTATTCTAGACTGGGTATTGAGTAATGATGAAGGGTGAGTTAACAGTCTTGTTGTGCGCAAGAATGACCATGATATGGTTGAGTTCTTCATTAGGATGGAGAGTGACATAATTAATTCAGAAACTAGGATTCTGAATTTAAAGAAATTTAACTTTGAGGGTATGAGACGTGAATTGGCCAAGATAGACTGGCAAGTGATTCTTAAAGGGTTGACGGTGGATAGGCAATGGAAGGCATTTAAAGACTGCATGGATGAACTACAAAAATTGTTCATCCCAGTTTGGCAAAAGAATAAATCAGGGAAGGTAGTACATCCGTAGATAACAAGGGAAATCAGGGATAGTATCAAAACAAAAGATGAAGCATACACATTAGCCAGAAAAAACAGCCTACCAGAGGACTGGGAGAAATTCAGTCCAGCAGAGGAGGACAAAGGGCTTAATTAGGAAAGGGAAAATAGATTATGAAAGAAAACTGGCAGGGAACATAAAAACTTAATAACAGGCATAAAGAACATAAATAACAGGCAAAAGTTTTTATAGATAAGTGAAGAGAAACAGATTAGTTAAAACAAATATAGGGCCCTTGCAGTCAGAAATAGGTGAATTGGTCATGGTGAACAAGGACATGGCAGACTAATTGAATAACTACTTTGGTTCTGTCTTCACTAAGGAAGACATAAATAATCTGCCGGAAATAGCAGGGGACCGGGGGTCAAATGAGATGGAACTGAGTGAAATCCAGGTTAGCCGGGAAGTGGTGTTAGGTAAATTGAATGGATTAAACACCGATAAATCCCCAGGGCCAGATAGGCTGCATCCCAGAGTACTTAAGGAAGTAGCCCCAGAAATAGTGGATTCATTAGTGATAGTTTTTTCAAAACTATTTAGATTCTGGAGTAGTTCCTGATGATTGGAGGGTAGCTAATGTAACCCCACTTTTTAAAAAAGGAGGGAGAGAGAAAACGGGGAATTACAGACCCGTTAGTCTAACATCGGTAGTGGGGAAACTGCTAAGAGTCAGTTATTAAAGATAGAATAGCAGCACATTTGGAAAGTGGTGAAATCATTGGACAAAGTCAGCATGGATTTATGAAAGGTAAATCATGTCTGACGAATCTTATAGAATTTTTTGTGGATGTAACTAGTAGAGTGGATAAGGGAGAACCAGTTGATGTGATATATCTGGACTTTCAGAAGCTTTTCGACAAGGTCCCACATAAGAGGTTAGTATGCAAACTTAAAGCACACGTTATTGGGGGTTCAGTATTGATTTGGGTAGAGAACTGGCTGGCAGACAGGAAGCGAAGAGTAGGAGTAAACGGGTCCTTTTCAGAATGGCAGGCAGTGACCGCAAGGCTCAGTGCTGGGACCCCAGCTATTTACAATATATATTAATGATTTGGACGAGGGAATTGAATGCAATATCTCCAAGTTTGCGGATGACACGAAGCTGGGGGGCAGTGTTAGCTGTGAGGAGGATGCTTGGCTGCAAGGTGACTTGGATAGGTTGGGTGAGTGGGCAAATGCATGGCAGATGCAGTATAATGTGGATAAATGTGAGGTTATCCACTTTGGTGGCAAAAACAAGAAAGTAGACTATTATTTGAATGATGGCCGATTAAGAAAAGGGGAGATGCAACGAGACCTGGGTGTCATGGTACACCAGTCATTGAAAGTAGGCATGCAGGTGCAGCAGGCAGTGAAGAAAGCGAATGGTATGTTAGCATTCATAGCAAAATGATTTGAGTATATGAGCAGGGAGGTTCTACTGCAGTTGTACAGGGTCTTGGTGAGACCACACCTGGAGTATTGCGTACAGTTTTGGTCTCCTAATCTGAGGAAAGACATTCTTGCCATAGAGGGCGTACAGAGAAGGTTCAGCAGACTGATTCCTGGGATGTCAGGACTTTCATATGAAGATAGATTGGATAGACTCGGCATGTACTCGCTAGAATTTAGAAGATTGAGGGGGGATCTTATAGAAATTTACAAAATTCTTAAGGGGTTGGACAGGCTAGATGCAGGAAGCTTGTTCCCGATGTTGGGGAAGTCCAGAACAAGGGGTCACAGTTTAAGGATAAGGGGGAATTCTTTTAGGACCGAGATGAGAAAAACATTTTTCACACAGAGAGTGGTGAATCTCTGGAATTCTCTGCCACAGAAGGTAGTTGAGGCCAGTTCATTGGCTATATTTAAGAGGGGGTTAGGTGTGACCCTTGTGGCTAAGGGGATCAGGGGGTGTGGAGAGAAGGCAGGTACGGGATCCAGAGTTGGATGATCAGCCATGATCATGTTGAATGGCGGTGCAGGCTCGAAGGGCCGAAAGGCCTACTCCTGCACCTATTTTCTATGTTTCTATATTTCTACATAGTATTTCTATAATCCTGGTGTAATTTCTAGGGAACATTCATACTTTGCTTGCAAATATTTCTTTAGAATGGAATAACTTGTTGCTAACTAAATTGAGTGTTTAATAAAGTGGACCCAATCCTTCGCACGAGGCTGTGTAATGCATAATTGGTCGTGTTGAGTACCTGTTAAAGTAGCAGCCAGATCCCCAGTTGTGCAAATGTTTACACTTTCCTGCAGTGGGGCAAGCTCCTCTCTTTCAAGACTCAATTCTGCTACTTTGTCTGTGGCTTCTTCTTTTTCTTCTTCTTGCAAAGGGACTGGCTCTAGAACAGGCTCAAGCTCAGGCTTGGGCTCCAGCTCAGGCACAGGCTCGGGTTCCTTGGGAAGTTTACTGCTTGTTCCACTGGCATTTGCCTTTCTTCCTCTTTTTGTCTTTGATTTCTCCCTGTGCATCAATGTAATTATAAAATACTTTAATGTTTCATCCTGTTGCTGGTGAAACCAATATATTATAAACTATGCACAGACAATGGCATTTTTCTGTAAAAGCAAACTTAAAGAAAGATTTGTCGGCAATAATTAGAATATTTGATTGGAAGAGAGAGAGTGGTAGTGGTAGAGCAGGTAGTGCTGCGATCTCATAGATCTAGCAACCTGACCTCCGGTACTGTCAGTTTGGACTTTGCCAATTCTCCCTGAACATGTGGGTTTTGTCAGGGTGCTCTGGTTTCTTCTCACGTCCCCAGAATATGCTGGTCGGCGATTTAACTGGCTAAGTGGCAATAGGAGAACAAGCGTGAGGGAGTATATGTGACATGGAAATAAGTGAGGGAATTAATTTGTAGCGATTGCTCTGAGAGCCGGCATACTCAATGGATCAAATGGCTTCCTTCTCTGCATTTAGATTAAGAGGGCAGAGGAACATGATAATAATGTAGTAATTGTAGTGTTTTATGGGAGGCTTTCAACAGTGAAGTTCTATTGTGTATGAGGTCATAACCCCTCTGGATTCAGAGAGAAATGCAGAATGTTTAGAGACAAATTCAGGCAAATGATGCTAGGATCTCGCTGGTCAGTGAGTGTTTGGAAATGGGATTGTGCTGGGACTGAACAAAGAGGCATTCAGATGCTTGAAGATAAGTCCTGAGGCTATTTTCAATGAAGATCGTGGTGCATGTGAACACTGAAAACAAAAACATAAAGGAGGATCTACCTGGAGGATGATGGATGTGTCAAATGGATTTAATTCATTGAATAGTATTTAAGTACTATCATGAATTCATAAATAGTACTTAAATTGTGTTGCACTCAACACGGTTGTGGTACAGGGTGGAATTTATTTGCTTATTTATGCTAGAATTGTGAGGTTCGGTGTGGAGTAATATCATGTTAAGTAAGAATTCCATGAAAATAGCACCTGAGTTCAATGCAAGCACCAAACTCCAAAGAAACCTGCCAAAATTCTGAATAAAAGGTGAACATGATTACTTCAGTTTCTAAACTTAACCAGATATAACTTCTAACTTTATCAGAATAAATTATTGTGACACATTTAATTTAATTGAAACTAACATTAATAAGGCAAATTTATTCTGTTTCTTTGTTTTATTATTCAGCAAAATGTAATATTTTCATTTGCTGGGAAAAACTCCACTCAACATATGTATCCATTTCAGTATCCATAAGATCCAATTAATTTAAAAAAAAACCTCAAACTATTTTAAGTGTTACTTTAATTAATTACTGTACAAACTAAACTTGTTTCAGGCATTTCTTGCCAAACAGATTTTCTTCCACGCAATTGCGAACATCTTTATTTTTTGTCCCATTTCAATAATTTATCCATTCATCATTTTCCACCACTATCATGTTACTTATCAGCTCATCCCATTAGCAAATCCATAGGAAAGAACTGCAGCTGCATGTTTAAATCGAGATAGACACAAATGGATGCTGGAGTATCTCAGTGGGACAGGCAACATCTCTGGAGAGAACGAATGGGTGATGTTTCGTGTCGAGACCCTTCTTCAGACTGATGTCAGGGGTGTGGGCAGCACAGAGATAAAATGTAGTCAGAGACAGTAAGATTGACGGGAGAACTGGGAAGGGGGAGGGGATCGAGAGAGGTGGAAAGCAAGGGCTACGAAGTCAATGTTCATACCACTGGGGTGTAAGCTGCTCAAGCAAAATATGAGGTGTTGTTCCTCCAATTTGTGCTGGGCCTCACTCTGACAATGGAGGAGGCCCAGGACAGAAAGGTCAGTGCAGAACTCCTGGGCTTCATCAACTTCAACATCCATTTTTATCCTGCATCAAATTTACTTGGACCATCTCCAACACCTCCCTCCCCTTTCTTGATCTCACAGTCTCCATTACAAGAAATAGACTATTGATGTCCATTACCAACCCACTGACTCCCACGACTATGTTGACTACCTTCTTCGCACCCTGCTTCCTGCAAAAACTCTATCCCCTACTCCCAATTCCTCTGTCTATGCCGCATCTGCACCCAAGATGAGATGTTCCATACTAGAACATCCGAGATGTCCTCATTCTTTAGGGAACGGGGGTTCCCCTCTCCCATCATAGGTGAGGCCCTCACTCATATCTCCTCTGTACCCCGCAGCTCCACCCTTGCTCCCCCTCCCCCTAGTCGCAACAGAGACAGAGTCCCCCTAATCCTTACCTTCCACCTCATCAGCCGTCGCATACAATACATAATCCTCCGAAATTTCCGCCACCTCCAATGGCATCCCACCACTAGCCACATTTTCCCATCTCCACCCTCTTCCACCTTCCGCAGAGACCGTTCCCTCCGCAACTCCCTGGTTAACTCACCCCTTCCCACCCAAACCACCCCCTCCCCAGGTACCTTCCCCTGCAACTGCAGATGATACAACACCTGTCGCTATATCTCCCCCCTCGACTTTGTCCAGGGACCCCAACAGTCCTTTCTGGTTTGGCAGACGTTCCGTTGTTCAAAATGTGGACTCTTATACATCGGCAAGACTAAACGCAGACTGGGCGATCATTTCGCGGAACACCGCTCAGCCCGTGTGAACCAACCTGATCTCCAGGTTGCTGGACACTTTAATTCTCCTTACCATTCCTACACATACCTTTCTGCCCTCGGTGTCCTCCATTGTCTCTATTTCTCTAACTTCAAGTATCCCTTGTTTTTCCTCTCTTTCCATCCCCTCCCCCTTCCCAGTGCTCCCACCAGTCTTAGTCTCCGACTACATTTTATCTCTGTACCGCCCACTCCCCTGACATCAGTCTGAAGAAGGGTCTCGACCCGAAACATCACCCATTCCTTCTCTCCAGAGATGCTGCCTGTCCCGCTGAGTTACTCCAGCATTTTGTGTCTATCTTCCATTAGCAAATCCAATTGGTCAATAGATTTATAACCATTTTGAAAATGGCGTGCAACATTCCAAAAGCAAAATGAATGAAAATGTAGATTCTGATTGCTCGACTAATTTTCCAAGTCAAAGTTTTATTGTTTAATCAAAAATAAAAACTGATATTTCATGTGGTCCTTGGAGTTGTGTCCCCCCCCCCCCCCCCCAGCTTTTGCTGATTTATTATTTCACAAACTATGGCTCAATTCAATTTAACTAATTATTGATCTAAAAATAATCCATGGGAAGATGTCACAAGACATGACCATACAAGATAATATATGTTCAGAATTTAGGAATGGGGCAGTGCAATTATTTCACGGATTTGTGGTGCTGAAGCAGGTTTCAGAGGTAGGTGAGGGCAGGCCCTTTCAGGATCTTATAAACATACATAAGAATATTCCATTTGAAGCATTGGTTAACTGAGAGCCCATGTAAGTTAGCAATGTGAGAGCCCATGTAAGTCACGAGAGTGATAGTGCAAATTATGACACGGGTAGCAGAGTTTTGAATAATCTAAAGTTTATGCAAGGAAAGAAGTAGGAAGGTGGTGATTGTTTTGGTTGAGGTAGGATCACAGTTACGTGATGTTGTAAAGGTAGAAATAGTTTTGTTATTTGGTTGGCTGCTCATTCCTACGTGAAATGTAATACCATCCATTGGTCACATGAGACTCCTAGGTTGTAAATAGTCCAGTTCTAGTTCAGAAAATTACTAGGGTGAAGGATGAAATAAGATTCCAGGAATTATATTGAAAGAACAAATTGATCGTCACTTCAGATTTTCTTAATATTTATTTTGAGGACATTTCTGTGGTTCGCCCAACGCATCACAGGCTCCTCACTCCCCTCCATTGAGTCTGTCCATAGTAAACGATGCCTGTGCAGGGCGCACAGCATCGTCAGTGACAGCTCACATCCCAACCACAGACTGTTTACCCTCCTGTTTAATAGGAGCTGGCACTGTATTTTCAGAAGATATTAACAAGCATGTTGACAAGAATAGGAAAGGGCACAGGATCTTCACAGGTCACAGCTGAATACATACAAATGGAACAGGACAGGTTTAGTTATACATATTCGATATTGAGGAGAGTTTTTGGAAGTAAATAGTGTGATTATCAGTAACAAAGATTTTGCAGAGTTGAGAGGATAGGAGGGATGGATCACCTTTGTCACAGTGACTTAGGAAGTTATTGATATTTGATAAGATCTGTTTCAGTAACATACCAGAGGCAGAATCCTGATCCAAGGACTTCAAACAGGTGATTTTATAAAAATTAGGTGCAGATTTGGGAGCCAACAGCAGTTTCAAGGACCTCGAGGAACAAGATGTTAAAAATGGAGCTGGAGTTTGTGAGGATAGAGGGGTCAAAGTTTTTTCAAAGGGTGCGATGAGATAAAGAAGGAAGGCACTTGAGGAGAGCTAACGGCTAAAAGTATCAGATTAGATGGCAGCCAAGAGGAAATTAGGGTGATCAGTAGTTTAGTGGGTATCGGGTTGGGGGAATCAGAAGACTGGTTGCCTGGACAAGATCAACTAGGAGAAGACACTGGGTGAAAGGACGAACACGGAAGAAATATAAATCAACATAAACTTCCAACAGCTATGCCTGAAGAAAGATTTAACATTTTTGTAAACCAAGTATCTCTGAGAGAGGTTATTGAGCAGGTTTCTAATTTTGCTGATATAAATCACATATACTCAAACCATGACTAGATTGCAAGTGCATTCTTTCAAAGGAATATGAGGCAGAAATTCTGTTATGTAAACCTGAAATGTATTATTAATTTAGTTTAGTTTAGAGATACAGCGCAGAAATTACCACTTCGGCCCACTGAGTCCGTGCCGATCTGCGATCCCCGTACACTAGCACTAATTTACACTTTAGGGATAATTTACAGTTTTTACCGAAGCCAATTAACCTACAAACCTGTACATCTTTGGAGTGTGGGAGAACCCGGGGAAAACCCATGTGATGACGGGGAGAACATAAAAACTCCATACAGGCAGCACTCGTAGTCAGGATCGAACCCAGGCCTAAGGCAGCAGGAACTCTACCGCTGCGCCACCGTTCAATTACAATATTGCTCGGCAAAAATATTTATCCCCTGACCTGTTGTTTGTGGCCAAATGAACAGATAAAACATGGGTACTTTGATGTTACAAAAACAAATTCTCCTGTCTGTCCCCCCCCCCCCCCCCCCCATACACTTTATATAGAAGGCTATTTTCATACAGCCTGAAATTTAAAAATATATTGCTTGCCATTATATTATATCAAGGGGAAAAAATGCTGTTAAATGAACATGCAGCCTTGGAACTAATATTAGTGTAATTCCATTGACAGTATATTAATCTACAAATCCCACCCATGTCAAGTTGGGACCAGGTTTGGTCTTGAATCCATATCGGTCATGAATTGTCTGAGAGTCATTTCTCTTGAATTCTTTACAGGCAACAGAGAGTGCAGACTTCCATCCCAATAACATTTGGCCTGGGTGTAACTCATTATTACTCTATTATCATAAAACATCTTACTTAAACACCCACTGCGTGCTTTTCTGCACTTGTGCTTCCAGCTTTCTTTTCCTGAGTTGTTCACGGTCTCTCAAACGGTATGGAAAGATTCCTAGTGACAGAACAAATAAAATTTCACGCACTGTAAATTTTCTTATTAACATAATCTCTGATTTAATATGCTCTACTTTTCTCAAGTATATTCTTACATTTTGTGCATTGAAACTCATGGAGGAAGAAATTATCCTAGGCTATTGTGTTTTCACGCTAGCTTAGCTGTGTTAACCTACTAATCTACCCTCCTCTAAGAAACCCCAGATTTATGCTTGATTTTATACTTATTCTTGTTTATCTTTTGTAAATTAAGATCATTATTGATTACATGCAACCATAAGATTTTGTTTTCTAAATGCCGCTTCATTGTAATTTAGTACCTTTATTATGTGCGTGAAGGAAAGGCGCATGTGACCAGAATGTGCAATTGCAAAGAACAAGGAGAATGTCTATCACCTGCTATCGAAATAAATGCTAATGGGGATATATAGAAAAATAACATGGGTTTTATTAAAGATATGTAGGTATTTGAGTCTCTCATTGGTGTGTCTATATGATGGTCTGGTTAATTTTTAAAATGTTCAGCGAAAATTAGTCTGATATTGATTATCATTACGAGACTTCGTCTTTCTGTAAGAAATTAACTTAAAAAGAAGGTTGTAATATTATGATGCATTTTTCAAATCAGAATTGACTGAGTCAAGATCAAGATTAAGAGTGTTTATTTGTCAAATACACTGGATAAGAACTGGAACATTGAAATTCTTATTTGTTGCAGCCAGAGGCACACTAGATCCAATGACAAAATTAATAGTAGATAGAAACAAAGTTCATAGTTGTTAGGTACAGAGGTAGGATTATGGTTAGGATTGTGCAGGGTGATTAGAGAACCTGATGATTAATGGGAGAAAGTTGTTTTTGAACCTGGAAATTAATGTTCTATGTACCTTCTTCCCAATGGTAGCAGCAAGATGAGAGCGTGGCTAGGCTCCTGTGGGTGTTTGATGACATTAACTGCCTTCCTCGGGCTGCTCTTATGAACATAGGGAGACATTGAGGAAGACCACGAGTTTGAAGAGCAAAAATGTCTGCTACTTAATAATTGTAAGCATGGCCAAAATTATAAATGCAATGTAAGAGCACAAAACAAAGGAATAGTTGACACAAAATATTATTGAGAAGAGTAACATAGTGGGATGGACTTACAGGGCTTGAAACTGCGGAATACCAGAGGACAGGAGTAAGCCATTTGTCCCAACTAGTTTGCATCAGCTTTCACAATGAGCAATACAGTCAGTCTCACTCCTTCACTCGTTTTTTTAATCTACAACTGTCTTTCTTCTTAATGTAGTAAAAATTAAAAACCATCCATCTATGTTTGAAACATAAAATGGTTCATGCATTCCACATGTATGGAATTAATTACTTTGTAAATTTTATGCATGTGCAGTTGAGCAGTCAACACAAAATTCAAAATTACATTTGTGTTGCAGCTTTGACCATGCTGATGCATTTTGCAGAAACTTAAGTATGTGACCTAAAACTGCATGAAGAGACCCAATGGTGAGTGAACATAAACTTGGTTAAAGAGGAAGGTTGTAAGCAGCATTTAAAATTAAGAAGTGATTTAAGGTCAAGTTTTAAAGTTTAGCAGATGAAGTCACAGGCATAATTGGATCTAGTGATAAAAATGGAGACTCGCAAGAAGCCAGACCTGGGGATCGCAGAGAAGGGTGTGCCAGCAACAACGTTGGGTGTGAGGATAAGATTGAGATGTTGCAAAGGTCTCATGATTGCGGAAGGGGAAAGAATCTGAAGCTGTGCAAGTCGAAACATTTCTTGCGAAGCTTGTAGAAATACAGAAGAAAAATAAATTGCAAAGTAAAAGTTTCCACTTCACAAAATAACTATCAAAGTTTCAATAACTTTACTGCAAAGTTACTTGTTGCGTTTACATTCAAGGCATTTTAAATATCATACACATCATAAACAATAGTTTTAAATGGGAAAATATGGTTAAATTTCCCTCAGCAAGTGTATCTGAATAGTTCTTGAGAATATATTCTGGCATTATCCATCGAGCTCACGTAGAAACTGAAGAAGCACAGCTAGTTTAGAGTGCAAATGTATGAGCCACTTGATGGTATGGAGCCATTAAAAAAGTAAAAATTGCAAACACTCTGCAAGCCAGGCAACAGCAGTGCAAAGATGTTTAACGTTTCAGGTTGAGATTGTTCTGATCTGAAAAGTTACCTCGGGTTTCTCTTTCTGTATGCTTCTCTTACTGTATGCTGCCTGACCTGCTGTATGCTTCCCTCGCTTTCTGTTTTTACTTCAAATTTCCAGTATCTGAAGTGTTTGATTTTCAAGTGCTAAAATGCGGCATGGATATATTGTTGTGCCATTTTTACATACTCTCTCAAACTTTACAAGATATTGCAATCCCCATTCCACCATCAGAATAATTTGTCATTTTCATTGATGTAAGGATCAGTCTAAATGAGTTTCACACAACAGTAAAATATAATTCTACCGCAACAGTGCCAATTTTATATTAACTGTAATACCAATAATGTTTGTGTAATAGCTAAAGCAATCCACATTACACACCAAATCATAGCTATCAGTTGAAACCAACTAAACCGTAACTTATCAGAAGTTTCAGAACTGTGCAATATTAGTTTGTAATGTCAGACCTTGCTACAGGTATTGTTAGCAGGCACCTTATTTATTTGTTGACATTTTTGCACGTATTCGCAACATAATGCATAAGATTTTTTTTTAAATTGAGAAATATTCAACCATGAACATATGATCCAAAGAAACTATAGACCAATTTAAATGTATGCAGCTGTAACATCTATTGTTACTGACTGTGATTAACAAGAATGTTACCTGGAATCTCCTGATCCTTGGTATTCTGGGTACTCTCTATTGTGTCCATTTTCTCCACACTGCTGGGAAAAAAATATCTGTTTGAGCTTGTGAAGTGGAAGTTTGAACAAGGTAGTTATGTTCTTATTTTAAAATGTTGATTAGGCGGTTTCGGTGTCAACACCCACTCGGGCATCCTTATCTTATGTGTACAAGGGATCTGGCAGAATCCAATAACACATTTTTCCGTCACATGATGATTGAATAGTTCCCCAAAATGAACAAATGAAAATGAATATGAGGGAAATGCTCAGCCAAAACCAAATGGATTAATAGATTTCCCAAAATACTATAATGCACGGACTGCTTATTGTAGCTCTTAATTAAATTTGCACGTTAAGAAGTAGACTTAAGAGCTTTCTTTATCAAGTTTAAACATTGTCTGACTTTGGTTATTGGTTCGCTTAACTATTCTATTATACTTTATATGATTCCTTTTTCCTTTGACAATTCACAATTAAATATTACAAAACAAAATACATTTTACTAATAGCTGCATTTTACAGCACCAATGTAGACTCCTAATGATAAAGAAATGCTAAGATTATAATCTGCAGCTACTTATTCGCAACTATTTAATTTAACTAGTTATCTTGCTTGCAATCCAATACAAAGTACTTAACAGTCATCACATTATTTTCATTTATCTTCAATGGCTATTACCACCAATTAAGGTGAATGAAAATAATAAGACATAAAAGGAACATTTTCATCTAAATAACATTTGTTATGGTCTCAGAATACTTGCGGTCTATTCATTGTTTTAATATACTTATAAGGCTGGATTCAGGATCGTTATATAATATGACAAAGAATGGAACATCAGCAAGTCCAGTAAAAATGTGTATTTTATGGACCATTAAGTCATATTAAACAACTACGTTGGTGTAAATCACTTAAGTAGCAAAGTTTGAAAACATACATATCAGATGAGAAAATGTCTTAAACTCAGAACTATTTGTTATACTTGTTACAGTACAGTTATTTCAGCGTCATTTGTTACAGTGCAGTTATTTCAGCAGTGTTATTTGCATCTAGATGGTCCATTTAGAGTACAGATGGGAGCCCAAACCGCAATGTCTTAGGAAGCATTGAAACAAATTCATGAAGTGATAACAATTTAAATTCCTAAATATATATGATCAATATGTTTAATTTGAATATCCTGTGTCAAATTAATTTTAAAACATACTGCTCAAAATATGATGAATTGTAATTAAAACGTCATTAAACTGAGCAATTTTATGAAATTGTGGTTTCCTGTAGAAACCAATGCTTTCACAGGTGTGCACTTAGATTTTGGATTCATGCATCCAAGCTCCCAATTTGCAATTTTGTAAAATTATGTCTGATGTTGATGTTTTAATTTTCAAATAATTGAATTTTCCTAAATTATATGAGTAAATGGATCATGTGGTGTTTCACTACTTTAGGCACTGAGGAAGGAGCCAGGACTAAACTTTTGAACTGTGTAACACTACTGATCAAATCTGAATTGCATTGAAATTTTTTGATTATCATCATGCCCCAGGCTAAGATGCCCCAGGCTAAGGCTGAGCAGAATTCCCTAACTTCTGTTCAATGATCTCAATGTAAAGTACATGTGTATCTTGAGGGTTAGTGTTCTCTACATTAGTAATACAGAGATCATTTAGACACTTCTTAAATGTGCGAGCGCCTCCCCCCATCACCCTCTCAGGTGTTGCAGATGCTCACCACACCCTGTTATATAGCAATGTTGCAATCTGATTGCTATTTGGGGCCTGTGAGAGCCTTCCAAGGGGTTAACATTTCCAGGCAGTCAAGTCTGACCTCAATGATTGAGTACAGCCTTACAAGATTTCAAAAAGCGAGTTCGGTATTTTGAAAAATGCAAGGAATCATGAGATTGGTTAAAAGGTTGTAAGCTATAACAGTAAATAGATAGCGCTATAGATACAGTGAGTATACTTTTGGTTAGATTTTTTTTGTCTTTTTTCAGTGGGAGACCGGGGGGGGGGGGGGGGGGACGTCTGGACTGATGGGCCCAAGCCCCGAGGCCCAGCTCGAAGAAACGCCAACCCCAACACCAGTGGTCGCAGGCCCACAGCCAGCGCCAACTCCAGCCCAACCCTGCTCCAACTCCAGAGGAACCCGCTCCCTGATGGGCCGCTACGGGTGACAAGTGCCAGTTCGGCGGCGGCCTCAGCCGCCACCCAAGTACAAGCCGTACCTTGCACACCACTGGCTTCTGCCCCTACGGTCACCGCTGCCATTTCATTCACAACCCCAAGGAAGAGCGAGGACGCCGGCCTCGCCTGCACCAGAGGGCCAGCCTGGGCTCAGCCTCCTCCAGCCCGGCGCTAGACTGGGCCGCGATACGGGCTGCCTTCAGCCCCGACCTGGAGTTGGAGCTGGCCCAGACTCTGGGCTTGGGGCTGGGCAAGGGAGGGGGAGGAAGTTGCTGCTGCCGCCAGCACCACCATCACCAAAAATACCCACAGCTCCAGCGGGTGCCCGATCTGCACCATGGCCAGCAGGAGCCCATCCCCAGACCCTCTCTCTGACCAGGACGATTCCAGCAGCAGCAGCTCTGAGTCGCCTGGTTTCGAGCAGGGCCGGCGGTTTCCCATCTTCAGCTGGATCTGGGTGTCAGACTGAGGGGAGGGGGGTGGAGGTGGAGGGCTGCCGGGACCAACCCGGTGGGTTAGGCAGAGCCGAGCTAGAGCCAGTGGCTGCAGCGCCGGCTCCAAATCCAGGGCCGCCCCTTCAGCCCAGGGCCACCCCGGACTGGGACGGGACACCGGGCAGGGGACGGGGACGCCCTAACAGCAACTCAACAGCACCCGCAGCGACGGAGAGCCAACCCCGACCCAACTACAGACGAAACAGGGTGACTTGGACAGGTTGGGGGAGTGGGCAGATGCATGGCAGAAGAAGTGTAATGTAGGTAAATGTGAGGTTATCCACTTGGGTATCAAAAACAGGAAGGCAGATTACTATCTAAATAGCGTCAAGTTGGGAAAAGGGGAAGTACAACAGGATCTGGGGGTCCTTGTTCATCAGTCTATGAAAGTAAGTATGCAGGTACAGCAGGCAGTAAAGAAAGCGAATGGCATGTTGGCCTTTATAACAAGAGGAGTCGAGTTTAAGACTTAAGACAAACCCAAGGTGACATCGTAGACAGTGCTGAAGGGTTGTTGATTTTTGGATGAAGCATCAAAAGCATCTTCAAAAATTTTGAAATCGAGTAGAGGACAGATTGCCAATATCACAAACAAAACAAAAATTATCTATCTGAAATAGAAATGTACGGGCTGGAAATACTCAGGCAGCATCTGTGGAAAGAGAAAATACAAAGTTGAAATGTTATCTGTTTTTTCCCTCACTGATGCTGCTTCTTGACCTAATGAGTATTTCCAGCATTTTCTAATTTTATTTTTAATACCACAGTATCACATTACTGTTTGTGAGTACCTGCTAAGCACAAATTGGTTTCTGCATTTTCGACATGATAACACGAGTGCTGTCAGTATGGAGTTTGTACGTTCTCCCCGTGACCTGCGTGGGTGCTCTGGTTTCCTCTCATACTCCATAAACGTACAGTTTTGTAGGTTAACAGGCTTTGGTAAAATTGTAAGTTGTCCCTAGTGTGTGCAGGATAGTATTAGTCTGTGGGATCGCTGTTTGGTGCAGACTCGGTGGGCCGAAGGGCCTGTTTCTGCGCTGCATCTCTAAATGTCCTGAGATTGCTTAAGGTGCTATATAAATCCATGCTATTTTATTTTTTCTTTCCAAAATGTTTAGACTTAATATACAAGAGCCTATGCTCCTCATCTTATTTCCATTTTAGGATGGAATATTTTTGATGTTCACCTTCAATATTGGTGCTCTTATTGTGAATCGATCTTTGGTCCTTTAGCGTAAAACTATGGACATGTTCACGCCAAGGCTTTTTTTCCAGAGGTTTGCTCAGAAAGTCAGTAAACTGCATTTTACTTAACTTGCTTGAGGCTACTCTCCAGAAGCAATTTGTACCATGTTTCTTAGGAGATCCTTGATCTTTCTTGATTGGAAAAATACTTATGCCAGGATCCTCTTCATAGACTTCAGCTCTGCTTTTAACACAATCATTCCGCAGCAGCTGGTGGAGAAGTTGGCGTTATTGGGGGTTGATGCTGGCACATGTAACTGGGTCCTGAACTTTCTATCACAACGGCAGCAGACAGTCAGGGTGGGCAGTAGGACATCAAAAACCATAGCCGTGTGCACTGGCACGCCCCAAGGCTGTGTCCTAAGCCCCCTGCTGTTTAGTCTGCTTACACACGACTGTACTGCTAGACTCAACAACAACTTCATCAACAAGTTTGCTGATGACACAACAGTGGTGGGTCTCATCAGTGACAATGATGAGTCGGCGTACAGGATGGAGGTGGAGCTGCTCACAGGATGGTGCAAATCCCACAACCTCATTCTCAACGTGGGAAAAACGAAGGAGATGGTGGTTGACTTCAGGAGGGCGGGAAAACAACGCCATACACCTCTGCACATCGATGGAGCTGATGTGGAAAGGGTCAGCAGTGTGAAGTTCCTAGGACTCCACCTGTCAGATGACCTGACGTCCACGACCAACTGGTCAACAGAGCCCAGCAGCGACTACACCCTCTCCGAAGACTACGGAAAGCAGGTCTCCCTACGGCACACCTACAAACTTTTTATAGGGGAACAATCGAGAGCACATTAACCTACGGCATCACCTCCTGGTTCGGGAGCTGCAAGGCGTACAAACGGCACCAACTGGACAGGATTGTGAAGACTGCCAGCAGGTTTATTGGTGCTCCACTCCTTTTCCTGCTGGACATATACAGGAAGAGATGTATTAGCAGAGCCATCTCCATCATCAAAGACCCCTACCACCCATCACATCACATATTCTCCATCCTGCCATCTGGGAAGAGGTACAGGAGCATCAGCTGCAAAACCAGCAGGATGCTCCTCAGCTTCTTCCCGCAGGCAATTAGACTGATAAACGGACTTTGCCCCCTGCCAAAGTATCGCGCACCAAACACCAACCTGGACACACTGAAGCACAGCCATTGTCGTGCCACTGCCGATCGGAACTCGTGATATATGTACTTTTATTCTTTATTTCTATTTATTTTTTACAACACACTGAATGGACACTGGTTTGAGAAACACTTTTTCGTTTTCCTCTGGGTATGTAAGTACTCAGAAAAATGATAATAAAGATATACAATACAATACAAGGTCCTTGAAAAGAATGACAAGACTCTGCCTTCCTTCAGTAATTCAATATTTAGCTCTGTATGTAAGCTGGATGCTTTGTGGACGGGTTTCTAGAGAATTGAATTTGTATAAGAAAACAGTAGAAGAAAAAGAAATGCCTAGAATTTGAAGATAGAGAAAATTCAGACATCAGAATCTGCCACACCTTCATCCTTATCTCCCAAACTACAGGCATGACTAATTAAAAAATACTCATCTGGCGGAAAACTGAATTTTTCGCTATTTTAAGATAATCTGTTTAATGGCTATAGTTTTAATATTGTCTTCAAGATTGCTGTGGAATTTTTCTTACCCAATATGAGCATTCGCAATACTAGATTATTATGCATAATTAGGTTGGAGGAGGCTCTTGTCATGCAGCGATCTGTTAGGCAGTTTCCGTTATCAAATTCTACATATGCATGTACATTTCAGGGACCCAAGTATTCCCAGACCCTGTGTAATTTGGATTAGCTACTAAAGATGTTCTGCCCTACTGTAGTAATGTGCCCTGATCACAACCTTAAAACATTAACCTGCACGGCGTTTTTTTATTTATTCATTGGACGTCAGCAACCTTGGCAAAGTCAGTATGTATATATTCTTAGTAGATATAAAAAGACGCTCTGTTTAAATGGTAGAAAGGCAGCACAAATCCACAAAGTACCCACCAGTTTACCCTCTTTTTTTTCAAAATATACTTTATTCGAGAAATAAATATATACAATACATGATCCTTACATAACTCCATCCGACATTCTCTAAGGCTATCCATACATCCAATTCTGCTTACTCAAACTACACAAATTTATCCCCCACCCTTGCCATTCATGTGGCCCACTGGCGTGGAATCCCTTCCCTTATTTTGAGGGGTGTCTCCACCACATCCTGTCCCCCATGTCCAGCAGCGGAAGGATCCTAGACTGTGGCCCTCCCCCGCCGAGCCTTGGCGTTGGCTGCATCCAGCTTCAGTGCGTCCCTCAGCACGTACTCCTGCAGTCTGCAGCGAGCCAGTCGGCAACAATCCGAGACGGACATCTCGCTCCGCTGGGTGGTCAACAACTTAAAAAAAAAATTTTAAATAGACTTTAGTCGAGAAATAAATATATACAATACATGATCCTTACAAAACTCCATCCGACATTCTCGGAGGCTAAACATACATACAATACAGTTTCCCCAAATCACAAATTTATCCCCCGCACCTTTGCCATTCATGTGGCCCACTGGCGTGGAATCCCTTCCCTTATTTTGAGATGTGTCTCCACCACACCCTGCCCCCCCATGTCCAGCTGCAGAAGGACCCTAGACTGTTGTCCTCCCCCATCGAGCTTCAGTGCGTCCCTCAGCAAGTACTCCTGCAGTCTGCAGCGGGCCAGTCGGCAACATTCATCGACAGACATCTCGCTCCGCTGGGTGGTCAACAACGCTCGGGCAGACCAAAGAGCGTCTTTCACTGAGTTGACGACCTTCCAGCAGCACTTGATGTCCGTCTCCGAATGCGTTCCTGGGAACAGTCCGTAAATCACAGAGTCCTCTGTGACGGAGCTGTTCGGAATAACCGTGACAGGGACCCTTGTAGACCTCTCCAGACTCTCTTTGCAAATCCACACTCTGCAAAGAGGTGGACAACCGTCTCCTCTCCGTAGCAGCCATCCCGAGGTTTACCCTCTGCCCCACCTGTCTGTTGTTCCCACATTGGTTTCATCAGTCGCCACAGAACCTACAAGACTGGAATGGAAGCAAGTCACCCTTGATCCTGGGGGACTGCCTATAAAGTGGAACATATAAAACTTAAAATAAGTTTTAAGTATTACACTAAATTGGTTGTTGAGACTCATAGCTTCTCTACCTAAAAACACTCAGACTTATGTTTGATGAACTGGAGAAAGAGATTTAAAGGACAGGTGAAATGCGTGTAGGCGATCCAGCAACAAGTGGAATCATCAGCATAGTCAAAACTGTCCAAAAATCAAACACCAAAGAGTCCACCCCATTGAGAGCCAACAGATGACATTTTCTTCTACTTCTCCTTCTCCTTCTTCTCCTCCTCCTCCTCCTCCTCCTGCTCCTCCTCCACCCACTCCCCCTCCCCGTCCTCCTCCTCCTCCTCCTCCTCCTCCTCCTCCTCCTCCTCCTCCTCCTCCTCCCATATTAGTCAGGAAATGGTGTTGGGTATTTTGTTTGTTTGTTTATTTATTTGCACCATGTTTTAAAAAAAGACAAACGATTAATTTATAATACCATACAGTGCTGGGAGGGAAGGGAAGCCCAGAGAGCTTATACAAAGTCCACTCCCATCTGAAAATGAGCGTTAATGACAAATCAGGGGGTAGGAGAAATAAAAAAAGACAATAATAAACAATAATAGTTTAAGAATGAAAATTAAAAATATTAAATTAAAAATATGAAAATATGTATGAAGATAAGTCAACAGAAGTAGTTTGAGCTCATAAATAGCATTAGAAAAAGCTGGAGGTCAGAACTCAGGACATGATGAGAAACTTTTTAAGCTCAATCTTAAAGGTGGCTAAGGAGGTGTGAGACTTTAATGACAGGGTAGGCTAATGGAACTGGAGGCTGATAAATCCCCAGGGCCTGATGGTCTGCATCCCAGGATACTTAAGGAAGTGGCTCTAGAAATCGTGGATGCATTGGTGATAATTTTCCAATGTTCTATAGACTCAGGATCACTTCCTGTGGATTGGAGGGTAGCTAATGTTATCCCACTTTTTAAGAAAGGCGGGAGGGAGAAAACGGAATTATAGACCAGTTAGCCTGACATCGGTGGTGGGGAAGATGCTGGAGTCAATTATAAAAGATGAGATAGCCAAACATTTGGATAGCAATAACAGGATCGGTCCGAGTCAGCATGGATTTACGAAGGGAAAATCTTGCTTGACTAATTATCTGGAATTTTTTGAGGATGTAACTAGGAAAATGTACAAGGGAGAGCCAGTGAATGTATTGTACCTGGACTTTCAGAAAGCATTTGATAAGGTCCCACGTAGGAGATTAGTGGGCAAAATTAGGGCACATGGTATTGAGGGTAGAGTGCTGACTTGGATAGAATATTGGTTGGCAGACGGGAAACAAAGAGTAGGGATTAACGGGTCCCTTTCAGAATGGCAGGTAGTGACTAATGGGGTACCGCAAGACTCGGTGCTGGGACCGCAGCTATTTACAATATACATCAATGATTTGGATGAAGGGATTCAAGGTAACATCAGCAAATTTGCAGATGACACAAAGCTGGGTGGCAGTGTGAACTGTGAGGAGGATGCTATGAGAATGTTGGGTGACTTGGACAGGATAGGGGGGATGGGCAGATGCATGGCAAATGAAGTTTAATGTGGATAAATGTGAGGTTATCCACTTTGGTATCAAACACAGGAAGGCAGATTACTATCTAAATGGCGTCAAGTTGGGAAAAGGGGAAGTACAACGGGATCTGGGGGTCCTTGTTCATCAGTCTATGAAAGTAAGCATGCAGGTACAGCAGGCAGTGAAGAAAGCGAATGGCATGTCGGCCTTTATAACAAGAGGAGTTGAGTATAGGAGTAATGAGGTCCTTTTGCAGTTGTAGAGGGCCCTAGTGAGACCACACCTGCAGTATTCTTTTCAGTTTTGGTCCCTGCACTCTGGAGTTTAGAAGGATGAGAGGGGATCTTATTGAAACATATAAGATTGTTAAGGATTTGGACACGCTAGAGGCAGGAAACATGTTCCCGATGTTGGGGGAATCCAGAACCAGGGGCCATAGTTTAAGAATAAGGGGTAAGCCATTTAGAACGGAGACGAGGAAACACTTTTTCTCACAGAGAGTTGTGAGTCTGTGGAATTCTCTGCCTCAGAAGGTCGGTTCTCTGGATACTTGAGAGCTAGATAGGGCTCTTAAAGATAGGAGAGTAAGGGGATATGGGGAGAAGACAGGAACGGGGTACTGATTGGGGATGATCAGCCATGATCACATTGAATGGCGGTGCTGGCTCGAAGGGCCAAATGGCCTACTCCTGCACCTATTGTCTATTGTCTATTATCCATACCACGCTATCGATTTTGGTCTCACAACCACTGTGGACTGGAAAGAGGTTGAAAAGGCCCGATGTTACTTGAGAAACTCATCCAGATGGTATCCTGCTGAATTTATGAAACTTAGTAGAGAGGAGCATCTAACAGAAACTCTTGCCTTTCATTTAAAAGAGGAAAGCACATTAAAGGATTTGGAAAAACCATATTTGTGACCATCTTCAAGAATGGAGTCGTAAATTACACTGACTGCTGGGGGAATCCCCCTGCTGTTTGTCAAAGAGAAAGTCAACAAAAGGATCTTCCTCAACACCTTCCTCCCGGTTGCCAAAGTTGCAGAGTGAATTCTGTCCATGAAAAGCTATAGTGAAAAGGATGCTCACCAGTGGCAACTCCAAAAAATGTTACAGGAAGTAGTTTCAACTATCATACATAGCCTTGCTGTCCTAACAAATGTATTTGACTGTGAATCATGAGGGACTTTGGACAACCCTTCTCAAATTTGGCTTCCTCACAGAAATTCATCTCTGTTCTACATGCATTGCATGATGAATCTATGGGGACACTACAGAATAAATTCCAATACAGAGGTTTAAGCAAACCTATATCATCATTTCAACTCTTCTTCAATTTCCCTCGTGATATCATTGCGTCTCTGATCCAATCTGCTTCCTATTGGAGTGGAACTAATCTGCAGGATGAATGGGCGGCTGTGTAAATTATGGCACCTCCACTCTGGAATGAAAGTTGCTCAAACGTAAGTAATCCTATGCAGATAACACTTACTTACATGCATGTTCAGAGTCTGAGCTTCCAGTAATCATTAACCGGTTCACTGAAGCATAGAAGAGAATGGGGCTTATACAATGGGGCAGCACGGTGGCGCAGCTGTAGAGCTGCAGTCTCACAACGGCTACTGTCTGTGCAGAGTTTGTACTATCTCCCTGTGACTATGTGGGTTTTTTCTAGATGCTCCAGTTTCTTCTCACATACCAAAGGCGTGCAGGTTTGTAGGTTATTTGGCTTCAGTAAATTGCCCTTAGCGTTAGGATGCCAAATTGGGATAACATAGAACGAGTGTACGGGTGATCGATGGTCAGCGTGCCGAAAGGTGAGTCTCTACGCTGCATCTCCAAACTAAACTAAAGAGCTCTAAAATTAAGATCCTTTATTAATCCGTATCTCCTCATTCCCACAGCCAGATAATAAAAAATTGAAAGTAGAATGTAGTTTGGGAACCATCTCTCTGTGAAGACAGACATTAATGATAAAATTCACCACTACCAGTGCATCCGTGTAACCATTGGTTGTTTGAGATAAAGCATTTTGAAAGATCAAGGTCTCAAAGTTAGCACTAAGTTCATGATCTACAGGTAGTAGTGATCTTAGCCTTCCTGTATGGTTCAGGAACACAGACTACCTACAACACGCACCTTAAAGCATTGGAAAGATACTATCAAAGGCGTCTCCACTAAATCCCCCACAGCTATTGACAGGATCAGTATACCATTACGACCATGCTCTCCCAGGCCAACATGCCTACTTCATATTAAACTCAGTGAGCTCTGATGAGAAGACTATGCTGTTTATATACCCAACAACAGGTACATTGCTCTGCAGGTGATTATCAGTTCACTGAGACATACGAGAATCTTGATCCTACCTTAAACACAAGCAAAATAAAAGTTATCCATTGGACGAAATGTAACATACTGATCAACCAATGTGAATCCCTCAATTGTGAACAGTAAAAGTGGAGAATATCATTCAAGAAGGCACTGGGAATCTTGAGCTCTACATTGCGATCATGTGTAGCCCACAAAAAACAGTGGAGAACTGCATAACCGGCCATATTACCCATCCAGTTGTCCCAACTACGGCAAAGTTGGCCAACACACAATGACATGGCCTTATCACCAACTCTAAACTCACAGAACTGGAGAGAAACCAAGTCATCTCTGACCCTGGCAGACTGCCGAATCAAAATAATTCAAACCAATAGGAGGAGAGGCTAAAATAATTGTTAGACTAAAACTAAAGCAGAAAAAAATATGTTATGCAATCACAAACAACTGCAAATGATGAAGATCTGCAGTGCGAAGAATAGTCCTGGCCTGAAATGTCACCTGTCCATTATCTCCAGAGATGCTGCCTGACCTGCTGAGTTCCTCCAGCACTCTGTATTTTGGTTATTCATTATGGGCTATTAGGTTGGCAGAGGACTTCGAACCTTGAGAAATTGCATTCATATGGCAACTTTTGCATTACTTTCAGGATGTCCCAAAATGTTTTTACAGTTAATGATGTACTGTTAAATGGAGGAAATACAGTGTTCAATTTTCAAACAGCAAGGTCCTATTAACCAAGCAAAATGAAAGGAATTGATTGAAAGCAATAAATTACAGATTCTGGAAATTTGAATTGAAACTGTGTTATTGTCAGACGTGTCGCTCTTAGTACATCAACAGTCAAAATATGATCAGAAATTGCTGAAAATACTCTTAAATCAATGCGTTCAGGTAGACGGTGTGAAATTAACTACTTTAATTCTATCCACAAGGTCCTACAAGCTTTTAAAGTCTTTAGCTAATTCTCCTTTGAAAGTTACGATCAAATACGTTTCAACTGCTCTTTCAGAAACTGCAAAAATGAAGTTCTCCACATCTTGCTTTGGTTCTTTTGTGAATTACTTTAAATGTATGTCCTCTGGTTATTGATTCTCACCACTTCAACGAAAGCCTTTTATAATTTTGAACGTTGTTATTATTAAATGAGCCCTAATTGTTCTCTCCTGTAAGCTATCCTGATTTTTGTGGCCTTCCCTTCACCACGATTTTGCCCGGATTGAGCATTATCATTATAAAGAGAGTTTTGGTAGGTGGGTTTGTTTTCTCTGGAGGGGAGAAGGCAGAGAGGTGACATGACAGAAGTACTGTATATAAAATAATGAGGGGAATAGATATGTTTAAGAATGAACTGCAGATGCTGAAAAAATCGAAGGTTGACGAAAATATTCGAGAAACTCAGCGGGTGAGGCAGCATCTATGGAGCGAAGGAATAGGTGATGTAGGTCCCTCATCTTCACCATGGATGTCCAGTCATTCTACACCTCCATCCCCCACCAGGAGGGTCTTAAAGCCCTCCGTTTCTTCCTTGACCCGCAAAACCAACCAATACCCATCTACCGATACTCTCCTCCGGCTAGCAGAGCTGGTCCTTACCCTCAACAACATTTACTTTAACTCCTCCCATTTCTTTCAAATCCAAGGCGTAGCTATGGGCACACGCATGGGCCCCAGCTATGCCTGCCTCTTTGTAGGGTATGTCGAACAATCCTTGGCCCTATCCCCAAACTCCGCTTCATTGACGTCTGCATTGGTGCTACCTCTTGTACCCATGCAGAACACACTGACATCGTCCATTTCACCACTAACTTCCATCCGGCACTCAAATTCACCTGGACCATTCCCGACATCTCCCTACCATTTCTAGACCTCACTATCTCCATCGCAGGTAACAGACTGCTGACCGACATCTACTACAAACCCACTGACTCCCATTGCTATCTGGACTACACTTCTTCCCACCCTGCTTCCTGTAAGGACTCTATCCCCTACTCCCAATTTCTCTGTCTATGCCACATCTGCATCCAGGATGCGGTGTTCAGGGTTAAGCAAAACAGATGCACACACATCAGGGGGGTCATTACGATGAACGATGCAAGCATAATGAGTGTAGTCACGTTCGAAAAGACGCCAGCGTTCAGCAATGTCTGAATCAAAGATCAGAGGGCTCGGACGGCGACATGAATTTGCCGTAATGGAGATTATAAGAACACAAAATAATCAAAAGAAAATAAAACCCGATAAACATGACGGAGTGGGCAAGATTCACTGTGACACCATGTAATGATGTGACACGAACATACATTAAGATACAACACATGTTTATTAAATCACTTACAGCATAGGATCTGCATATGTTACAGCTCCGAGCTGCTACTCTACTAGCTAGCGTAAGCGAGCTCCTTGTAGATGGTTGAAATCAAATCGTTGCAACTGCATCATCATCCGCTGTAGGCGTGCTGGGGCAGCGTGGATCGGTTTGTTCAAAATGGTGACCAGCGGCTGGTGGTCAGTCTCAATGGTCACAGCCTTACCAAAGATGAAGTCCTTCAATTTGGTGGAGGCGGAAACTACTGCGAGTAGTTCATTTTTGATCTGGGCGTAACGCTGTTAGTGTTCGAGATGCGTACGAAATGGGCTTGAAATCGCCAAAATTGGTGAGGCGGTCTCGTACCGCACACGGGCCGGACGGGTTTGCAGGCCACCAGGTAGATATGGTGACTTTGTGTAACTTTGCAAATGTATTCTCAACACTCCGCCTATATTGCTTAACTGAGAACTGGTCCTGTTCGGATAGTTGTTGTTCGTTGGTTTTGCGTGTATTGAACTGTATGCAAAAAAGGGATTTCACTGTACCTCAGTACATGTGACAACAAAGTACCATTGACCATTGACCGTGTCAATTTGCTGGGCTCAGGCTTGTGAGATATGTGCCCAGGAACTTGAAGATGTTGATGCTCTCCACTCCCATCACTTTTCCATCACATCTGGGAGATTGTGCACAGTTTTGGTCCTCTTGTTTACGAAAAGATAAACTACCATTGGCGGCAGTCCTGAACACATTCTCAGGGAGACACAAGAAACTGTACATGTTGAAATCTTGAGCAATGAACAAAATGTTGGATGAACTCAGCAGGTCAGGTGACAGATGACGTTTTGGATCAGAACTCTGCTTCAGACTGATTCTCTCGGCGTGGGATGACAGGATTGTCGTATCACAAATGGCTAAAAATGATTGGATCTGCACTCTTTGGAGTTTAGAAATATGACTGGTGACCTTATTGAAACGTCTAATATCCTAAAGGAGTCAATGTTGTAATGTTTCCACTGGGAATTCTCAAACAAGGGGACGTAGTTACAAGATAAGAGGGCAGTTATTCAAAACTGAGGTGAATAGGAACTCCTCACAGATGGCACTGTATCTCTTGAATTGGTTACCTTGGAAGGCTATGGAGACTATATCATTGGGAGTACTTAAAGAAGATTTTGTTTAAGAAAAGGGAGTTCAAGCTATGGGAAACTGGCAAAGAGGAAGAGGTAGATTAGTCATGATCATGCTAAATGGTGAGGCAGGCTCAAGGGATCAGTGGCCTATTCCAACTACTATTTTACTTCGGAGTCACGTGAATGATTCCGTGAAGAACCCCGTCTAGGCCTCATGTGCGTCAGTACGTCAGCCGCATTGGCGCAAGCACCAGACTGGCAGGACAGAGCTCCTGCCAGCGGCAAGTTACACCTAGAGGTAAGTTCATTTTTACTTACCAGGGGTTTTTTCAGACAGGAGCCTCTCTTCACAGAAGTTTTTCTGCCAGTTTTGCAGCCCAACGAGTGTACCGGTTAAGGACTGTGGGGAAACCCCAGTCCGACCGCAGAAGTGGATAACCGTTAAAAAGATCGGGATAAGGAGCCGCTAACAAGGCAGTCAGCGGCTCCCAGCCTATGGGGATGCCATGGTACGGCAAGGAATTAAAGCCAGAGTCGTTGATAGTGCAGTCAGCGGCTCCCAGCCTGCGGGGATGCCGTGAAACGGCAAGGAAATAACGCCAGAGTCACTGACAGTGCGGTCAGCGGCTCACAGATGTTAGTCCCCAGGCAAGGAATAAAATTGGACTCATTCAGCCCTATTTGGACTCAGGTGAGTCGGGCTACAAAGGGTTTCTCAATAATAGAATATATATATATATGTTATAGTGTTTTCTTAAAAGCTAAATGCAAAGTTAAAGTCATAAAAGGTTACTGTCATATGTCTCTGACAATGTAATCCTTGTTGTTTAGCACAAGTTGTTGTGAATTGTTTTCTGCGACCCCACATAACACTTCACAGGGAAAGCTGTACACTAAAAATGTTGATTTAGTGAGCTTACATTGTATTAGGCCTATGGGACAGGTCGCGCCAGCAGCGCCAGGGAGAGGGCTACTTCATGTATGAAAGCGCCGTGCCAGCATTGCCTGATACAGGGCTGTTTCATTTGTGACATTACCGGCCTACGAGAGATCCGTGCTAGCAGCGCCTGGTACAGAGCTGTTCATGTCAAAAAGCACCGGTCTTTATGAAAGGCGGCGCCAGCAACACCTGGGACAGGGTTGCTCAAGTTCACACATAAATCTGCTACGCCCATGGAGTAGGGAGATGATTCTCCACCAGGGCTGGATAGCAAGGCCCACGGAGTCAGGGGATGATTCCTCACCGGGGCTGGATAGTGCATTTGAAACCAATATCTCAAATACAGCAACTGTTGCATACAGTGCTACAGTAGGGCACACGCCAACAGGAGGAGTGTCAGCGCCATCCTGAATAAAAAAGGCGCCAGCAGTATCCAGTAGAGAACTGTTTGATAGTACCTTCATAGATGAGGATTAGTTCGGACACCGACTCTGATGGTAGGGTGAGACAGAAGTTCCACCTCCTCTTCCCTCCTCAGAGAGGGCGATACGTAGGTAGCCCTAAACCGGCGCTGCCGCAGGCTGCAGGATACCTATACTGATAAAACCCATTGGACCTATACGCAAATCGAATATTCTGCTTGGATGGCAACTTATTGTCAGGAAAAAGGTACCTCTGACACTTGCCCTTCATCCCTTGGGGTATGCCCCACGGCCATACCCTGTGACTCAGTGTCAGCAGGATACTGACCCGTCTTGGTCTCTGCCTCCAAGAGGGAGACCTGTAGCAGCTCTGTAACTGGAGCTGCTGGTGCAGCCTGCGGCAGCGCCGGTTTAGGGCTGCCTACGAATCGCCCTCTCTGAGGAGGGAAGAGCAAAAGGTCAAGATATAACTGACTCCAGGCTCTAAAGAAGTCAATAGAAAATTCTAAAGCACATATGTGCCGGCAGTGAACAGCGCCAACAGGGGGATGTGAGAGCCAGCCGCCAAATTTGTTATTCAGGTAGGCCTATTCAACAGGGGAAGAAAACCTGGCAGACGAATCAATTAGGCCAACGGCGGGCAAAAGTCATCGTATCAGAACGCACCCCAGGCGCTCATCGGCAGTAAGCGGTTCACCGGTGCTGGGGGCAGCATGATAGCTCATAATTTCCATGCACCTTAACAACCTTACTCAACAAAATGGGTCTAGCACTTCCAAAATATGGGTAGTGCACTGTTCACAAGTTGTAATATTTACATTTGTTTTGTACAACACACAAAGGATCAAAACATCTGGTTAAGGCACAGTCGTAGCATTCCAAGCAAGTTTGGATTATGGTCGGGGTTACTTTTTAAAGTTAAGGTTCGGAAATTGGGCAAAAGTTCTCATGCAAACCACCCATGGAATATGGCAGGAGTGGCATGTTATTATGAAGAATGGAGAATGTCAGGCATATTAACTTTCCGAATATGAAAACTTATTTTTCCTGACTAATAACAGATTCATAAGGGTCAAAGATCCATGTTATGCAAATCCCATTACAGAGGTTATCAAAGACAATATAGCTGTACTAATAATAGTAAAGCATTGCGGAATGGGATAAACTGTTCGTTGGTCATTGGGATTTACCTTTAATTATTAATTAGCCTTTACTCCGCCCTGTGGCAAGAGATTGGAGTTAATAGCAACCTGTTATAAAACTGACTTTTATTTTCATCAAGGGTAATTGGCAATATAGTAGCTGAGTTTCAGCTGAGCATATCAAGGAACTGATATCGTGTAAGTAGCAACCTCTCAAAGGACAATTAGACCGTTGTTAACAACCTTATGCTATTGTCAGCTGAAGCTACCTCACAATGATGAAAAAACAGTATTCAGCATTGCTGAACATGACAATATACTCATTTGAACTTGAAACTCGCTACAGTGGTGTGGTCGGTCGAATTCAGTTATTACAAACTGATGCTAAGGACTCTAAGGTGAGAAGTTCCGAACACCATCTCTAGTTGGAGGTATTGGAGATTTGCATGAGTTACCAATTCTTCAATTGTTGGTATCAACTAAATATATACACTAGATGCACCCCATGGGTAAGGGGCTATTGAGCGAATATACATATTCTACATGCTCAATTTCAAGTTGCTGCTCTACGATGGTGACATATGTTAGTCACATGGCAATTAAGTAAAAGTATCCTGTAATAATTACCTAATCTCCTTTGCCACTAGTGTATCATCCAGTTCAGATCGGTGACAACACACAATAGGTGTTGGATCTCAAAGTATTATGAAAGTATGGTTCAATACTACATCGAATATCGACATGTTGGTGCATGTTTATTCACTGATTGCAAAAATATGTGGCACAACAGTGCGGATAAATACATTCTCACTACAATAGGAGGAATGTTCTTTTATATCTTTCTCAATTTTTTGTCTCATTAGCCGGGTCTTAAAACAGTCACCAAAACCTCGCTTGGGTTCGTACTGTCAGACTGGCTAAGCGGCCATGTTGCCTGCTTCATCAGGCATTATGGCACAACGGTATACGGTTATTCCAAAAAACAAGAACTTGCTGGTTCAAACTGTGGTTCAGGAGACCGGCCTTTGCACAATAAAACAATTATTGACTTACACATTTTGAATGGATTGACTTATGCCTCAGGATGTCACATCAAGCCATGAATGTGCTCACTGCAGAGTGCAGGGACAGCACCCAAAAAAGCAGTACATTACTATTGAGGGGATCAGAAGTGATTTTGTTTAAATGTTAATGTTACATTTAATACGTTACAGATTACTGACATTTTCTAGTTCATTCTTAAATGGTATTTGACAATAAATCAGTTATAGAGACACTGCAGCTGCAACAAAAGAGAACTACGCTGTCGGGTTCAACCCGGATATCGAGTTGTTAAAAAGATCTTGACACAAGTTCTCCTACTACAAGATTATGCAGTTGGTTATTGAAAATGTGTGACAAATGATTAAAATTAAACTAAAATGGGAATATCTTTAGAAGCTATTGAGGCTAGCAGGATTGCCAAACCTCAAAAGTCTAATCTCCAGAATACTATTGAGAGTGAGATTAGAGCATCAAAACATTAATTGTTGGAAAGAACTGCAGATGCTGGTTTAAATCAAAGGTAGACACAAACTGCTGGAGTAACTCAGCGGGACAGGCAGCATCTCTAAAGAGAAAGAATGGTGAAGAAGGGTCTCAACCCGAAATGTCACCCATTCCTTCTCTCCAGAGATGCTGCTTGTACTGCTGAGTTACTCCAGCATTTTGTGTCTACCTTCGATCAAAAACATTAAGTTCTCAAAGAAAAGTACTTTTGAATACTAGTGACAAAAATATCACACGAGGAGAACGATCTGATCTGTCTGACTGACACAGAAATCATCCAGTCATGAATAAATTCTGTCGGGATGAGAAGCATCTTGAGCTATGACATGGTTATTGAATAATTGCCAGGATTATCATGACAGTGTTATATAAAGACAAGAGGTCATGTGATGACAATGCCAAGAATTGCAATCCTAGAATCCTGCTCAATTTAAAATTGATTGCAAATAGTGGCACCATTCCCAGGCACATATGAGACGATAGGTTCAATTATCCTGTCAGTTAATCCTGATGGTTACTCGTGACTGAGATTATTTTTATACCTATAATTTGTAAATAACACCATGAGATTTTCTGTTTAAATTATCCTCCGTATATCGTGAGAGGTGTCTGAAGGTTTTGTCAGAGGTTGTGTTTTGTCTGGTCAAGAAATCCTTCCATTCCTGGAACAGCCCGTTTAACAGACAGTTCATGGTACAAAACAAAGATACTAGAGGAGCTCCTCTAGTATCTTTGGTACAAAATATCTCTTGATATCTCACATATATACACGAATAAACAGTTAATTGTGAACTAAGTTAAGTAAAATTGATGACTGCAAGTCTGATACACACAGAGAAAGATTACTGTGGGTGGGAAAGGATTGGGATCAGAAAATGGGATGCCACAAATTAATCAGGACATTGATGGGGAAGGACATATTCAGCCTCTGTGGGTTTGGATGATCGCCATGTTGCAGTCTGTGTGTGTGTGTGTGTGTGTGTTGGTGGGAAGGTGGGGGTGGGTATCGGTGGAGGTTAAAGCAGACAGTATTGAGAGCATGAGGGAGTAGAGTAGAAGTGGATAGGTTTTATATTTAGTGGATGCACCCTAAGCCAGATTCTAGTGCACTCATGCGAAGCCCATGTGGCGTGCACCGAGTCAGGCATTACATGTGCTGTGAGGTCTTGCTTTTATGGGAATAACCTGCACCATACAAGTATCAATGAAAATCCTGGAAGCTATGTGTATTTATGCATGCAACATCAGTGTCCATAAGCTAACCCACCTATTGATGTGCCAAAACCCCACAGGTAAAATAAGTTGTAAATATCATAGAGCACATGCTTTGTAACTAGTTTGCTGAAGAAATTATTTAATGTAGTGCACACAACATTATGTTACACCAATAGAATTTCTGAGCCGCTGTTTTCTGACAAAATTGACTTTTTTGCTGGACAATAAAATATTTTATTTTGCAAAGCCCTTGGACAGTTTACTGGTGCTGTTAAAGATGCTGCTTAAATTCAAGTTATTGTTAAACTTCTATTGATACTCAAAGGAACATTGATATGTAAAGGGCTATTCTTGTTACATCAAGAAACCACTGATTTCATGAAGAGAAAAGATCGGTTGGAAACATATTTCCTATCTGGCACACAATGTTCTCTAAAATATTTTCTCATATTTATGAAGTAACTATGTTTTGTAACATTATCTTGATATCTAGTTTGGTAACACAATGAAACCATTGTTAATGCCATGTTTACAAACCTATATTTGCCAATATCTTCAACACTAAATACAGTGCTGATGAGGATGCGTGTTTTATGGTTTGCTGATTTGTGACGAGGCAACAGCAAAATTACTTCTAATTATACAGTATTTTAAAATTATGTGCAACCTTATGAGGAAGTACTGCAGTATTCTGATAGATAACCAAAAACGTGGTGGAAAGCTAAGACATCACATTAGAGGCGGGGAAACCACAATCAAGAATTTGTCCAAATGTGCTCTGGGCCAACTTGTGTCAACCCTAGTTCAGTGGGTGGTGCTCTTGTCAGTCAATTATGGGGACAAGTTACACTTCAGAGTTTGGGTCATATAAATCCAGATACCACAGTGTGGCTTCATTAATTCCATACCTTTAATCCAATTTTTTCCAGGAGACAAAGACAGTGCCTTTTGGGCCTGCAATCAGTATTGTAGTCTTGTGATGGTTAGAATCAGCAGTAATATTTTTTTATTAATTAATTTTTGGCCGTCAGTATAGAACACAGAACAGTAAGATAGACACAAAATACTGGAGTGACTCAGCGGGCTATGCAGCATCTCTGGAGAGAAGGTCGAGACCCTTCTTCAGACTGACCAGAAAAGTCACCCATTCCTTCTCTCCAGAGATACTGCCTGTTCTGCTGAGTTACCCCAGCATTTTGTGTCTATCTTCAGTTTAAACCAGCATCTGCAGTTCCTACGTACACAGAGCCCCTTTGGCCAACAATGTCTATGCCAAACATGATGCCAATACCAACTCTTATCTGCCTTTACATAATCTATATCCCTCCATATCCATGTGCCTATCCAAAAGTCTCAGTCTACTATGGTACCTGCCTCCACCACATCTATCTATCTATCTATCCATCTATCTTTTACATTCACTAATGCACTCCTCATTACATTTAGATATTTTTATGTACACATTTTTCAATTAAATCCTCCCCCCCCCCCCCCCCCCTCCACACTCACTCATTTTGTGGCCTCCTGCTGGCCACCAACCATAACGGCTGCTGCTGCTCTCCTCCAAAAACGCTGCCATTTTTCTTCTTTCGCGGGCGATTTTCCCTGCTGTGGCCCGGCTCTCCTCCACCCACCCCCCCCCCCCCCCCCCCCGGGCCCCGACATTTTTCTTATTTGGCTGTCAATTTTACTTCCTCCACTTCCCCTCACTACCCCGGCCAGGCTCTATCACGCTGCTTAAGCCAAAGATCGGCTCTTCCCGTGGACAGCGAAAAGAAGCGAGGGAACAGCCGATCTTTGCTTTCAGCCAGCGTGAAAGAGCTGGCGCCTCAACGGCGTGTCGCCCCGCAGGTGCAGTGAGGGCGTACACAGCATCTCAATGGCGTAGGCAGTGTCTCAACGGCGTAGGCAACCTCTTGACGGCAAACGACGTTGAGACGCTGCGTATGGCCATCGAGACGCAGGGCAACAGGCCGCAGCTGCGTACGACGTCGAGACGCTGCGTACGCCGTCGAAATGCTGCGTACACCGTCAAGACGCTGCATACAATGTTGGGACGCTGGACGCCTGCAGCCTCATTCCACCCCCCCCCTCTCCCCCCTCCCTCCCACTCCCCCCCCCCTCCCTCCCACTCCCCCCCCCCCCCTCCCACTCCCCCTCCCCCTCCCTCCTCTCGCCCCCTCCCTCTCGCCCCCCTCAACCTCGCATTCGGGGACCAGACCCAATGGGTCTGCACTTGGTCTAGTATACTTTTAAAACTGTGTGTGTGGGTGTGTGTCATTTTGCCTTTGAAACGTAATTTCTCGAAAACCAGATGCAAATACGCTGAGAATTTTACATATTTCGGTAGCGATTTAACTTATGATTTCGGAAATCTACTCCTCTCTAAATTTGATCAATTATTTCCCCAGATTTTTAATAAAGTTGTTCACAAAACGGACTGTTTTTTAAAAATCAAACCGCTGCGGCAGCTGCGGACGTCACAATGCCCTTGCTCGCGGCACCGCCCCCCGCTCTCGATTAAAGCAGATGCTCTCAACGCGCAGGCGCACTTACCACTCAGTCATTTTTTTCGCCTCCTGCTGTGCTGCGGACCAAAGATCCAGAGAGAGTAATGGCCGCCAGGGCCATCTTCTCATCGCGGGCCCGCGCGACGATAACGGCTGCTGCCGCCCGGCTCTCCTCCACTACCCCCTCCCCCCCCCCGGCCTGGCCGGGCTCTGTCACGCTGGCGGAAGCCACGTTCGGCTGTCCTCCCGCTGTTTTCACCGTCCTCAGATCGCTCTGTGCCTTGCTCACGGCCCGCAGGCTAACTCGGGACCAGGCCCGCCCACCCATCCACCCCCCCCCCCCCCCCGTACTCGGGGTCTGAAGCGTTCAGGAATCGGCCATGGAACCGAGGCCGACGGCTGCTGGGCGGCACTACCCCCCTCCTCCTTCCCTTCTCCCCCTCCCTCCTCGCTCCCCCTCTCCTCTCCCCGCTCTCTC
Source organism: Okamejei kenojei (assembly GCA_035221665.1). Taxonomy (NCBI): domain Eukaryota; kingdom Metazoa; phylum Chordata; class Chondrichthyes; order Rajiformes; family Rajidae; genus Okamejei; species Okamejei kenojei. The sequence continues at coordinate 71,565,194 of CM069133.1, read as the reverse complement.
TTCTCTGCCCCTGCTCTCTCCCTCCCCATCTCTCTCTCCCACCTCTACCCTCCCTCCCTTAAACCCTTCTCCCCTCTTCCAAACCCCCTTCTCCCCTCCCCTCCCTCTCAGCCCCCTCCCATCTCTCTCTCCCCACCCTCCCTTTCCTCCTCCCCTCCACCCTCTGTCTCTTGCCCTTCTGTCTCTGCCCCTCTCTGTCTCTCCCCAATCTCTCTCTGCCATCACTCTCTTAATAATATTAATATAATATAAAGGGGAGGGGGGTAGTTAGCATGTTTGTGAGGGTGGTTAGTGCATGTGACTTCGCCTGCCGCCCCCCCACCCCTCCACCGCAACCGGGCATTGGAGGAACAGACCCAACGGGTCTGCACTTGGTCTAGTAACTATTAAAAGTCTGATCTTGTATGTGGATGTGTTTGTTCGTGTGCGCGTTTGTTCATGTGTGTGTTTATTTGTTTGTGGATAATCACATTTTCTCGAAAAAAACGACACGACACGCCTCTACCTGCTGCCTCTACCCGTGCAGTCCGAATTTGCCTTATCTGAAAATTTCATGCTTTATTTCTCGAGTTATTACTGAAAATGTTCAATAATCAGACAAAATTTTGAAATAAAAGCGACTGTCTTTCTCTGATGACGTCACAATGGGTCTGGGTGCTTGCCATCTTCCACGCGCTGCGAGTGACGTCACCCCCCTGGACTTTCCCCCCTGACCCCCCCGGTTTTTCAAAAGGCGTATAAAGAACGAGCAAGTCAGGCCTTGTACTCGCCACGGGTCGGCGCATGGTGGGGAGGATGCTGCCGCAGGCCAAGCCCCAAGCCCGAGTGAGGGAGTATTTAGTTCGGGAACCAGCCCTCCCCTGTGATGCCATGTGCCACCCAATCCCTCAAACACTATCCCCCTCCTTCTATGCATTGGCAAGAAGCATTTCACACCAATTGGTGTATGTGACCAATAAACTAAGCTTTGAACCTCTTCCCCCCGCTCCCTCTCTGCCCCACCCCCTCTGCCCTCTTGTGTCAGCCCTGTGTCTGCCCTCTGTGTCTGCCCTCTGCCTCTACCTGCTGCCTCTACCCACTGCCTCTTGCCTCTGCCCCTGCCCGTCCTCTGCCCATCCTCTGCCATTGCCCTCTGCCTCTACCCACTGCCTGCCCTCTGCCCCTGCCCTTTGTCTCTGCCCTCTGTCCTCTGCCTGCCTCTGCCCTCGCACTCTCTACTCCCCTCCCTCTCTAGCCGCGCCTGCAAGTTGAGGGCTACGCGTGAGTGGATAGGGCGGGGAATGGGGTAAAAGGAGCAAATGAATAATATTAATATAATATCAAGGGAGGTGGTTAGTGTGCGTCCCACAGGCCGCCCCACCCCCACAACTGCGCGTTGAAGGGACGGGTCGCAACAGGTCCGACTTGGTCTATTAACTATTAAAAGTCTGATCTTGTATGTGGATGTGTTTGTTCGTGTGTGTGTTTGTTTGTGTAGAATCACATCTTGAAAAAAACTGCACTAACGGTAACATTTTTACATATTCCGGTAGAGATTTTTCCCGTGAATCCATGCTCTATTTCTCAAGTTATTACTGAAAATGTTCAACAATGAACATTTGAAAAACTTTGAAATAAAAACGACTGTCTTTCGCTGATGACGTCACAATGGGTCTGCGTGTCTGCCGTCTTCCACACGCCAGAGCCCCGAGCCCGAGTGAGGGACTATTGCGTTCGGGTACCAGCCCTCCTGTGACGCCACGCGCCCCTCCCACCCCTCAAACTCTACCCTCTCCCTCCCCGCTCCCTTTTTGCCCCCTCCCGCTCTGCCCCGCACCCTCTGCCCTCTGTCTCTGCCCCTGCCTCTATCCTCTGCTCCTGTCCGCTGCCCTTGCCCTCTGCCTCTACCCACTGCCTCTGTCCTCTGTCTCTGCCCGCCTCTGCCCTCGCTCTCTCCACCCCCCTCTCACGCCCTCCCTAGCCAGACTTGCGAGTAGGGGGCTATGTTGAGTGGATGTGGCGGGGGAAGGGGTAAAAGGAGCGAATTAATAATGTTAATATATCAAAGGGGATAGATAGTGTGTGTGTGTGTGTGTGGGGGAGGGGGGTGGTTAGTGTGTGTGACATCGCAGCCCCCCCCCCCCCCCCCCGCAACAGCTCGTTGAGGGGACGGGAGCAACACGGTCCCACTTGGTCTAGTATCCTTTAAACTTTGCCCCTTTAACATTGAAACTATGCCCCGTCTGGTATTTGATATTTGGCACAGCTGATATTGATTGCCTATCGCTAATTGGCCTCCAGAAGGTGTAACTGATAAACTGGGCAGTAATTAGCCATTAGCTCGATCGGATATTGCCTGCTTTTTTTGGAAATGACATACCTGGGCAAATGTCCACATTACTGGGTTGATGCCAGTGTTGGAACTGTTCTGGAACAGCCTCAGCCAGCCCTGGAGCACAGATCTTTAGTAATACAGCTGGGATGATGTGTCCTTTACCATGTCCAGTGCACAATCTGGCCTAATTCTTGACTTTGCAAGAAACAAATTAATTTAGCTGATAACTTGCTGCTGTGGAGTTGGGGATCTCAAGAGAAAGCTGAGAAGCCTCAGCCTTTTCTTCAACACCCAAATGCTGAGGATATTGAAGTATTTGGAGAGGAGTACTTATCCAAGGTAGACACAAGTGCTGGAGGAACTCAGTGGGTGCAGCAGCATCTATGGAGCGAAGGAAATAGGCAACGTTTCGGGCTGAAACTTTCTTCAGTACTTATCCAAATGACTTGACCAATATTGAACATTCCTCAGTTACATCCTGCTCAAAGATGTGGTCAGACTGCAGGGCTTTGATTTTATCCATTGGTTGTGTATTGGTTGTTGCTTATCATTCATGTTGTCCTGTATTGCAGCTTCACTCGGATGGGATTTCCTCATTATTAGATATGTCTGGTGCATGTCCCAGCTTACCCCTCTGAACTCCTCATGAAACAGGGTTCATTAGCTAGCTTCATTTTAATGGCAGAGTGAGGGAAATGGTATGCACCTTTTCTGCTGCTGATGTTGGTCTACAGTGCCTCGTGGAGGACAGCTTTTGAGTAGTCAGGCCTTCTTCGTGTTTATCTCATTTAACAATCATTGTTCTGCAAAGCACAATGGAGGGTATGTTTGTTGTGAAGACAGGATAGTCGTGTAGTCACTTCCACAAATGCTCTCATGGACCACTGCAAATGCCACTCTAGGAGATAGCCAATGAAGTTCTCCCACCCAAAGTATAGTTTGTGCCTTTCCTACTTAAACAGTGTTTTTTCATACTGTCAATCAGCACTGATTCATTAGCTGGGGAAGGACATTTGGTGGTAATCAGGAGGGAGCTTGCTTGCCCACGTTTAACCTGATGCCATGAGATTTCCTGAAGTCTGAAGTCAATGTTGAAGACCCCAAAGGCTACTCCCTGCCACCACCATTACTGTGTCACCACCTTTGATGGTTATGTCTTGGTTGAGGGACAAGATGTACGCTGTGATTTAATGAAAGAGTCTGGTAAATTGCTGGCAAGGTACTGCTGCGAGCAGAATTATGTTGATCATTTGCTTGGCTCACTTTCAGGACAGCTCTTGTAACTTAGAAATCAATCCCAAGATGTTTGTGAGGAGCACTTTGTCAGAATAATTGGGCTGGGAGCAACTTTGTATAAATTTTGTGCCTGTCAATGACAGGTAAACAGACCACTTTTTAAAATTCTTTGTTTAAATGTAACAGTTGGCATAACTAAGCATTTAAGAGTCAATCATATGGGATGGATCTAGAGTCACGTACAAGTCATGCAGATTCCGCATCCTTTAGAATATTAGATAATTCAATGGGTTTTTATGTTAATCTGGAAGCTTTTTGTGGTCATCATTGATTTAATTTATTACTAATAGGCCTGTCCCACTTAGGCAACTTTGTAGGTGACTGCAGGAGACTATGTGGTTGCCACATGTTTGTGGGTGGTTGCCGGGTAGACACCTGGGAAAACATTCTGGGAGTGGCGGCGCTGCCCTGGCAGCAGCGGCTCGCCTGCAGTTCGTCTGTTTTTCTTTTTATTTGTTGTTTTCTTGTCTTGTTTTTTAGCGTTAGTTTGAGTTATTATGTAGTGTATGTGTGTGGGAGGGGTGGGAGAAACGTTCTTAGTCTCTTCCTTTTGGGGGGACGCGACGTTTCTTGTCGTATCCTCCGTCTCCAACTGCGCTGAGGCCTATCGCGGAGCTGGCGGCCTCCAATTTTAACTGTGACCGACCCGAGGCTCCCGAGGTAGAGCCAGCCAGGACTTACCAGCGCGGGGCTGGCGGACTTCGGGGCTGCGGCGGGTTCAGGCGTTCCGGCGGCGCGACTCGGAGCTGTGGCGGCTTTCCGGTGGCGGTGGCAGCGACTTCGGAGGCCCGGCTGCGGGCCCAGTGGACGACATCGTCGGGAGCTCGCAGGTTGGTGACCTGTTTTTCCGGAGCTCCCGCGGCAACAGCTGCGTCCGCTGGACTGGAGGGCGGCAGCTTCGGCAGCTTCGACTGCCCCGGGCCGAGGAGTTGAACCGGCCTGCTCGCGGAGCGCGGTTCATCCGCGGGACTTATTTACATCACCCGGTGCGGTCACAACATCGGAGGCCCGGGTCGCCTCAGCGCAGAGGAAGAGGAAGAGGGGAAGAGACAAAGACAAGATTTTTGCCTTCCACCACAGTGAGGAGGTGTCTGGTGAACTCACTGTGGTGGATGTTAAATATGTGTTTATTGTGTGTTTTGTTATTTACTATATGTATTAATGCAGGCAACGAAATTTCGTTCAGACCGCAAGGTCTGAATGACAATAAAGTTTTCCAAGTACCTTCATAGTCGTGAGGAGTTCCTGCATTCTGGGAACTAGTTGCGGCCTCATTATGGTCGCCTATAGTTTTTCAAATCGCCAAGTATTTTTGAACATGGTGAAAAATTAGTGGCGACCAGAATGAAGCCGCCATGGAGAGTAGCGATAATTCTCATGCCGTAGGTGCAGTGGTAGTGGGTTGCCAGGAGGTCAAAGGTTGTCGTAGATTGTAGCCAGTGCTGACCGGTGAATTTCATTGGCTCATTGGGGGAAAATAAACGTAAGCAGTAGTTTTCAGAACCAAGGATAACCGACCGGTAACGTTAATCTCCGCCGAGCTTCACAGCCATGTATCCCTGGCTTCATAATAGTAGTCTCCACTCCTTCCCCTCTTTTAAAGGACTTATGTGACACTTTCCATACATTGTGCTTTCACCGTCTTAATTACAGCACCAGCCTTCCTGTTGATCGTAGTGCGTGTCTGTATCACATTGGCTTTGCACCGTGTGAACTTCACTTAGATAGCGCTCCCCCAACTTGCCCTGTCCTCCGCCTGCATAACTGGCTAATGAAGGAAGCGATGTGTGTGTGTGTGTTTCACTCTGACAGTCGGCGTTCCAGTCGCCGGTTTTTCAGTCGCCTGAAAAATCGCCCAAGTGGGACAGGCCCATAAGACTGGTTGGTGTTTTTTTTTCAAATTCCAATATTATTAATCATATAAATTCCAAAGCTGCCAAGATTTAGGTCTCTCCATCTTTAGTCAGTCCTTTGTAATAAACCTGGTAATCCAACGATTGCATTTTCTTGATTTCTTATACTTATGGGGATTTGTAAGATTGAGAGGTGATATTATTAAACCATGTAAGATTCTGAGGGGATTGACACAATAAATACAAATACACCACAGAAATATGCCCTTAGTCGGGACTATCAACCATCCATTTCCACCAATCCTATACTAATCTATGTGGCTTCCATTTAAAAAAAAAATCAAAATACTTTGTTCAAGTAAATAAATATATACAATACTGGAACTGTACAGAAAATTCTGACGACATTTTCGGAGGCTGTTCATTTGGTCATTATATGGTGTTTACAAAAAAATTACACAATTTTACCATACACCCTTGCCACTTATGTGGCCCACTGGCGTGGAAATCCCCCTATTTTGAGGGGTGCCTCCACCACACCCTGCCCCCCATGTACAGCAGCGGAAGTACCATAGACTGTAACCCTCCCTCACAGAGTCTTGGCGTTAGTGCGTCTAAGCTTCAGTGCGTCCCTCAGCACGTACTCCTGCAGTCTGCAGTGGGCCATTCGGCAACATTCCCTCTCGCTCTGCTGGGTGAAACCAAGCGCAGTATAAGAAACTACATTGCCGAGCACTTGCATTCTATTTGCAATGACCATCTGGAGCACCTGGTTGTGACAAATTCTGGAACCGACTGGCTCAATCTTAATTCTATTGCAATGGAACAGTATGGATCACCTCTTGCACTGCCATTGATATGTTTTTCTAATTGTATTTTGCACTAATGTCTTGTTTTATACTATCTTTATCTTTTCACAGTCTTGTACATATGTATGAATAATGGATGTTTGTGTGTTTTCTATGTGCCAATGATGCTACTGCAAACAAGATTTGCAATGTACCATGTATGTACCTCACTCTACTGGTGCACATAAACTTGACGACCTGGGCAACACACAAAGTGCTGGAGTAATTCAGCAGGAAAACAGCATCTGTAGAGGGAATGGATAGGTGATATGGGGACAGAGTGGGGAAATGGTGCTGAGGACAAGATTGGATGAAGTTTGCAGTGCTTTCACAGTATTGCACTGGAGTATCAGTAGAAAAATGTTATACTCATGTCTCTTGTGTTGATTAGTACGGGTGTCAGAGGTTATGGGGAGAAGGCAGGAGAATGGGGTCAGGAGAGAGAGATAGATCAGCCATGGCTGAATGGCGGAGTAGACTTGATGGGCGGAATGGCCTAATTCTGCTATTATCACATGATCCTATGGTGTCAAACGCACGACCTGCTGAATCACTGGTGAAACCCCCTGCGCCACAATTAACAGTAAATCCAGTTCACTAAAATACAAGAAACGTCCCTTAATGTGTATTTAAAAACAAATGTTACAGATCTTATTGCAATACGTTTGTTGGATAAAACAACCAGTTAGTTTCCTCCCGGAGTGGGCCAGGGTTCGGCTTTTGTCCTTGATACATGTTGTCATGCCAGTACTATCGCCTAGAGGGAGTTCACTCGAAGGATTGCTGACGATTGTATTTGCATAGTGAAAGAAGGAGAACGCAGCACTGCAGAGCGGCTGCAAAACATGGCAGTGGGGAAGGGGAAGCGAGATGAGATCTGTTGATTGTTTACTTGCGAGGCCGTAGATTAGCATTGTTACACGAAGTATGCACCGAGCAAAAGGGGAGATTTTTTTTAAACACACCATGCAGCAAAAAAAAATACACGGAGAAGAAATGGTTTGCGAAACGGAATACCTAAGAATGGCCAAACCTGGAGATAGGCTTGTTGCAGAAGGCTGTGGTTCACATGCAATGATCGCAAGGATACAAAAATCGATTTTATTTGATTCATGGTGCACTGGTATTCGTAACAATTTATATTAAAATACCTTATTTTCTAAATAGATTAACGTATTCTTCGTGCAGTCTATTTCCGTTTGCATCAGTTGAAATACTATACGATAGATATATTGCATGCTAATAAAAATTCGGTAAAATGGCGCGTGATGGTCATGTGTTTATGATTGACAGGCATCCGGTGCTCTGCCTTGCTGTATATTTCCTCTTGCATTCTACGGTTTCTTTTGTAACCAACTCATCTAATGAAATAAATGTTTACAGACGGAAATTGAATATATTTCAAATGCTGAAAATGATTTGCACCGACTGAACTAATTGCAAAATTACGAGGTTTCTTTGTTTTACAGTGGGAATATAGTCGTTTTTTAAATTATTATGAGTGTATGAACATGTCAGATTTTATCCACTGATACAAGCTGAAGTGAGTCAATATCATTCATTGCAGAAAAACGTTAATTTTCCATATGGGACATAAAAACACACCACGTGCAGGTTTTTCTTTGGGGGGGGGGGGGGAGAGACCTTCATCAGCACCATGTTAATGATTACAATGACTAGTTAAGAAAAGCCGCGGAAAAAAAGAAACAGACCTCCCCAAAGATGAAAGCAACATCCCTTCAAGTAATTTGAATGACCTGCATAATTTATGGAGTCTTTCCCTTCGCCTGAAAGAGCGAGCATCCATGCTTATTGCTTCTCCGTTTGTGTGGGGCTGAGACAACATCCCTTCCAACGAGAGGAGCTTGACGAAAAAAAGGCGGTTCAGAGAGGTTGTGGGGGGGGGGTCCCGTTTTATATTAATGGCAGTTTTCTTTCCCCTGTCATTGGGCGGGATATTACACAGCATTTCTTTCGGTGGCATGTTACTTTAAAATTAACTATGTTTTCCCTTTCCATCCACGGACTTTGCCCAGGATTGAATTTCATTGAACGCATACATTTCTACAAATATTTAACAATTCGCCTTTTGCGATATTTCACTGCCTATAATATATACGTGGCTTGCCGCTTTGCAAACGCCTAAGATTATTCAATACGTTTTTTTTAATGTTCGAGGAAACGTTTTGTGTGCGGTTAATTTATATCGTAAATCTTAATATAGAAGGACTGGTTTCAATTGATTACCATGGTTCTTTAAATGGTCACAAAAACGCATACTGTTTGTAAGAAAAGGACTTCGAGAGACTCAAGGTTGCAGTCCTAGTGAGCAACTTGTGTATTTCTGTGAATGCACCAGGAGATGGCGGCTGCTGGAGGTTTTTGGAAAGTAGGTCATTTTAGTAACGTTGAGCTAATTATCGTCCTAAAACCACATCCATGCCTTGGTCACCAACATAGTCAAATAAGCCCATTAGCTGGCTGACCATCCAATCTCCAACCTCGAAACCTCAGTTCATCCGAAACTGTGCTGCTCTGATCCCATTCTTGCCAAAAGACATGTTTACCCACCAAGTCTGGGCTTGCTGCTTTAAATTAGATGCCAGCCAACAGCTCCAATGTGAAATCTTCATGATCAAAAATACTACCCCCCCTTCCTAATTGTATAAACCTCTAGCCTTCACTGTACTGAGAATTCAGCATTTCATACATTTATCTTATTGTACATTCCACATTCTCATAATAGTCCAAATGGAAATGTGGCAAATACTGGAGCCCTAATTGAACGATAAATTATAATTCCTTGGAATTGACATCAAGCATCATCATTCCATTCACTCCAAATGCACTGAAGCTTTAAGTTGCACATTAAGTCTAGTCTACAATGATGTTGTCTTAACCAGATAATTTAATTATAAAGTAGAGGATTTGTTGAAACCACCCAAGTAAACGATACTTGCTAGGAAATTTGTTACAATATAAATTGTGCTAGTGTACCAATTATATATTTTAAAATCAGTTTAAAAAGATTTAACATTAACAACATTTATTGCAGGTACAATTTGATTTACTGTCAAATGTTAAAGTGTTTGCTTTGGAAATCATTGAATTTTATTTTGGTTCTTTGCAATCAACTGTTTTACTCACCTTAACACATTACAATCTACGGGCCAAGTGCTTTATGGTGGTACATTATCTTCCCTTGGGGGGAAAAAGATGATTTTGTTCACTCTTATACTGCGCTGTTGGGTGTAGTTTTTTGTGTAGGTCTTCTAGTTTAGCCACCAAATCCATATTAATGTTTACATGGTCCAGAGTGTCTCTCAGCAGGTGGAGGGAGCAGATGGTGAGTGGGCTGAAGTGAAAGAATAATTAAGATAATTAAACATTTTCATATATAAAATGAAAAAAGTATTTCTTAAATACTTCTAAGTGAGCATTAGGTTCTTTAAACGATCTCCCTTCAGCTTCAAAATGAATGCAACATAACCATATGATTTTTCATATGATTCAGTGAGCAGCAATGGGAAGATATGGGATTGAACATAAACATGTTGAAACACCTGTATGTTAAAAAATGTCAAACGGATTAAATCTTTTCATCTTTTAAATGGTTAAGAAGTTTCCATTCTGTAAGAATACATCTTATCAATCTTTTAAAAAGTCTATATAAATGTTTATGTTCATGATTACGTTTGTCATTAGATGCATTGAAACTAATAGTTTTTTTTGGACCTGTATTTCACTTATAAATCAATATGAATAAAAGTCAAGTATCCCACTAAAAACACTACAAAAAACAATTTACCTGGAAGACTTTTGAGATAAAGCTGGTTGTTGACATTGTAGTGAATAATCATGTTTTTAATATTTATTGAAACAACATAGAATATGTCCCTGGGGTTTCTTGAAGAATAGCTTAGTTTTATAGGGAGGACAGTAGACATCTACTTAGGCTAACTGGGAACAGGATTGGGATCAGTAATCAAATCTTACTGAGCAATTGAGGAATTGTTGCCGTTTTTTAATTGGGTTCATTATAATAAGCAATGTAGTGAGTCTTAGAATAGTTACACAGTCATTTGTCCCATTGAGTTTGAGTTTGCTTTTTGCAGAGCAAACAACCCGTTTCATTTCCTTTATGTGCAAGTTATTTCCCCTCAAGTGATGATTTGATTCAGTTTTGAAAGTATGAATTTACTGTTTCTACCATGCCTCATAACCACTCTTGGTAAAAGAAAAACCCTCGCAACCATCATTATCTTTATGCTTATGACATAAAGTGCTGAAACTCAGCAGGTCAGGCAGCATCTCTGGAGAACATGGTTAGGTGATGCAGTTGTCTCTGAAGAAGGGTCTCGACCCAAAACGTCACCTTTCCACATTCTTCGGAGATGCTGCCTGACCCTCTAGGTTACTCCAGCACTTTGTGCCATTATTTGTAAACCAGCATCTGCAGTTCCTTGTGGCTCCATTATCTTTATCTTATTGTTCATTGATGATTCATTATTAATGGGAACTGGTTCTCTCCATTTATCCTGTCTAAATCCATTGTGATCATGTGTACCTCTTTCAAAGCTACTTTCAATCAAGGGTCCAAAGTAAACCACTTCTTCACCAATCTAACCTTGTAGCTGAAATCCCTCCTTCCTGTATTGATGGAGTCAGCCTATGTTTCAGTAGCATATTTCTTGTTATCTGATCAAATACCAACATTGTTGTCATCTGTACAAATATTTACAACAAGCACATTTGCTCTACATATCATAGAGGAAGCAGAGCACCAAATAACTGGAAGAACCTAATTGAAAAAGACCAAATATTTTAAAAAAATATATAGATGTTTTACACTGTTTGTTGGTACACATTGAAAAGAGAACAATTTAAATTCTTAGCCTTACATAACTTGAAATGATATTGTTCTATTTTTCCAGTTTTGTCAATGTTTACCAGCCAAGATGATCATTCAGATAAATAAACAAAAAGCATGATTTCAGTTTGCAAGAAAGTTCACCCCTGTTTCTATTAATGCAAAATGAATACATTTTCTTAATAAATTAGACTATGTTAATTAAAGAAAGGTCAACCATGGTTGGGATTATTAAAACCATGTTGATACCTGTATGTTAAAAGAAAAGTTAAAAGGGTCATAGTTATTATTAATTGGAGAAAGAGACATTTCACTTGGCTGGGTTGTTGAGAACAAGTTCTGTTCACTGGCCGTTCAGGATAAAGGTGAGAAAACATTTTTTAAACCAATGAGTGGGACCTCTTTGGAATTTAGATATTGGGAGATTAGTGCAGGAAAATGACACCAAGATAAAAGATGAGTCATGATCATATTGAATGGCAGAACATGCACGAGGGCTGAATGCCTTCTTTTGGCTTCAGCTTCTTACATATAGATTAGAGATTTAGGTACAGCTGAAAAAATGTTAGGTATTGTGAATTTTTTGAGTTTTGGAAATGTCACACCAGGAAAGTTAGTGGATGAAGTGAATGGTGAATGGAGTGAGATTGTCTTATTATGTGCCAACTCTTACTGGGATTGGATGGCATTGAAATGATCAACAAGTATCTCCTCTTACAGCAAAGGCATTGTGTCACTAAAATGTTTGCTCTGGCTTCCAAGTGCACACATTTGCAATTACTCGTAAGTAACTTGTGACTTACCAAAGCCATATTTTTACCCTGCAATTGTTACTTGTGTAATAAAAGTTAAATACGATGCAGAGCTCCAACTGCTAAGTTCACTGGCATTAAGGTTGAGCAATGACTTTTACTTTTAAGAGTATAGTAACCAAAGTAGTCAAGTGTGTTTTAGGTGAGCCAAATACTGTGGCTTTTAGAGTGCCAAGATAGCATGCATTTAATTGAAAACAATATTTACCAGACCAATACTATGTAGCTAGTGCTAAGAATTCCTTATCATTTCCATATAATTTATGAGGACTTCAACCTTTTTTTACTTTAGCATAATCTGAAATGCCTCCTTTGTAATATTGGTCAAAATGTCCTGCAACACTGAGATCTTTTTCCATTTCTATGATGAGGCCACTGCCGACTAACGATATCAGTCAGCCTTGTGGTTAAAATGGAGTGGGATATAAAGGGTGCACAAAATATTTGAATATGTTACTTGGTCTAGAGGGTTTCAGCTATCGGAAGAGGCTGGGTAAATCTGTCTATTTTTACATGGAACATAGGATGCTGACGGATCACGTTTTAGCGATATACAAAATAGATACAGTTGAGGGAAATAGATTAAATAAAGAGCTGCAGTCTTCTCCCCAATGAAGGGGAGTCAAAAACTAGAGTCCATAAGTTTAAGGCGAGAGTGGAAATATTTAAAAGGGACCTGAGGGGCAACTTTTTCTCCACAGAGGGTGGTGCATATATGGAACAAGCTGCTGGATTTGTAGAGGTGGGTACAATTATGACATTTAGAACGCACTTGGATAACTGCTTTGAAAGGAAAGATGCAAGTAAGTGAGACTATCAAGGTTAAGCACCTTGGTCAGCTTAGATGAGTTGGGCCTAAGGTCCTGTTTCTGTACTCTATAGCTTCATGACTCTCAATGGCTGGAGTGGGTAGCTTTTTGAAATTCTCTGAGTGAGGAGGTTGTGTGTCCTGCTCCAGAGATCTGAGCTCAACAATTCAAGCAGATGTGCTCATACAATGTTGAGAATGTGCTGCATTTGTTGGAGATTCCATCTCTACATTACTGTAAATAAATACTGTGGTAATATTTTGAAGAAGAATATGACAATTGTCTCTGACTGTTTTGGTCCAATATTTATCCTTCAATTCACATTTATCGAGGTCATTGCCATCTTCTTGGTTGTAGGCACAATGTTCCCACTTTCCACACTTCAAATTCACTTCACTGATTGGAACATGCTGTGAGATCTGGAAGTTGTCGCAGCAAGTCTTTCATCTTTATGAATACTTTTTTTCTGGTCGTCAGAGGTATCCACATACCCCAGTAATGCTAATAGATTGAAAATATAAATCCTGATGGGTGCAATACAGTTTACAAGATTAAGATCTGCTTTGCAAACTGGAATTACGAATATGACAAGTTGATGCAAAATATGAAATAAAAACAAGATAGTCAAGAGTCAAGTCAACCAGTTTTGGCCCATGAAACCTTTACCTGATCCCGACCCCCCCAAATTTGCCAATATAGTGTTTGAAGATATTGGTAGGACTTCAGAACGAAGAGTATGTTATTGCAGCATTAACTTTTAATGCTGGTTGATGGGGGTTTGGAAGGGCATGTTCCTTTAACAGTATGTGATGTGGCTGCTTTGCTTGTTATCCATCGGTGGCAGCAGTGAGTCTTCTATGTTTCCATTTCCACCCATGGTTCTCTCGCTCGTTCTAAGCACTGCTTGCTGGTTGGCGCGGGCAAAGAAACTGGCGTTTGCTCACATTACCGACACATAGAGTGTAGATCGTCAAGACTGACTTCTTGCCTGGATTAACAAATTCATCATCTTAGACCATTTAAAATTAAAAAATGGATATGAAAAAGAGAATCCATTTGGAACTGCGGAACAGAACGCCGTCTGATGTAAGCTCCCTCCCTCTTCCTCACTGTAATTTTGTAACTAACATTTTTTGGGTGTTAGTTTTGTTGGCGTTACTTTAACAATATTAAGGTAGTCGTGACCCTTTGGTGACCACATGGTTTACATTTAATTTCTTTGGTAGCGGGACTATAAATTTAGAAAAGCGAGTTTATAAAGGAGGAGGGGGGAGATTTTAAACAAATATAGAGGAATATATAAAAATATATTTAAGTATCAAAAGAGTGAGGCGGGAGTTGCGGCTGTGTTGCAATTTAACTGTTTGAAAGCTGGAGGAGCAGAATTTTTTTTGGAGGAGCAGAATTAATGGGAACTTTCTGCTGTAGAGGGGGGCGGATCTCTTCTCAGGACGTGGAGGGATGAAGGAGACATCGTCTCCCTGGAATTTTTTTTGTAAGGCACTGGAAGCCATATTTGTAACATATAGTCAAGGCGCCCTTTTAAAGAGAGCATGGGGAGGGGGTTAATCTCCATGGAGTTATGTTTTTATTTATTTTTTATTTGGTAAGACACTGGTCTTTGATGCGTTTTCTGGATCAGAATACACTCTCTATATCACCTACATTCACCACATGCCCCCCCCCTCGTTCTCATATTTCTGACAAGGATCAAGTATTAAATATGTAGCTTCAATTTGCGTTTATTAAGGAAAAGGATGCTACAATTTTAAACAACCCAACATCGCGCGACTACAGAGATGACGACAAGTTCATGATTTGGTTTATTCAATTTGGGTCAAATTAGTTGCAAAAGGTAAATCTGCTCAGTAAACTTTTTTTTTTGGAGGGGGCGCGAGGAAGAATTGCTGCATCGCATAAGGAACATCGGTTAGTGGCTTCCCGCCACGCGCGGCATTGGTTTTCCGAAGGTGTTTTGCTCGGATAGAGAAATATTTGCCTTCAGCGAAATCCACAACAGAAGTGATGGAGGGTTAGCATTAATATTTTTCTTTTTGGCCACAGATATGGTTTGCGAAATGATCCGCTGTGGGTGGATGGGTGTTGGGTGAAAGATCCTCCAGCTAGATACTTGCGAGAGTTCGCCATGTTGATGGCACGTTTTCTACCCGAACAGTACTTTAAATACTCAATTCTTTTTTAATGTTTTTTTTAAAAAGCTTTAACATGTTACGGCTGCAAAAGTTTCTTGGAATCCAATTTGACTCGTTGGAAGATGAGTTGACGTGTAGCTTTAAACCAATTTATACGTTGCTGTTGTGGCGAAACGGCGTGTCTTTACGCTCTTTAGCCGGTATGGAGCCGCCTGGTTGCCTACCGAGGCGAGCCGGCTCCAGGTGCCTTTTGAAACGGGCGAGCGAATCACGCTACATTGTAATCCGGGCAGTGATCAATTTCGCACCCTAGTTATTGCCGGAACGCACCGCTGCCTCTTTTGCTACATCACGTTCCGAAATGGAACCATCAAAGGCGCCGCCAAAGTATCCCTGGAGCGAAATGTATCCATTCTGCAAATGTCGCCGTGTTCTAACCATTACAGAGGAAGTGGGGGAGAAAAGGGTTGACGTCATTGGACAGTGCACCCACCACTGGGGTAGGCGAGGAAGAAGCTGTTGTTTCATAAATTGTGCAAGAAGAAACTGCAGATGCTAATTGAGTTACTCTAGCTTTTTGTGTCCATCTTCGGTTTCATAAATTGTCCCCTTCTGTGACCCTTAAGTTTATTCTCTCTCAAACATCCCACCCTCCACAGCACATATCTAGTTCGCACGACATTGAAAGCAAATTAACGAAGTCTGTGAGGAGGTTAAAGGCAATATGGAAATGCGTAGTGGAATCGGTCAGTGTCTGAAAAGGCGATCTTTGTAGTGGATATTTTGTTGGCACATCGATTGATGCCGATGTGATCTTAAACGTCTCCTATGAATATTGTACAGGGATGCTGCCTGACCCGCTGAGTTACTCCAGCACTTTGTGTCTTTTTTCTTGATTGATACCGATATCTTTTTTTAAACCATGTTTTTTTCCCATCTTAGGACGTAACGAGCTATAACTATCAACTATCATGATTGATAAAAAGTGTTACTTATTACATCCCATCCTAGTAGTTCTGGGATGGTTGTATCTTATGAGCACCATGAATTTTAATCAACAAATAAAATCTTGCAGATGCTAAAAATCTGAAATAAAAACAAAAAGAACTACTGGAATCATCAGGTCTGCTGAAAGAAAAGCATTTAATGTTTAAGCTTTCATTATGAGTTCTGTTGTAAGGTAATGGAATCTGAGTTGTATAGTGCAAACGCAGGCGCTTTAGGCCAGCATGTTCATCGCAACGTGAACATATTTCAAATAGTTCATTGCAACTATTGGGGAAGGGAACGTATCTATACTCATTCTATTTATCCACGTCTAGCCTGTTGAATTCAATACTTTGGCTCCTTCTGGCTGAAACGTTCTCGGGTTCTCTCTCCATTGTTGCTGACTGACGTCCAACACTTTTTATTTTTATTTATGGATATTAATCACCTCACCGTTGTAAGGCGTGCACATAACTGCTCTCACCCTCCCCTCCCAAAACCTCTCCTTGTTAAATCATCAGATGATGTTAAATCATCAGTTTTGAAGAGCAAACATTTGGCCAGTTGACTTTGATGCCCGTGTTTTACAATGGGCCCTGCCTACTAAATGCGATGCAGCGTAAAATCTACACTTGTGGCATAATAGTACAACTGAAGCCCTCTTATTCTGGTGTCACCATTAAATTGCATACTTGCCACTCGGTCAATAGTACTGCGCTGAATTGTGTCTCACTCTGGAGAACTGTAGATGAAATGAAGGTCGCCAATCCAGTGGAGTATTGAAGGAGTGCTGTGCTCTTGAGGACAATCAGGCATTACAATTAAGTCTTATCTGCCCTCTTTTGAGATCGCAGAGCATTGTTCTGAAGGAAAATCAAGTGGCTAATCTTGTGCCTTTGCCAAAATGTATCCCTCGGCCATCATTCAAAGCAGTTATCTGGCCATTAATATATTGCTAATTGTGAGAATTCGCTGTTTGCTAATTGGCTGACACTTTTCCTACAGTATGACTATGGCTTAATTGGCTGGAAAGCTCTTTTGGCATGCCTAGTGGTCACAAAAGGTGTATTTCTTCACTGGATTTGTTATGATAATGCTCTTATTAAGAGATATAAATTGGTAATGATTTTGATACCAAATTATCCTGATTACGCTTGCCATATTTTCATGTTTCAGATATGTTGGGTGGCATATTCCTTTTAATTCTTTATATTATTAGGTGTGGTGCTGCTGCAATCTGATTTATTTTTGCTGGTGCACAGCATTCTGCATAACTGGACCAGTGCCATAAATCTTCCTTGTACAAGCTCTGTGCTAAGTGTGGTTTTGAGGTTTACAATTTAATTGCTGTGAGTAAAACTACCAAGCGATTGAGATTTGTTTAAAAAAAACCAAGTTTAGCAAAGTCCCGATGTTATTTAAATTAAAGTTATCTCAAAAGTTTGTCACATGCAGATGAGAAAAGAAAAACGTGTGTTTATTTGATACCTTCTGCTTCCCTTTCCAAGATGTGCACAGAAAGCTCCCTGAGATAATTCAATAATTTAGAGGTGATCGGCGGCACTAAAAGATTAAGAATATGCGTCGGCCGGGAGAACAGGCCTCTCCTTTGAAATAGTAAATGGGACCAATTTCACCTCCATCTGATGGCAGACGCTATCTTATTTTTATTGTTGCATCCCAAGACATCAGGCTAGGAATTCTCTATTACAGCTCAAAACACAAAATCATGGCTCTGTGGTTGAAAATGTTCCAGTGCAGAAAGCACATTTTGATGTCTTTGCACCTCTTGGGGAAATTCAACTCCTGACTTTGCAGTGTTCATTGGTATAACGAAAGCCCTTCAATGTAAGCGTCACCAGACAGTCGCATTCTCCCCCCTCAGTCAGGGGGCTGGGAATTCCTCTCCCTCTGGGGTGCAACAGACAGATTAGTTCTATGTGAAAAAGCAACAGCGATGCTCATTTTGTACGCAGAATAACCAGGCTTTAAATTTTCCCTGAAACTCTGCCATTTTAAAGGGTCAACATTCAAACTTCATGTTCCACTGACATTCCTGACCTCCCGTGACCTTGTAGACAGCCTCTTAACTAATGAAAGGCAGGTGTCTTGGGACTCTCATCCATTTGCCTCAGGATCATTCCAAGCTGCTGCTGCTGCTGATCTCGGCTAGATCTCACAGTTCAACGCTCTCTGCTGCAATGGGAAGGTCACCTAGACTCCATGCTCAAGGAGGGAAGACTCCATCCACTTTTCCTTCAGACCACAGCAGGAAGGCAGTGCAGGCACACAGTCTTCCTCAAAGTGCAGCCATTCATAGAATGCAATGATGCCACAAGGGACCTCCCTGAACGTCTTCTACCATGAATGAAAGGCTGGACCTTTGAGCATAAAAATGAACATGCAGGCAGTGTCCTTCATCAGCCTGCTTAGATCTGTGGGAACACTCTCCCTCCCACCCCTGTCCACCAATGGAACATCCAGTCATTCAATCACACACTTCCCTGTAACTTGAAGATTGTTACTTGCAGCAACGTGTCACTTTAAGAGTTGGCTTTAGCGGTTACACCTGCTGTGTTCAATGCCAGAAGATGTATAGATCTTGCAGTTGATCAATAGGGAACATCGTTTGAATCTTACAGAGGGAAATCCGACCAGTGTTCTGAGAACTTTGCAATTGTTCTCTCTGCAACCTTCATAGGCAGGATTAGGGTGACCCATAACACTGTTTTTAAAAGCATTAAAAGGTAGCAAACCAATTTCCGGACGAGTAAATCAGAGCTGCCGAGGAATGTCAGATAGATTTTGGTACTCTGGTCTCTCCCTGAGACCTAAACCTAACTTGTGTAGGAAGGAATTGCAAATGCTGCTTTATACTGAAGATATGCACAAGATGCTGGACTAACTCATCAGGTCAGGCAGCATCATTGGAGAAAAGGGATAGGTGAAGTTTTGGATCGTCAGAAGAAGGGTCTCGACCCGAAATGTTACCTATTCCTTTTTTCCAGAGATGCTGCCTGACCCGCTGAGTTACTCCAGCATCTTGTGTCTGTCCTAAATCTATGAACATTTTTTAAAATACCAGAGTGTTATCAAAAGAGCTCTGCCTTCCTTGTTAAGTCCAATTGGTACAGCATTCAGCACTCTTTTAAAAAATTTCCCTGCATATGATCTTCAGTCCGTTTAGTTTATTGTCACGTGTACTGAGTTGCAGAGAAAAGCTTTAAAATAGCCTTCATCATGATGTATGTTAACATTTTCTGATAATAAAATGGCTCCTGCCCCTACTGTGATACAACAATGACTGTACTTATAAATACATCTCGGAAAGGTCTGAAGAAGGGTCTTGACCCATACATCACATCACCCATTCTTTCTCTCCTGGGATGCTGCCTGTCCCGCTGAGTTACTCCAGCATTTTGTCTCTACATCACTTAAATCTGGCTTAGTTATCTTTATCTTAACTTCATTTGCCTACTGACAATCCTATAGTAGCAGCTGTTCACTGTATAGATGATCCCACAAAATGAAATTAATTTGGTTGTGTAGTTTTGTGAAGAAATATTGGTCTCACTGTTCTCAATCATTGTTTCTTTGACACCTATTGAGCAGGCAGAAAGCCAAATTGATTTTACTATCTCATTGGAAAGATGTTACCTGTTGTAACAACGCTATTCTATGTTGCACTGAAGACTGAAGTATTGTACAGGAGGCCATGAACCCCAGCATGTTAGTTACAGCTTTTCGAGAGAACTGTTCACAAATTCCATCAGGGTCTTGTTTTCTTTTCAAACATTTATCCCTTGAAGGTCAATGTTGTGTCGTTTCCACTAATCTGGAAGGTTGTGTAGTACCTATTTTTGTGAATGACTTCCAATTGACATAATTCTGGTCATTTTGAAACCAGAAGCTACTTTCTCTCTTTATCAGTAATAACCCTTTCATGAATTTTGTATGCCTCTCAAATCTCCACTCTATTCCCTTCAACGAGAACTGCCCCAGCTTCTCCCTGTCCTTGCACATCTGAAGTTGCTCATCCTAGAAAATACTCTGGACATTTTTCTCCACCCTTCCCATGGTGTTAGAACATAGAAAAGTACAGTATGGGCACAGGCCCTTTTGCCCATGATGTCTTTGCTGACCTTGATGCCAATTTAAACTAATTGCATCTGCATCCATGGACTATGGACATGGTCCATATCCCTCTATTTTGATCAGTCCATGTGCTTCTCCAAATGCCTCTTAAAAACTGTTGTTATCTCTGCTCCCACTACATCCCCTGGCATCTTGCTCCAGGCACCCACCACTTTAAAAAACAAAAATGGCTTGTAAGCTTCCTTTTAAACTTACTTCCTCCCACCTTTTAAGCTTTGCCCTCGTATTCAACATTTCCATCCCTTAAAGAGACTCAAATGACCTACCTTATCAATGTGTTTCTTAATTATATACACTTCCATCAGTTCTCCCACTAGCTTTTGATGCGCTGGAGAAAACAATCCAAGTTTATCCACTTCCTTATAGCTAATATACTGGTGAAAGCTTCCACATTCTTCCTGTAGGGCGGTGACCAGGACTACACATAATACTCCAAATGTGGCCTGACTGGTGTTATGTACGTGCAACATGACTTCCATACTTAGTGCCCCTAAATGAGGGCAAGTATGTCATATGCCTTCTTTATCACCCTATCCACATGTGTTGCCATTTACAGTACACTTATGGACTTGGACCCCAAGATCCCTCTGTACATCAATGCTCCTCGGGTTTCTGCCATTTACTATATTTTCCTCATGCATTTGACCCAAAGGTGCAACACTTCACATTTGCTGAATTATACGGCACCTGTCATTTCTTTCTCCTTATTTTCAACTGTTCTATATCCTGCCAGCATCTCCTAAGCAACATTACTCACTCCCACAATTCTAATAGTTTTTATGTGATCTGCAAACTTGCCTGCATTTTTGCCTTGTTCTTCCTCGAGTGTGGTAACCAGATTTTGAAGCACTGGTGTTGATGGAGCCAATCAATGACTTGTAAAGATGTACTGCGACTGCCTTAATGCTCTGCATCTCCGTTATTGTGAAACTGAATGCAAACAACAGTTGAAATTTGAAATCTTTTGCTCAGTAAAAAGCAATTTGTATTTTATTTTAATAAAATAACTGGCTTACATGCTCTGTAGTCCATATCTATTTACTACATTAACACATTGTGATACTAAGAATGTTTGTCTTGTTTCCACACTTAACTTCTTTCCTCTTTCTGGTTTATTCCTTCCATCCCTAAGTGGTCATGCAATCTTTAATACTTTATATGTGACCACAAGGTGGTGCTGTTCTTTCAGTCTATATCCATTAATATTGTGTTTTTTTCTGTATTGAGGAGAACAATCAAAGGTTTGCATATGTGATGGGTCATCCTGTATCTCATAGTCATGCAGCATCGAAGCAGGCCCTTCGGCCCAAATCGTCCATGCTGACCAAGATGCCCCACCTAAGCTAGACCTATTTGCTGGCATTTGGCCCATATCTCTCTAAACCTTTCCTATCCATTTACCTGTCCAAGTGTCTTTTTAATTGCAGTGATATTTTCTGCCTCAACCACTTCCTCTGGCAGCTCATTCTGTATATCCTCTGAATGAAACATTTTCCCCTCAGGTTGGTATAAATCTTGCACCTTTCACCTTAAATATATGTCCTCTTGCTTTTTACTCCCCTATTTTGGGTAAAAGATTATCCCAAGAGAGCTCTCGATCTGGTGTTGTTTCGGGGTTCTTTGCAACCAATGCAGTGTTTCTGAAGTGTAGCCATTTGTTTAAATGAGAAATTGAGCAACGGTCAGCTCTCACAAATAGCAATGTGATAATGACCAGAAAATCTATTTCATTGATTTTGATTGAGGGCTAAATATTGACCAGGACTTTTCAGAGAGCTCCACTGCTGTTTAAAAAAATATATAATTTTAGAGAGTGGAGGGGGCCTTAATAGACAATAGGTGCAGGAGTAGGCCATTCGGCCCTTCGAGCCAGCACCACCCTTCAATGTGATCGTGGCTGATCATTCCCAATCAGTACCCTATTCCTGCCTTCTCCCCAAATCCCCTGACTCCGTTATTTTTAAGAGCCCTATCTAGCTCTCTCTTGAAAGCATCCAGAGAACCTGCCTCCACCGCCCTCTGAGGCAGAGAATTCCACAGACTCGTGGACTCAAAAAGTGTTTCCTCGTCTCCGTTCTAAATGGCTTACTCCTTATTCTTAAACTGTGGCCCCTGGTTCTGGACTCCCCCAATATCGGGAACATGTTTCCTGCCTCTAGCGTGTCCAAACCCTTAATAATCTTATATGTTTCAATGAGATTGCCTCTCATCCTTTTAAACTCCAGTGTGTACAAGCCCAGCTGCTCCATTCTCTCAGCATATGACAGCCCCGCCATCCCAGGAATTAACCTTGTAAACCTACGCTGCACTCCTTCCATAGCAAGAATGTCCTTCCTCAAATTAGGGGACCAACACTACACACAATACTCCAGGTGTGGTACAACTGCAGAAGGACCTCTTTGCTCCTATATTCAATTCCTCTTGTTATAAAGGCCAACATTCCAACGGCTTTCTTCACTGCCTGCTGTACCTGCATGCTTACTTTCATATACTGATGTACAAGGACCCCCAGATGCCATTGTACCCTTTTCCCAACTTGACACCATTTAGATAGTAATCTGCCTTCCTGTTTTTGTTACCATTTATCCACATTAAACTTAATCTGCCAAGCATCTGCCCACTCCCCCAACCTGTCCAAGTCACCCTGCATTCTCATAGCATCCTCCTCACAGTTCACACTGCCACACAGCTTTGTGTCATCTGCAAATTTGCTAATGTTACTTGGAATCCCTTCATCCAAATCATTGATGTATATTGTAAATAGCTGCGGTCCCAGCACTGTGACTTGCGGGACCGCACTAGTCACTGCCTGCCATTCTGAAAGGGACCCGTTAATCCCTACTCTTTGTTTCCTGTCTGCCAACCACTTCTCTATCCATGTCAGCAATCTACCCCCAATACCATGTGCCATAATTTTGCCCACTAATCTCCTATGTGGGACCTTATCAAATACTTTCTGAAAGTCCAGGTACACTACATCCACTGGCTCTCCCTTGTCCATTTTCCTAGTTACAGAAAAAATTCTTCAAAAAATTCCAAAAGATTAGTCAAGTATGATTTCCCCTTCGTAAATCCACGCTGACTCGGACCGATCCTGTTACTGCTATCCAAATGTTCGGCTATCTCATCTTTTATAATTGACTCCAGCATCTTCCCCACCAATGTGAGGCTAACTGGTCTATAATTCCCTGTTTTCTCTCTCCTGCCTCTCTTAAAAAGTGGGATAACATTAGCTACCCCCCAATCCACAGGAACTGATCCTGAGTCTATAGAACATTGGAAAATTATCACCAATGCATCCACGATTTCTAGAGCCACTTCCTTAAGTACCCTGGGATGCAGACCATCAGGCCCTGAGGATTTATCAGCCTTCAGTCCCATCAGTCTATCCATTTCTTGCCTAATGTGGATTTCCTTCAGTTCCTCCGTCACCCCAGATCCTCTGGCCACTACTATATCAGGATGGTTGTTTGTGTCCTCCTTAGTGAAGACAGATCCAAAGTATCTGTTCAACTCATTTGTCATTTCTTGTTCCCCATAATATATTCACTTTTTTCGGTCTTCAAGGATCCAATTTTGGTCTTAACTAATTTTTTCCTCTTCACATACCTAAAGAAGCTTTTACTATCCTGCTTTATATTCTTGGCTAGCTTACCTTCATACCTCATCTTTTGTCCCCGTATTGTCTTTTTGGTTATCTTCTGTTGTTCTTTAAACATTACCCAATCCTCTTGCTTCCCACTCATCTTTGCTATGTTGTACTTCTTCGCTTTAATTTTTATACTGTCCCTGACGTCCCTTGTCAGCCATGGTCACCCCTTTCTCCCCTTGGAATCTTTCTTCCTCCTAGGAATAAACTGATCCTGCACCTTCTGTATTATTCCTTGAAATACCTGCCATTTTTGTTCCACTGTCATCCCTGCTAGTGTATCTTTCCAGTCAACTTTGGCCAGCTCCTCCCTCATGGCCCCATAGTCCCCTTTATTCAACTGCAACACCGACACCTCCGATTTACCCTTCTCCCTCTCCAATTGTAGATTAAACCTGCCATGTTATGGTCACTGCCTCTTAATGGCTCATTAACCTCAAGGTCCTTTATCAAATCCAGTTTACATTACATTTACATAACACTAAATCCAGAATTGCCTTTTCCCTGGTAGGCTCCAATACAAGCTGTTCTAAGAATCCATCACGAAGGCACTCTACAAAGTCCCTTTCTTGGGGTCCAGTACCAACCTGATTTTCCCAGTCTACCTGCAAGTTGAAATCTCCCATAACAACCACAGCATTACTTTTGTGACATGCAAATTTTAACTCCTGATTCAACTTGCGCCCTATGTCCAAGAAACTGTTTGGGGGCCTGTAGATTAGTCCCATTAGGGTATTTGTACCCTTACAATTCCTTAGTTCTATCCATACTGACTCCACATCTCCTGTTTCAATGTCAACCCTTGCAAGGGACTGAATTTCATTCCTCACCAATAGGGCAACCCCACCCCCTCTGCCCACCTGTCTGTCTTTTTGAAAGGAGGTATACCTTTGAATATTCAGTTCCCAGCCCTGGCCCTCTTGCATCCATGTGTCAGTAATTCCCACAACATCATACTTGCCAGTTTCTAACTGTGATATCTTGCCCAATAAACAACATCGTTGGCATTGTGCCAATTCTCAACACCCCACCAGAAATGCCAGCTTAGACTGTTCTGTTCAGGTCTTAGTATAGTTAATGGTCTTACTCAGAGCTGCCCACAGCATCACCACTGTTAATGTAAGCAATAGCTGGTTTGTACCAATACAGATATCAATATAATGGAAAGAAATCATACTGTGACTTGTGCGATATGATTCTAAGGGTGGCAGAATGGCTCAGCTGGTAGAGCCACTGTGTCACAGTGCCAGAGACTTGGGTTTGGGACTGACCTGTGTGGAATTTGCACATTTTCCCTTTAACTGCATGGGATTCCTCTGGATGTCCCAGTTTCCTCCCACATCCCAAAGGCGGCAGGTTTGTCGTTTAATAGGCCTCTGTAAATTGTCCCTAGCTTGCAGGGAGTGGATAAATAATTGGGATAACATTGAATGGGGCATTTGGATAGCAGTAAAACGATTAGTCCAAGTCAACATGGATTTATGAAAGGGAAATCATGCTTGACTAATCTTCTGGAATTTTTTGAGGATGTGACAAGTAAAATGGATGAAGGGGTGCCAGTGGATGTAGTGTATCTAGACTTTCAGAAAGCCTTTGATAAGGTCCCGCACGGGAGACTGGCGACTAAAATTAGAGCACATGGTATTGGGGGTAGGGTGTTGACATTGATAGAAAATTGGTTGGCAGACCGGAAGCAAAGAGTTGGAGTGAACGGGTCCTTTTCAGAATGGCAGGCAGTGGCGAGTGGAGTGCCGCAAGGCTTGGTGTTGGGGCCGCAAATGATTACCATATATATTAATGATTTGGAAGAGGGAATTAGGAGCAACACTAGCAAGTTTGTGGATGACACAAAGCTGAATGGCAGTGTGAACTGTGAAGAGGATGTTAGGAGGTTGCAGGGTGACCTGGACAGGTTGAGTGAGTGGGGAGATGTGTGGCAGATGCGGTATAATATAGATAAATGTGAGGTTATCCACTTTGGCGGCAAAAACAAGGGGGCAGATGATTATCTCAATGGGGTTAGGTTAGGTAAGGCGGAGGTGCAGCGAGACCCGGGCGTCCTTGTACACCGGTCACTGAAAGTTGGCATGCAGGTACAACAGGCAGTGAAGAAAGCTAATGGAATGTTGACCTTCATAACAAGAGGTTTTCAGTATAGGAGTAAAGAGGTTCTTCTGCTGTTGTATAGGGCTCTGGTGAGACCACATCTGGAGTATTGTGTACAGTTTTGGTCTCCTAATTTGAGGAAAGATATCCTTGTAATTGAGGAAGTGCAACGTAGGTTCACGAGATTGATCCCTGGGATGGCGGGACTGTCATATGAAGAAAGATTGAAAAGACTAGGCTTGTATTCACTGGAGTTTAGAAGGATGAGGGGATATCTTATAGAAACATATAAAATTATAAAAGGACTGGACAAGCTAGATGAAGAAAAAATGTTCTCGACGTTGGGCGAGTCCAGAACCAGGGGCCACAGTCTTAGAATAAAGGGGAGGTCATTTAAGACTGAGACTCTTTTTCACCCAGAGAGTTGTGAATTTATGGAATTCCCTGCCACAGAGGGCAGTGGAGGCCAAATCACTGGATGGATTTAAGAGAGAGTTGGATAGAGCTCTAGGGGCTAGTGGTGTCAAGGGATATGGGGAGAAGGCAGGCACGGGTTATTTATAGCGGATGATCAGCCATGATCACAATGAATGGCGGTGCTGGCTCGAAGGGCCGAATGGCCTCCTCCTGCACCTATTTTCTATGTTTTTATGTTACTAGAAATAATGAATGAGTGATTGATGGTTGGTGTTAGTTGAAGGGCCTGTATCCATGCAGTGTATTTCAATTAATCAATTCTTAAACTGTGTCTTTTATTTAGAGGAAGTAGATTTAGCTGGTCAATATACCTTACGAAATGTTGCTATTCACATTGGCTGCCTGGTTTCCTCTGTTGCAACAATGGCAATACTTTGGTGACGGAACATGCTTTTGCGTGACCACATCGGGTGTATTTCAAAAAAGAGAACCCTGCTTTAGATTTTGAAACATGAATATTAATGTTGATTTTTTCATGCGAACATTTCTACCACTCCCATTAATGTTAGTTGGGATGTTGACTTGTTTCGATTTGTCATGTATCAACATGGATTTGTTGATGCCTGGCTGGAGTGTAGAGCAATCCAGCAGAGTATAATATTGCACAAGTTCCACTGTGTCTATTGAATGGGTGTTGATCAAATGGATTAACCTATCCAATCTCATGGCTCTCGTATATTGGGAACAGGAGCTTTATAATTCATTGTGCTTTCCAGTTCTCTTTTTGTGGTCACCTTTGACCCTGAATGCAATCTTGTTTCAATGGTACTTTATTGTCACGTGTACCCAAGTACAATGAAATTCTTTTATTGCATACAGTTCAGTTTTTCTATAGCCGAGGTGCTTGAGTCCTGCCAACATCTCATAAAGCTTTTCTGCGCCCCATGACATCCTTCCTATAGTAGGGTGACCAAAATGAACACAATACTCCTGCTGTGCATTTGGCACAATAATAGTAAATACATGAGTATAAGACAGTAAGACCACAATGAGTCCATACACGAGAGTTGCCACATTTTAGATACCATCTTATACACTTCAAGTCCAAACATTTTTTAAATGTTATTGTATTAGCTTGGCCATAAAGGCCTGTTGTACTGGTGGCGGCATTTGAAGTGTTGCAAGGTTTGACATGGCCAGGCGATGTGTTTGTGCCTTCCACTGCTGCTAAACCATTCTGTGCCATTGAATAAACCAAATTCTGTGCCATGGCTGCATCCAGTTTGCAAGCTTGGCCACTTGGAGCAGCGCCCGATCTACTTGAGCGCCAGGCAACTTCTAGGCATCAAGCGCCCCACTTGACCATTCCGATGCCTCGACATTGAGCTGTGAGCGCACTGTCTGACTCCAGACATCGCTCGGCCTCTGTGCCCCAGGGCACCTCCCGCAGATGAACCAGAGACTTTCATTCAGTGCTTCACTATTGGTGGCCATCATAACAGTCCCTTCAATTGAATTAGGCTGATATTGTTTTCTTCACAAGAGCAGGCCAAGGCAATATTGATGTGTGTTATATAATGAGCAGTGGAGTAGGAATGGATAAGAAAAATGACCTTATAGTTGTTGATCACAAGGTAGTGATCACAGTGGTAAAGAAGATTTTTGGTACATTGGCCTTCATCAGACAGGATATAGAGTATCCAAGTCGGAATGTTATTGTGTAGTTGTACCATTTGTGAGGCCGCATTTGGAGTATTGTGTTCATTATTGGTTGCCCTACTATAGGAAAGGTGTAATTCAGTTGGAAAGAGTATAGAAAATATTTATAAGGCTGTTGCCAGGACTCGAGGGCCTAAGTTACAGAGAAAGATTGGGTGAGCTAGGACTTTGTTCCTTGGAGTGTAGGAGAATGAGGGATGAACTTACAACAATGTATAACATCATGAGGGGAATAGATAGGGTGAATGCACAGGTTTTCACCCAGGGAAGGGAAATCAAGAAACAAAGTACATAGGTTTAGAGTGAGAGGGGGAAGATTTAATAGGAACCTGAGGGGCAATTTTTTTCGTTCAGACAGTGCTGGGCATATGGAATGAGCTGCCAGTGGAGGTAGTTGAGACAGGTACAGTGACAATATTTAAAAGACGCTTGGGCAAGTGATTGGATAGGAAAGGTTTTGAGGCATAAGGGGCAAATTCGGGCAAAATGAACTAACCTAGATGGGGCATCTTGATCAACATGGATGAGTTGGGCCGAAAGGCCTTTTTCCGTGCTGTATGACTCTGACACCGAGTCAAGATGTGATTTTTGTTCCAGAGAGTGGTGGACCTAAGATACTGCGTGAATGGAGCTTCAAAGTTGTAGGATACTTAAAGATGGGGGAGAACCAGATGGCTACAGATCGAGAGATGGTCCTCTGGAATAAGATAAAGAGCTGCATCCGAGTTGGCAAGGACCTGAATGCCACAAATTCCAATGAATCTAGACACAATATTTTTTTTTAACTGAAACAAGGATTGTGCAGTCCAGACGCCCTCATGTTTCTCTGCACATTTGTTGTTGAAGGTAAATTGGTACTGTTGATTCCCTTGATGGAAATACGGTACTCAGCAGATCAGAGAGAATTGAGTTAGTTTCAGTTTATAACATGATTCTCAGGAGAAATGGGAGAAACGGGACAGGGTGGAAGGCAGTTGGCCAGGGGAAATTAAATATCAAAGCATATGATAGTAAAAGGGGTTGATAATGGGATAAAATAATAGCCTAGAGGGAGTTTGAATGGTTAGTCTCCAAAATGTGGGGGGGGGGGGAGGGGTGTGTGTGTGGATGGGGAGGTGTAGGAGGGGGTAGAGGGTGGTGTGGGGGGGGTGTATGTGGGAGGGAGGGGAAGAGGGTGTGGGGACGGCGGTTTGTGTTTGTGGGAGGGGTGTGGGAGCAGGGGGGGTTGGGGGGTTGTGGGGGTGGTGTGGGCAGGGAAGCTTGAGGGGAGGGGTGTGTGGGGGGGAGAGGTGTGTGTGGGCGGGGAGGGAGTTGTGGTGGGAGAGGGGTATGTGGAGGGGGGGTGTGGAGGAGCGGGAGTGAACTCGGAGAAAAGACAGGGGTAGAGCCATGGGGGAGAGGGGGGCATCACGGGGGAGTGGGGGAGGAGCCAGTGAGGGGGACCAGAGGGGTAGTGGCTAGAATTGGCGGTGCGATGGGGAGTCACAGGGGGCGCTGGTCGCTGGTCGTTCTCCACCACCGGGATCAGAGTCTCCATTTTCCCTTTGGCGACATCTCCGGCTCCGGGCTGGGCTAGGTCTCCGACTCGGGGCTGGGCAGTTCTGGGTCTCCGACGCTGGGCTCGGCTGAGCTGGATCGCCAACTCTGGGCTGGGTCTCCGACTCAGGGCTGGGCTGGTCTGGGTCGGGTCTCCGACGCTGGGCTGCTTGGGGCAGGGCTGGGCTGCTTCGGGTCCCTCCGAAAATTGTGACCGGTTGGAAACCTCTGCCGGCCATCCTCAGCTCCAGTAAATACTAGATGGCGCAGGAAGGGGCGGACCGTGACAGGGGAAGGGACTAGTCCGCGTGGCGCTGACTGGCAGGAGAAGAGATCGATCTGCGCACGCGCATTCTTAAACCTCGCTAACTTTTACGAGATTCAACCGATCAAAATAAAACTTGGTACACTCGCAGCACAGGAGAACGGTGAGTGAACAGGCGAAAAATCATAGTTTTTGCGCAAATAGAAAGATCACTAAACCAGACGATAACAAGATCAGAGTTTTAGTTATGTACTAGACTAAGTGGGACCCGTTGGGTCCCAGCTTCACACAGGAGGACTGGTTCCCCCAATGCAATATTCCACCTCTCCACCAATTCCAATATTGCTGGCCAGTGGGGGGGGGGGGGGTGTTTCTGGAACGCTAGTATGTGTGTTGTGGGTCAAAGGGACTGATTTCCAGAGGGCTAGTATGGACAGTTGTGGGCCGAATGGATTCTTGGGCTGGCAGCTCAGTCACTCTTGCCAGGCAGCATTTTAGAACCAATAGAGACACTTTTTGCAAGCATTTTTGAACCAATAGACACTTTTTGCAAGCATTTTAGAACCGCAAAATACACTTTCTGCAACCATTTTAGAACCAATAAACATTTTTTGCAACCTTTTTAGAACCACATTAAGGGCACTCACAGTTGAGTAGACATGTGTTCAGTGCTATTCTGAGCTCAGAGAGACTGAGTGAGGCACACCACTGGCTTCCTCCATCTTGCAGAGACTGAGTGAGGGACACCATTTCCTGGTTTTATAGTCCCTCCCCCTCTCTCCAGCAGGGGCAGCAGAGAGAATGGGGAATATTTTAAAAACAGTAATATCTCTCTGATTTTTCATCAATGGGAAAAATCCTCTGGTCCTGGAAGGCAGAGGATGGCTCTGAGCGAGGTGGCCAAAAATGACGGCCGTAGGTGGCGGCGTTCTCTCGGAAATCACACCAAAGCGAGCCAAAAGCGGTCAAGATCAGACTTTTAGTAATAGAAGATAGATAGAAATTGAGTTTTCAAATCCTTTGTAGTTTTAAACTCAAAAATCCAGCGTGCCATTGCAATGCAGTACCAAGGGAGTGCTTCACTTTTGGAGGGTAATTATTCTGGACGTGAATCAGGGGTGACCAACTAACCCGAAGATTTCAAAGGAAATTGTCCTTGCTGTCTAGACTGAAATATACCCCTCAAGCAGTGCCAGCAAAAACAAAGCATTACTGCAGCTGTGTGCTCTGTGTAAATTAGCTTCCATGTTTTCTGCAATACAACTTTGACTACATTGAATTAGTTTTAGAGTTGCAGTATGGAAACGGGCCCTTTGATCAACCGGGTCCACACCAACCAGTCATCACCCAGTCACACTAGTTCTATGCGATCCCACTTCCTCATCAACTCCTGACACATCATGGTCATTTCGAGGCCAATCAATCTACAAACACAACAAATTAATGGTAGTTGGCCTCATGGTACTCTGGGGTGACCAGCAGATGATCATAAAGGGCACTATAGAACAATTGGCTTCTTTCATTCTCTTGAGCAATCCATCCCCTGTGGCCTTTATTACAGCTCAAATGCCCTTATCCATTTCCTTGACTCCTTTGGGACTTGGTTTGCTGTTGGAGTCTCTTTCCATTATTCTTTCTGTTGTTACATTTCACGTTACAGGTTGGATGCCAGCCTAGTTAATGCAACTCCTGGGTTGCATTATTTTGTGGTTAGTTGCTCATGTCCTTGATTCTCCAAAGAGTGAGCGACACTGGCCCACTGTTGTTGGTCAAGTCACGTGGTGATATATAAAGGACATGGAGTTAAATTGTAGATGGATTGGTGAGTAAGTTTGCTGATGACACCCAATTGGAGGAGTTGCAGACAGTGAGGAGTTTATTCGTCACATCCGCATACGAGATGTGAAGTGAAATAAAAAGTGACAATGCTTGTGGATTATGCAAAAAACTACAAAACAGAATGGAACAGAATCAGTAATTACATATTTGTGGGGGAAAAAAAGAAAAAAACAGCAATTTTAAAAAGACACCACACAGCAGTAAATTGGTACAGTAAGTTAGTCCCTGGTAAGATAGGAGTTTACAGTCCTAATGGCCACTGGGAAGAAACTCCTTCTCATCCTCTCTGTTTTCACAGCATGGCAACGGAGGCGTTTGCCTGACTGTAGCAGCTGGAACAGTCTATTGCTGGGGTGGAAAGGGTCCCCCATAATGTTGCTGGCTCTGGATCTGCACCTTCTGATGTAGAGTTCCTGCAGGGGGGTGAGTGTAGTTCTCAGAGACGCTCTGAATTTCCTCAATTGCCTGAGGTGGTAAAGGCGCTGCCTTGCCTTATGCCCCGGTCCCACTAAGGAAACCTGAACGGAAACCTCTGGTGACCTTGCTCCCCACCCAAGGTTTCCATGAGTCGCCAGAGGTTTTGGTCACTCGCGTGGAAAGCGTGAGCTGCATCTACCGACCAAAGATCCTATAGGATCTTTGCTACACACACAAACACATCGCGAAGGTGGGGGCCAGGGACAGCGGAGGAGCGCTGTCTGCGCGATGAAGAGGAAGGTAAACGGCTGCCACAGAGCACGGTAAGTCCTTTAGAGAGCGCGGGAGGGGGGGTGAGAAGGGGAGAGAGAAGGGGAAAGAATTGTGGAGAAAAGTGGGGAGAGAAGGGGGGGAGAAGGAGTGGAGACAGTTTTAAGAAGTTTAATAAAGTTAGCGGGCATTTTACCCACCGGCGGGTCCTTCTAGGTTGTGAAACTCCAATGAGCCAATCAAAATGGCCGGTCAGCGAAGGAGATGTTCTTCGACTGCCTGTAAGTAAATAGCAACCCTACTCCACTGGCTTCGACCAAACAGCAACCTATTTTTAGTCGAGTCCGGTTTTGATTTTGTTGAAATAATCGAAAGAACATAGAAGAAGCCTCGACCATGCGGAAACCAATTTCGAACATTAGGGAGAGTGACCAAAACCTCCGGGAACCTCATGGAAACCTTGGGTGGGGCGCAAGGTCACCATAGGTTTCCATTCAGGTTTCCTAAATGGGACAGGGGCATTACTCACCAGTGCGGCAGAGTGTGATGTCCATATCAGATCCTCTGAGATGTGGACTCCCAGGTATTTAAAGCAGCTCACCCTAACCACAGTATCCTCATTTATTTTCAGTGGTGTGTACATCCTCGGATGTTGTGCCATCCTAAAGTCCACGATCAGCTCCTTCGTTTTTTTGACATTCAAGAGGAGGCTGTTGTCCTGACACCAGAGTGCCAGATCAGCCATCTCTTCCCGGTAGGCCTTCTCATTATTTTCGGTGATCAGGACCACAGTGTCATCAGCAAACTTGATAATCGAGTTGGAGCTGAACCTAGCCACACAGTCATGTGTGTACAGGGAGTACAGTAGGGGGCTAAGGGCGCAACGCTGGGGAGATCCTGTGCTCAAAGTGAGGGTCTTCGATGTATTTCCTCCCATCTTGACTATCTGGGGCGTAGCGGTGAGAAAGTCCAGGATCCAGGCACACTGGGGCGTGTTGAGCCCCAATTCCAGCAGCTTCTCGGACAGTCTGGTGGGGACTATCGTGTTGAAGGCTGAACTGAAGTCTATGAACAGCATCCTCACATAGCCCCCCTTCTGGCTGTCGTGGTGAGAGAGAGCGGTGTGCAGAACCTGGGAGACCGCATCGTCCGTGGATCTGTTCGGACGGTATGCGAATTGTAGCGGGTCCATGTTGCGAGGGAGGAAGGCGCAGATGTGTATCTTGACCAGCCTCTCAAAGCATTTCATGACTATTGATGTGAGGGCCACCGGACGGTAGTCATTCAGAGTGGAATTTAGACCAACTTCACAAATGGGCGGAGAAATGGCAGATGGAGTTTCACCTGAGCAAGTGTGAGTTGATGCAAGGAGGGAGTATACAATTAATGACAAGACCATTAAAATCACTGATGTGCACTGGTATCTTGGAGTCCAAGTACATAGCTTTCTAAAGGTGGCAGCACAAGTAGATAGGGTGGTTAAGAAGGTATTGGGTATGCTTCCCTTCATTGCTAGGGGCATTGAATATGAGAGTCAGGAAGTCATGATGGAATTCTATAGGACTTTGGTTAAAGTGCATTTGGAGTATTGTGTGCTGTTCTGGTCACCCCATTACAGGAAAAATGTGGAGGCTCTGGAGAGGGTGCAGAGGAGGTTTATCAGAATGCTGCTTGGGTTAGAAAGTTTCAGCTACAGGAAATGGTTGGGTAGACTTGAATTGTTTTCTCGGGTTGAGGGAGACTTGATAGAAGAGGCATAGATGGGGTTGATGGTTGCAACCCCTTTTCCCAGGGTGGCAATGTCCAACACCGGAGGGCATAGCTATAAGTTGAAAGGGGACATTTTTTTGGAGATGTGCCGAGCAAGATTTTTTTACCCACGGTGTGGTGGGAGCCTGCAGCACAGGGGTGGTGTTGAGGTATATACGATAGTGATGTTTAAGAGGCACGTGGAAGTGCAGGGAATAGAGGGATGTGGATCACGTACAGGCAGATGAGATCAGTTTAACTTTAGTTTATCATGTTCGGCACAAACATTAGTAGCCTGACGGGCCCATTCCTGTGCTGTACTGTTCTATGTCAGTGTGTGCAAACCTCTTTAAAATCCCTTATAAATCTTCCTACAAAAGATAAATATATCCATAAACATGCACGTTTTTATTTTACGTTGTTCCCCTCCAACCAAACCAATTCGATAGCCTGTGTCTAATCTAATAGAGTGACAAATGGCTGTAAGATTGTAACTAATCTGCCTTTGTTGCAAGATTTGCAAACTAACACCATTTATTTTCAAGGACACAACTATTGTTGTCCACTGGTTTACTGTGGACCAACAGTTGTTTTTCTGCCGACAGCCTGGACACATTTGTAGCGCACTCAAGGCTATCACAGTTGAAGCTGGCTAACTTAGTACAGTCAAGACCACACAGCAACGACTTTCATCTCTTTCTACTGCCTGCATACAAACCCCTCATCAAGACCAAACCTGCAATAAAGACGGTCAAAATATGGCCCGAGGACGCCACCTCCAGGACTGCTTTGATCGCACTGACTGGGACCTGTTGCACACCAGGCTACCAGTGGTACAGAGGTGGACTTGGAGGAGTACACATCCACTGTGCTCTCCTACATCAACTGCTGTGTGGAGACTGTCACAGTGGACAAGTGAATAAAGATGTTCCCGAACCGGAAACCCTGGATGAACAAGGAGGTTCAGAATCTGCTAAGGGCACGCAACATTGCCTTTAAATCCAGGGACACTTCTGCCTACAGTGCTGCCAGGTTGAACCTGAACAAAGGCATAAAAAAGGCCAAAGACATCCATAGGCAAAGGGTGGAAGACCACTTCAACACTGCGGACACCAGAAGCATGTGGCCGGGTGTCAGGGACATCACTGACTACAAGAGCAGTCCCGCCTGCCCCCACAGTGATATCACACTGGCCAATGAATTAAACACCTTCTTTGCCCACTTCGAAACTGGCAACACCACCAGGAGAGGAATAACCCCGACCATGGCGGAGGGACAGGCCTTAACACTGAGCACCCAGGAGGTACAGTGCGCTCTGCGTAGGATCAATCCACGCAAGGCTGCAGGCCCGGATGGAGTCCAGGGTAGGGTACTAAAGGACTGTGCTGTACAGCTGGCGGAGGTATTCACGAGGATCTTTAACCTGTCTCTATCTCTGGCAACGGTCCCCAAGTGCCTGAAGACAGCTACCATAGTGCCGGTGCCGAAAAGGTCTAAAGTCACCAACCAGAATGACTACCGCCCGGTTGCCCTAACTCCAATACCAATGAAGTGCTTTGAAAGGCTGGTCCTCTCCCACATCAAATCCAGCATCCCTGCCTCATTGGACTCTCATCAATTTGCATACAGGGCAAATAGATCCACAGAGGATGCCATCTCTCTGGTTCTTCACACTGTCCTGACTCACCTGGAAAGACTGGGCACGTACATGAGGATGCTCTTCATTGACTATAGCTCTGCCTTCAATACGGTCATCCCCACCAAGCTCACCACCAAACTCCACCAGCTAGGCTTCTACTCACTGATATGCAATTGGATCCTGAATTTTCTGATGGAGCGACCGCAGGCAGTGAGACTGGGGCCGCACCTGTCATCACCCTGAGCACCAGCACACCAAAGGGCTGTGTACTGAGCCCCATGCTCTACTCCCTCTTCACTCACGACTGTGTTCCTGCATTCAACACCAACACCATTGTCAAGTTTGCAGACGACACAACGGTGATCGGGCTGATCACCAACGGTGATGAAACAAAATACAGAGCGGAGGTGCAGAACCTGGCGGACTGGTGCTCACGGAACAACTTGTCACTAAACACCTCCAAGACCAAGGAGCAGATTATCGACTTCAGGAGGTCACAGAATGGGGAATGCGCCCCAATCTCCATCTAAGGGGACAGTGTGGAGAGAGTGTCCAGCTTTAAGTTTCTGGGCACTCGCATCTCAGAGGACCTCACATGGTCCACCAACACCGCTGCGCTGCTCAAAAAGGCACAGCAATGACTGTTCTTCCTAAGAACATTGAAACGGACTGGTCTGCCCCAACAGTTGCTGACGACCTACTACCGCTGCACCACAGAGAGCATACTAACGTAAGGCATCTCTGTGTGGTATCTCAGCTGCACGGAGGTGGAGAGGAGAGCTCTTCAACGTGTTATCCACAGAGCGCAAAAGATTATTGGGACACCGCTACCAGCCTTGGAGGGCATCTACCACACACGGTGCCTCAGGAAGGCCGTCAGCATCCATAAAGACTCCTCTCACCCTTGTAATGGACTGTTCGAACTACTCCCTTCCAGCAGACGTTACAAGGCCTTCTGCGCCCACACCTTCAGATTCAGGAACAGCTTCATTCCCAGAGCTATAGCGGCTCTGAACCGGCCCTGCTGAGTGCCCCCCACCCCCATGGACTGTCTCCCTCGGATGGTCACGTCAGACAAACACATCTGCACTTTGGTCTGTGTTGATTGTTTTAATGTTCTAGTGTTCTTTTTACAAACCTTTTTCTCGCGATATCTAAACCTAAATTTTATTAGTTGTTTTAAGTTATGACATCGGATGGAAGTTGCAAACCAAGTCTCGTTGCACTTATGTGTAATGATAATAAAATATATTATTATTATTATTATTGAAAGACTATCAAAGGAGGGAAGAGATGAGGTTTAGAGGAGGGTATTTGGAGCTTGGCAGCTGAAGGTTTGGTGCCAATGATGCAGTTGCAGATAAACTGGGGATGCCTGCAGATGGAATAGGAGCAGATGTGGAGCAGATGCGTCAGAGGGTTGTGGTGCAGGGAGGAATTAAAAATTAGATTAGGGGAAAAGGCAGGAGAATGGGGTTGAAAGGGAAAGAAAGATCAGCCATGATTGAGAGGTGAAGACTAGATGGGTGGAATGGCCTAATTGTCTTATCTTATGAACAAGGAGAGGCCAGATGGATCAGAAAGCATCAATGAGAATCACAAAAGCAAGTTTGTTAATCAGCAAATTCAGTGATAATGAATGATCTGAACTTGGTCCATGATCTGAGGAGTAGTTAATGAAAATATTGAAAGAATAAAATAGGTTAGGGTAGGATTAATGCAAAAAAAAGAGTGGTTGAGTGTTGGTGCAGACTCTTTTGCTGAAGAGCCTATTTCTCTGCTCTAGCGCTCAGTTGTTTCCATGAAGTACACTTGGGTACTATCAGTTTTACATAGGGTGGCATGTGATAGAGCATCATCAACATGCTCAGATGATGTGATGGAGGTGAAAATAGATTGTTGTAGTGGTTGTACAGATGTGTGTTCCCAGACTTATCTCAAGGTGATATATGACACCAAGCTTTCACACAGTTGCTAGGAGAGGGATGGATTCGGAGATTAGGAAATAGAAGCTATATGAAGCTGACAAAATACATTAGCGTTGATCTTTCCAATATGTGATGGGGGGAGAAAGCTTCTCTTGATCCAGGACTGAATGTTACAGAGTGCTTCAAGGGCTTTGCAGGGATTAGGAGAGACGAGGTGGATTACCAATTGCACATTGCCTTACTTTCATAATTTTCAAAAGGATATAAAATGCTGGAGTAAGCAGGTCAGGCAGCATCCCTGGTAAACATGGATAGATGCCATTTCAGTTAGAGTCCCTCCTTCAGACTGTTTGCAGGGGTGCGGGGAGAAGAAAGCTGGAAAAGGGGAGAGGCAGGACAAAGCTTGGCAGATCATAGGTCGACAAAGTCAAGGTGAATTTTAGACAGGCAAATGGTTAGACCAATATTTGAAGGAAAGTAAATGTCTTTGAACTTTCACTGGATGTATTGTAAGCAGCAGATTTTGGTTTAATCAGGAGAAAACTCACAATTGCTCTATCTTCCACATTTACTTTTATCAATGCCTGAAGCTACTCTTTGGTAGGTTTGACCTTGAAAAAAGAAAGGAAACTGATGCTATTACTGAAAATCAAATCCTACAGTACGAGGACAACAATAATTAACTTTTACAATTCTCTGCCTAAGGGTGGGACGTTATTTTCTTATTTATTTCTCTGGGGGGAAAAAAGATTGCAAGGTGGCCTGGAGTTGGTCATCCATTAGTGAGGAAGTGAGATGGAGTAACTGCAGAAAGTGTAGTTGAAACCCACAGAAGGTGTATTCAACACAAAGTGGCCGCTAATAAACTCAATCAGGAATTCGGGTGAAAGATGGATTTGAATCAATAATATTGCAATAAAAATGAAATGCAGACTCTGGTTTGTACCAAAGATAAACACAAAATGCTGGAGTAGGTCATGGGATCAGGCAGCATCTCTGGAGAAAATGGATGTTGGGTCGGGACCTTTTTTTAGTAGGAAGAGTGGGGAGGAAAACTGGAAGCGAAGAAAAAAACAGGATAAATTGGGGTCGGCAAAAGATGACCTCTGGAAAGGAGGTTCTTTGGTAGGCTGCTTGTTGGCGAGAGATGGTGTGAGGCCAAGAGGCTGAGTTAACCAGCTTTTAATGGAGGGGGAACGTGGAGGAGGGTTGGAGGTGTTTGCAGAAGTTACCAAGAAATATAGAATTCAATGTTCACACTGGTGGGTTCAAAGGTCAAAGGTCTTTTATTGTCACATGTGCCAATTAAGGTACAGTGATATGCGAATTACCATACAACCACACTAAAAAAGGCAACAAAACACACAACTACATAAAAGTTAACATAAACATCCACCACAGCAGATTCCCCACATTCCTCACTGTGATGGAAGACAATAAAGTCAAATATTCTTCCTCCTTATAGGCTTCCCAGGCAAAATATGAGGAACTGTTCCTCCAATTTGCATGTGGCCTCACTCTGGCAATGGAGGAGGTCCAGGATAAAAAGGTCCGAATGGGAAGGGGAGTTAAAGTGGTTGGCAACGAGGAGATCCTGTAGATCTTGGCAGACCGAGTGAAAGTATTCAGCGAAACGGTCGCCAAGTCTACTCTTGGTCACGCCGATATATAGGAGCCCACATTGGAAGTACCGGATGCAACAGAGGAGGTGCGTGTGAACCTCCTTCTGACCTGGAAGAATTGCTGGTATCCCTGGATGGAGGTGAGGGAGGAGGAATAAGAGGCTGAGTTACTATAAGGGCAAGCATTACTATTGATGGATGTGACATGTTGGGATTTTGTGTATAATGTCTCATGGTGCACAACCATTTAAAAAAAAAAAACGTGTCAATAATTTCCTTTCTATAAATTTCACTCTTTAGCTAATGATTTTAAAGAGGGATTTTTTTTTAATGCCTCTGGGAATCTCCATAAGGAAACTCCAAAGATATTCCCTTCTTCACTGTTTTTGTCAACTCAACAAAAAATATCCGGACATAAGAGGCAGAAGCACGGGTTGAAACTCTACAGGTCGAGGATATAGATAGGTTTGCAGCCAGGTCCGTGTATACTTTCTGCAACCTTAAAGTTGCGGGTCTTCTGGAAAATGTATGAATCTACATGTACTGGTTAAAAAGCAGTCAAATAAGAGTCTGTGGTATTATTTGGAGCAACATCTCTAATAATCTGGAAATGTGTTGGCCAAGCTTCACCAAAAATCTAAATGTACAGGAATATCAGAGTTTAGTGATATTCACAATTTTTTAATGAAGCAAAATGCTTCACGGTGCTTCTTATGACTGATTCTCAAGCAAAGTTTAACTAAACCTGGTATGGGCTTACCAGGTTAGTAAGTTAGTGGTTAATTATTACACTGACCGTACAAACTCTAAGTCATTGTTGCTTCATTCCAGGTGCGAGAGCTTGTTCTGGACAACTGCAGGTCAAATGAAGGTAAAATTGAAGGCCTGACGGCAGAGTTTGAGAACTTGGAGTTCCTCAGCTTGATAAATGTTGGCCTGATATCTGTCGCAAACCTCCTTCGCCTTCCCAAACTGAAAAAGGTGAGTCACCAGCCTTTGGGTGAAGTTGGAGAAATTGTCCTTGAATTGCATCTTGGCGGTTTAAGAATTTGGAAACAATTAAAAAAGACTTTAAAATTGGATAATCTATCACTCTTTTTTCCCATTATAAACAACCCTGCATTTAAACCTTCAATGTTGGATAAAGGTTTTTTTATGATGGAAAAATCATGGAATTAAAAAGATGGGTCATCTCTATAGGAAAGGTACATTTCTTTCATTTCAGGAGTTACAACAAACTTACGGACTCCACTCAAATTACTATTTTAGATATTTACAACTTAGAGATTATGTTAAATCAAATACACAGGACGACAGAACTAGAGATCCAGAAAATCTTGATGAATGTTTGAATAAACATCCTAATACAGAAAAATTAATATCTCATATCTATAATATCCTATTAGATAGTGAGGCACCACCGACTGAATTATACAGGCAAACATGGGAAAATGAACTAGACCAACCAATAATGAAAGATATTTGGGACGAAAGTTTACAACATATACAACATATACATCAATGCTCGTTAAATGCCAGACACTCTTTAATACAATTTAAAGTATTACATAGGTTACATTACTCAAAAACGAAATTAAATATATATATCTCCTATTTGCGAAAAATGTCATCATTTAGAGGCTAACTTAACTCACACATTTGTAAATTGTATGAAAATTTAAAACTTTTGGACGGAAATGTTAAAGATAATTTTGGAAGTTGTCAACACCCAATTGGATCCCGACTCAAAACTAATAATATTAGGAATATCAGAACAAAGTCTAATACTTACTACAAGCCAAATAAACTTTCTCGACTATAGTATAATAACTGGGAAAAAATGAATATTAAAATTTTGGAAAGGCCCTATAACCCCCACAATTAAAATGTGGATTATGGAAATGTCAGAAACCTTACATTTGGAAACATAGAAACATAGAAAATAGGTGCAGGAGTAGGCCATTCGGCCCTTCGAGCCTGCACCGCCATTCAATATGATCATGGCTGATTATCCAACTCAGTATCCTGTACCTGCCTTCTCTCCATACCCCCTGATCCCTTTAGCCACAAGGGCCACATCTAACTCCCTCTTAAATATAGCCAATGAACTGGCCTCAACTACCTTCCGTGGCAGAGAATTCCACAGATTCACCACTCTCTGTGTGAAAAATAATTTTTTCATCTCGGTGCTAAAAGACTTCCCCCTTATCCTTAAACTATGACCCCTTGTTCTGGAGTTCCCAAACATCGGGAACAATCTTCCTGCATCTAGCCTGTCCAACCCCTTAAGAACTAGGAAAGAACTAGACTTGTCTTAATGGACAAACAAGAACTCTTCGTCAGAATATGGTCTCCATTTATTGACTACTTGAAAGGGTAGAATGGTTCGGCACGGAAATCCGACTGAAGCTCAAACTCAGGATTAGATGAAAAGTTATACTTAATAATTTTCGAACCTATCTCCAATGTTGTATTATTAGTAAATTATTCCATTCTTCTTTATCATGCTTTTTTTCTCTTTCTTTATTATTTTCTATCTATATAAAAAAATATATAGAAGCAGTCATTAAATAATTGATAAAATTAGCAATGTATGACTGATAAACATGAAATGTTCTTATTATGTACTTGCTTCAAATAAAAAAATACTTAAAAAAATAAAAAAGAATTGCATCTTGGCCACTTAATGAGTGTAGCCCCTTTGCCTCGTTGTACTTGGGAACGGTATGTTTATCTCTCGTGAGCATTATTGAGTTATCTGGGTTTCACCTTCATCTATTTCACAGACAATTATTGAACCACACACAAAAGACAAACTTGCATTTATAGAGAGGTTAGTGTTTGGCAGCAAAGTGTTTTGGCACAGTGAAGTATTTCATTTGAAGTGTGATCACCGTGGCCACAGCAAAAAGCCGTATCAGGTAATGCCCTCTCAGGAAAATCTCCGGATACTTCACCAAAGCAGCAAATCCTTGGGGCTACATTGGGTGCATTATCCTTGGCTGGGAGTGGGAATTCATTTCGAAATGTTCTAATTCAAGTTGTACTCAGCTTCTAACTGTGTGTCCAATTAATGCAGGTATTGATGTTGGGTTGCATCAAGAAATTAGCTCCCATGTTTCTATGGTAAGTACCTCCAGTGTGAAAATAGTGGAGAGAACATCCTTTCATTGCACCGTGGCAAAATTGGGGAATGGTTTTATGGAAATGGTAAAAATTAGAAAAATACTTTGATCAGCAAGTGCGAGATTTGTTTACGCTACATTTAGTTGCTTTTGCTCCTGTTTTCACACTCATTTCATTCATTTCACATTGGTGGCTACTTTGGCCCCAAGTTTTGGAGTATCTACTTGAGCCACCATCCATCCAACCCCTTGGCCGACTTTTATTTTAATTGAATCCAGCCAGTTTAACTAGTTTTGTCCAACCACTTCCTTGTCAGCATCATTAGTTGTGGCTCATATTGCTATTTATGGGAGCTATGTGTCCACATATTGGCTGCTTCATTAAATTCCAACGTTGATTGCACTTTTAAAAGTATGTCGGTTATGAAGCACAGTGCTGTGGAAAAGCACGTCTAACTGGGCCACAATGGCGTATCACTGCAAACCGTTAATGAGGCGCTTCTTACCCGCACATTATGATTGGAACTCCCCACTCTCAACCCCTGCCGATTTTCCCACCAGCCACCTATACTAGGGTCACTTTGTGGCCGGTTCACCCACCAGCCATCACATCTTTGGGATGTGGGAGGAAACCAGGCCATTGGGGGATGCATAGGGCCGCAGCATACTTGCAAACTCTACACAGACAGCACACAAGGTCAGAATCGAACCAGGATCTCTCGAGTAGTGAGAGTAGATATTGATGTCCTGCATTTCCTTTGTCCCAGTGTGGTAGACATAAAAGACTACAAATACTAGAATCTTCAGAAGTGTCTAGACCCGGAAGGTTGCCAGTCCCTTCCCTTCCCTGATGCTGCCTGACCCACTGAGTTCCTCCAGCGGTTTGTGTTTTGTTCCAGTGTTGTAAACTGTCAGCTGCCAGTGTCCCAAATCTCCCTGCCTCTTCACCTCTCTCGCTTCTTTAAGACGCTGCATTTAATCCACCAAATTTCAAGGTCCTTTTTATGGATCAGTGTATATTTTGTTTGAAAATGCTCCTTGGAAAGAAAGTCTTACCATGCTGAAGGCACCACATGAATGTGAATTGTGTAGGAAAGAACTACAGATGCTGGTTTAAATGAAGATAGACACAAAGAACTGGAGTAACTCAGCGCGACCGGCAGCATCTCTGAAGGTAAGGAATGGGTGATGTTTTGAGGGGTCTCGACCTGAAACGTCACCCATTCCTTCTCTCGAGAGATGCTGCCTGCCCTACATGAATGTAAATTGTTTTGTTGGAGGTATGTTGCAGAACTTTGTGTATCAAAAACTGTGACCAGACCCTCTGATAATTTTGCACAACTGGTGCCTTGGGACGTATTCGGCCCTTCAACAATTCTGGCTCCCTCAAGGTATTCTGTGTGGTCCACTCTATCAAAATCCTTCGACTTTTGCCTCGCATGCCAGATTAATGAAGG
This sequence comes from Okamejei kenojei, assembly GCA_035221665.1. Classification (NCBI taxonomy): domain Eukaryota; kingdom Metazoa; phylum Chordata; class Chondrichthyes; order Rajiformes; family Rajidae; genus Okamejei; species Okamejei kenojei. The sequence continues at coordinate 71,521,359 of CM069133.1, read as the reverse complement.
CTGGCACAGGCACCACTTGGTTAATAGCATCATCTCTGACTTTGCAGCCAGCCAGCCAGCCAGGATTTATTTGGCCACTTCACAGCTGTGTTCAAACCGGATGGGGTCACAGCAAAACACAGTCACATCAGTGGGACCTTGACAGTGACAGCAAGTGCCTTTGTAGTTAAGTTCAAGCCAAGTCCCACACTGTTGTTAATTTTCAGTGCCACGTGCAGCCCTGCAAACCCTCACACTGGTGATAACATTGACTTAAGATGGCTGAAACAATATGTCAAAACCTTTTTGTGTTAGATAACTATTTGAAGAAAAAAAAACTGTACAAATATGAAAGCTCTACACAGAAAAGCTGCAAAGGTATAATTTTACGCTGATGGAGCATTTACCTCTGCGTTATAATTAAGACATCAGATTTTGGAAATAAACCAAAATGCAGCAATTCCCTCTGTGACCGTGGAAAGGTTTTAGCAGCAGATAAAGACCGTATTGAATAATTCTTCCTGAATGTCGGAGCATTCTTGGAAATAATAAGAAGGCTGGCCACTGATGTCAAAGGATGTACTACAATTAATCAGAATGTTGTCCAGGAGAAAAATGTGTTTAATACTGAAATTGTACTGAACCCTAATACCTGGTGCAGTGAAATTATAGGATGCACATTCAATTGCCACTGTACTAATTATAGTAGGTGTCACATTTGTCACTAAACCTGGCATGTTACTACCAAGGAATTTTGCAGCACAGAACCAACCATTTGGCCCAACTGATCCACTCTAAGCCTCTCCCATTCCAAACCCATCAGTAGATTATGTTCTGCCTCCTGTGCTGTTTGTCTTGTTCATTCTGCTTAATGAAGCGAGAAGCTAACAGTTCTATGTGATGTGCTCATACAATCCTGACCTCCCAAGCCTAAGCAATGCAGTGCTGAGGTATAGTACTTACTGGAGGTCCACCTGATCTCCTGTGCTTACTGCTCAGTTGAGATACATCCTACACCCACTGCTGTCCTATTCATTTTACTGGGATGTTCGTTCTTCAATTTAAAAAAAAGGTAAGGTTAGCAAGACTCTTTATTTTGCTTTGTTTTGGAGTATATTCGATTTAATTAATAGAGATTAGGCAGAGATTCCTCATACAGGATGTTGTTGACGTTCAAAGGAGAGCTTGTATGACACCAGGCCTGGCTCCGAGGCGCAGCAGGGAAGGGCGAAGTCAGGCAAAGCAATTGTGATAGGAGACCTTTTGGTTATGGAGACAGCAGGGGATTCTGTGGCTGCAAACGGGACTCCAGGAAGGTGTGGTACCTCCTGGTGCCATGGTACAGGATGTATGATCAATGAGGGGAGGTGATGTTATCTACATGGATTTTAGAAAGGCAAGGTAGGCTGTTACAGAAGATTAATATGCATGGGATCTGTGGTTAATTGGATTCTGAACTGGCTTACTCAAATAAGACAGAGGGTTGTGAGTGGAAAGGTGTTATTCTAGCTGGAGGTTTGTGACCAGTGGAGTTCCGCAAAGATCTATGCTGGGACCTCAATGTTCGTGATGTACATAACTAACTTGGACATAAATGTGGATAGTTGGTCAGTCAGTTTGCAGCCAAATTTGGTGGGATTGTGGATAGTGAGCAAGGCTGTCGATGTATACAGTGGGATATGAATCAGTGCTAAAATGGGCAGAAAAATGGCAGATGGAGTTTAATCCAAGGATGTGCAAGGAGGTCAAATATAAGGGGAAAGTACCCTTAACAGTATTGATATACAGAGGTATCTTTGGATCCAAGTGCAGAGCTCTGTGAAAGTGGCAGCACAAGTGCATTGACTGGTAAATGCAACATAAGTACATTGATTGGTAAAGAAGGCTTCATTGGTTGGGGCATTGTGTTAACTTTGGCAGTTCTGGCCATCCCATTACAGGAAGGATGAGGGGACTTTAGAGAGGCTGCAGAAGAGGCTTACGAGATTGGAGCTGGATTAAAGGGTATTGGCTACAAGGAGAGGTTGGACAAACTTGTTTTTTTTTTCCTGGAGTGTCAGAAGCTCAGGGAAGACTTGATAGAAGTACAGGTCCACCACCGATTCCAGCACCCTTACTTCCAGAGCTTTTCAGGAATATCCATTTTGCCATACCATTAGAGATCACTTCCTCTGAGAGGAGTCAAACAGTACAAGAATGGTCTGCCAAGGCCAACCACTGGCCGAGGTACCGGCCCACAAAGTTGGCCTTGGAAGTCGACTATGGGAATGGATATGTCGGCTCCTGGCGGCACAAGGAAACTTTGACCCGCCGACTCGTGCAGAAATCCCTTCAAGTAGGGCTGCAAGAAAAAACCTGGTAACTGTAGACCAGTAAGCCTATAAGTTCTGAAGGTTAAGGTATACATACATTTGGAAAGAACACGGTAGTTTATGGGAGCTTTGTGTCTCATCAATTTGATTGAGTTTTTTGAAGAAGGGTTCGCCTCTAGACAAAATCTATGTGGACTTCAGCAAGGAGAGGTGAGTAATTGGATATGGAATAGACTTTGTGGTCGGAAAGAGAGGGTCTTAGAAGGATTTATGGACTGGAGGCCTGTGATGAAGACTTTATTCCTGGGATTGCAAAAGTCTGAGGAGTGATCTGATATAGGTGTATAAAATCATGAGGAGAATAGATAGGATGAATGCACAGATTCTTTTTCCCAGAGTAGGGCAATGAAGAACCAGAAGACGGGTTTAAGGTGAGAGGGGAAATATTTAATAGGAACATGAGGAGCAATTTTTTCACGCAGTGGGTGGTGGGTACATGGGAAGAGCTGTCAAAGGAAGTAGATGAGGGTGGTACAATAACAACATTTAAAAGAGATTTGGACGCGTATGTGGATAGGAAAAGTTTTGTGCAATGTGGTTACAGGAGAAAGCAAACGGGACCAGCTTGGTTGGAGCATTTTGGTTGGCATGTGTGAGTTGGGCTGAAGGGCCTGTTCCGGTTTGGTGTGACTAAAATATTATTTTCAAATGTTTATAATTTATTTTTACTTCAACACTTTTAAATTATTTTATTTGATTTAAATAATTTCTGAATATTATTCTCTTTTATTCTGCCTAGATAGAATGTACGTGAAAATAATGTTTCCAGTAATGGGAGAGTCTAGATCCAGAGGGCATAGTCTTAGAATAAAAGGATGTATCTTTAGAATGGATATGAGGAGGAATTTCTTTAGCCAGAGGGTGGTGAATCAATGAAATTCATTGCCACAGGCAGCTGTGGAGGTCAATGTGGAGGATTGTGTGGGTATTTTTAAAGCGGAGATGGATAGGTTCTTGATTTGTCGGGTGTCAAAGGTTACAGGGAGAAGGCAGGAGAATGGTCTTGAGAGGGGAAAAATAGATCAGTCAAGATTGAACGGTGGAATAGACTGGGCCAAATGGTGAAATAGACTGTGGGCCTAATTCTGCATTTATGTTCAAGTTCGTTAGCGCTTATTGTCACTTAACGAATTAAGGTACGGTATTTGTCTCTCGGGGACATGAAACAAACCTGGAATATTTGTCAATCAAAAGTCAACACTGTCTTGTGTTTTATACTGAAAGCTACTCGTATTTTCTTCAGTGAATAAACGTTCCCCACCTGCCCATGTCAAGATGAACACACTATCTCTGGGTTGAACCTTGGTAGCCACTGTACTGTACAACAGCAGCCTAATCTGTGAACCCTTAAGTTTTCATACATGTGCCAGTCTCGAACAAGACTTGAATAATTGCCTAGAATAATAGGGACTATAACTTAAAAAAACCTATAACCCAGTGCTACCACACCAGTTTGTTAAATGAGAGCTTTGAAATTCCAATTAGTTTGCACCAGTATTATAAAAAGACATAATATTGTGTAATACTGCGGCCTACCAGTACAGTGCCGCAGTATTACATCTATGTCTAGCAGAGTGCATTGCCCCATTGCTACACCTGTGCCCGCAAGTATGGTTCCCCAGTGTTATAGGACAGATCTGCACCCACCAGTACAGTGTAAGTGGTAGACCAGTGCCCCAAATTTACTCCTGTGCCCAAGGTGAGTGGGGACAAATATGTGACCGAATGTTATAGGGAGACAGACCTATGCCCAGATCAGTGCAGTATTGTGCCTCTTCCCACCAGTGCAGTGCTCCAATGTTATAGGCGACAGACCTATACCCACCCTTATAGTGCCTTGACTTGAAGGTGAACAGAACTGCCTGCCCACATAGTGCCCATTCTTGAGGGGACACAGAACTTTGTTCACCAGCACAGTGCCGAGGTGTTTTTACATCAGCAATATGAAGGAGCTAGTTATTGGCTTCAAGGAGCATGGTGGAGTATATGCCCCAGTCAGCATCAATGGTGCAGATGTGGAAATGGTTAAGATATTCAAGTTCCTTGGCACTAATATCAGTGATCTGTTGTGCACCAACCACCTTGATGCGTTCGCCAAGAAGGCAGACCAGTACATCTACTCCTGAGGAGATTGAGGAAATTCGGCATGTCTCCAGTGACCCTTAGCCTTCTACAGACGCATCACAGAAAGTATAGTGTCAGGTTACATCACAGCTTAATTTGGGAATAGCTCTACCACACAAAATTGCAGAGAGTTGTGGATGTAGCCCAGTCATCACACAGCTAAGACTTCCATTGACTATTCGGCATGTACTCGCTAGAATTTAGAAGATTGAGGGGGGATCTTATAGAAACTTACAAAATTCTTAAGGGGTTGGACAGGCTAGATGCAAGAAGATTTGTTCTCGATGTTGGGGAGGTCCAGAACAAAGGGTCACAGTTTAAGGATAAGGGGGAATTCCTTTAGGACCGAGATGAGGAAAACATTTTTCACACAGAGAGTGGTGAGTCTCTGGAATTCTCTGCCACAGAAGGTAGTTGAGGCCAGTTAATTGGCTATATTTAAGAGGGAGTTAGATGTGGCCCTTGTGGCTAAAGGGATCAGGGGGTATGGAGAGAAGGCAGGTACAGGATACTGAGTTGAATGATCAGCCATGATCATATTGAATGGCGGTGCAGGCTCGAAGGGCCGAATGGCCTTACTCCTGAACCTATTTTCTATCTATACTTCAGCTGCCTTGAAAAAGCAGTCAACATAATCAAAGACGTTCCACCCCTGTTATTCCCTCTTCTCCCTGCTGCTGTCTGGCAGAAGATAGAGAAGCTTGAAAGCGTGCTTCACAGGAACAGTTTCTTGGCCTCTGTTATAAGGCTTCTGAACGGTCCTTCCTTAGGCCAGGATACTGTTTGATTCTCCTCTACCTCATTGATGTCATAGGACTTTGTCTAAGGAACTGATGTGCCAAGATGCTGAGAACTATATTCTGAACTCTGCATATTCCCCTTTGCTCTATCTATTGTACTTGAGTTTGATCTGTTTGCATAGCTTGCAAAACAAAGCTTTTCACTATACCTCGGTTCATGTGACAATAATAAACCTAAACCCATAGTGATGGATCTATCAGACCAGTGCCCTAGTGTCAGGCTGTAAATATTTTAGTGTCAGGCTTTAATGTCAGGCCTGTAAATAATTTTATTCAATGACAGATCAATGCCCACCTGTCATGTACCTTGGATTAATGCAGTGACATACCTATGCCCATTGGTAGTGAAGATCGGCCTGAACTTGATGCAAACCCTGATCCCTCCCAGGCCCAGTGAGCTATCTGATCTTCTCTGGACTTAAGAGCAGTCGGGCAGAGAGGCGAGGTGGACTGGGGGGCAGGGACCTGGATCTGGCAGTTTGTGGGCCTCAGGCACTGGATGAACGGTGGCGCGAGTCTTATGACTACAGCCTCTCCAATGCTCCTCCTGATGCCCAAGCACCTTTTACCAGATGATACCAGGCCGTTGTTATTATGGCTTGTGGTTGGGTCCTGAGGATTTTCTGACCACATCCAATATATTTGCTGTATTTGTGGGTTAATTCACATCCTGCAGAGCGTCAAACAGGGTTGACATTTTCTCCTTCAGACCATGACTCTGCATATGCACAAAATGCTGGAGTAACTCAACGGGATAGGCAGCTTCTCTGGAGAGAAGGAATGGGTGACGTTTCGGGTCAAGACCATGCATCATTCCTTATCGCCAGAGATGCTGACTGTCCCGCTGAGTTACTCCAGCATTTTGTGTCTATCTTCTGTGTAAATCAATATCTGTAGTTCCTTCCTACACATGACTCTGAATAACTCTACTGCCAGGGGAGATAGCATGGGGAGTGACCAGAATGGATAGAAACAACTCTGGTGGGGCTGCAGAGCAGCAAATGGTATCAGTTTGGAGAGACACATTTCCAGAGTCAGAATTTGTTCAACCGCTTGAAGCTTCCCTATCCTCTAAACTTGGACATTTCTTCTCAACATCTCTTAGCTTCAGCTTCATTTAAGGCCCTTTCAGTATTCCTCAGATGAGTACAAAGGGAGAAGTGTTTTATCCTGCAACCTGTCCAATATTTTTCACCTTACACCTTCTTTTGTCATAAATGTTTTAGTTGCCCATTATACCAGTGCTGCTTTGTGGGAGTGTTTTGTTGTGTGACTGCCGTGGTTCAGGTTTTACAATGGTGAAGACACTTTGAAAATATTTCAGTTGCTGCAGAGCACTTCGACACATCCTTCCTGCTGATAATGTATGGTTATTTCTCCAAGGTGCATTTAGCACCAAATCCTTTTTTCTCTGAATCAGGCTGCCATGGTACTTTAGAGCCACAACTTGGCTTCTGATTCTGTTTCCTTCTCTATGGTATAGTTTCTCAGAACATTACCATCCAGGGTTTAACATGCACTCTATCCCATTACACAGCACCCTGTAAATTTGCAGTCCCAGGATAATGCTTAATCTGGCAATGTTGAGTTAAAACGGTCACACTTTTGTTTGGATATCCTTCTGTTTCCATCCAATTCCTTACAGATTGTCCAGTTCTACAACTTCATCCCATCCAATATTCCTGTAACCTGAGTCCTGGGCCCTTGTGTGTCCTTGATATTAATCTCGCCGCCATCAGCAACTGTCCCTTCTGCTCTTTATCTCTTGAGGTCTGTAACTCCCTTCCTAAATCTCTCCCCATATTTTTATGTGCTTTTCCTATAGTCATAAAGTTATACAGAATACAAGCAGGCCCATCGGCCCAACTTGTCCATACCAACTAAGATTCCCCATCTACGCTGGTCCCACATGCCTGTGTTTGGTCCATATCCCTCTAAATCTTTCCTATCCCAATGCCTTTTAAATACTGCTGTGGTACCTTCCACAACTACCTCCTCAGGCAGCTTGTTACATATATCCACCACTCTCTGTGTGGAAAATGGTGCCCCTTAGGATCCTATTAAATCTTTCCCCTCTCACTTTAAACCTATAAACCAATAACTTCAACTAAATATATCGCCTCTTTCTTATGTGGCAGATGAATTCCTCCAAAATGCTTTGGGGAGCTTTGCTAAGTGCTTTGCAAATATGTTTGAATATTTAACTTCATGGAATATTTTTTGTTTAATTTCAGCTTGAACTAAGCGACAACCGGATTTCTGGAGGGTTAGATGTCTTGGCAGAGAAGCTTCCCAATCTCACACACCTAAACCTCAGTGGAAACAAACTTAAAGACATCAGTACATTGGAGCCTCTGGTACCTGCTCCTTTTCTTATTCATGTTGCTTTAACACCAACGTATCAGGTTTAATATGTTTGTACGTGCCGACCGTGAATTTGCTGTGTTAATTTAAAGAATGTCATCAGAATTTGGAAACTGTTGATGTGGATGATAAATGTTCACTGAAATGTTTCACCTGCATAGTTCTAAAGATAGACGCATTGTACCCAATAAAATCCAATCGTGCATCTTAGAATCATAGCTCTTTACCTTAGTTTCTCTTTTATGATTTCAACCCTGGGATATCTAAATGGAAAATCCTCTCCACGAGACACAAATCAGGAAAATGTTGGTATATTTTCCGCTTGCCTGGAAGATGCAGCTTCAAAAAGTCGAAAGATCTTGGTAGCTTTCCGAACAAAGCAGCCCACTTGATTAGTTCTCCCTCCACTGCTCTATATTTCTTCCCCCCATCACTGGCTGTAGTGTAAAACAATTACAAAAGCCAAGAGTGCAAAGAATTGAGCAAAAATGTCAGGTTTCTCCTCTGTCTGCTCTGTCTAATGAATTTGCTGTCCATCTCTGATCAACTCTGTCTGAAGAAGGGTGTCGACCTGAAACGTCACCCATTCCTTCTCTCGAGATGCTGCCTGTCCCGCTGAGTTACTCCAGCTTTTTGTTTAACTCTTTCCCTTGTTTCTGTTCTTCCTGTTGTCCGGGCCACCTTGCTGTGTTGTGTGGTGTGTGTTTCTCTGCACGTTGGCTCATTCCTGCCTTGCTCTTTGTGCTCCCCATTTCTTTTTGTGACAATTTCTGCATCTTGGTTTTTTTCTATTTCTTTATCTGTATTAATTCACTTAAAATAAGAGAAGAATTTGCCAAACTAGAGAATGGAAAGAGTTTTTATCACAGTATTTGAACCTTTTGAATTCTTGTATTCCCCTCCTTCTTCCCCTCCTCCTTCGTCCCCCCTAATGTATCCAACAAGGGTTTCAGGAGCATTTTCTCCAGCAGAGGGCGAGAATGTGCAATTCACTGCTCGAAGGTGTGGTTGGTGCAGGTGGTCATAATGCATCCCAGTGGAAGCTTGATAAATATGATGGGGGCAGGAATAGGAGAAGGTGAATGGGATTGCTCTGAGAGTCAGCCTAGACTTGATGGGCCGAGTGGCCTTGGTTTATACCATGAGGAAATATTGAACGCCCGGGGGGGGGGGGGGGGAGATGGAAATAAGTGAGATAGACACAAAATGCTGGAGTAACTCAGGAACAGGCAGCATTTCTGTAGAGAAGGAATGGGTGATGTTTCGGGTCAAGACCCAAATAAGTGAGAGGATGGTTGTTTGCTGCTGAAACATTGGCATGGATGAGATGGGCTGAATGTCCCGAGTCTATGGTGGGACATTTCTATTGAAACATGTGCAATGTTTTGTTCACAGCAAAAGCTTGAAAATCTGAAGAGCCTAGATCTTTTTAATTGTGAGGTGACAAACCTAAATGACTACAGAGAAAGTGTATTCAAGCTCCTCCCGCAGCTCATGTACCTCGACGGGTACGACCAGGAGGATCTGGAGGCTCCGGATTCTGATGCAGAAGCCGATGGTGTGGATGATGACGAGGATGATGAAGGTAATTGGTGTTCGTCTCTGGACCAAATCCGTGAGTCACACGTTTTCTGTGAAGTTGAAGTACACCACCTATAGCTCGATGGGAAAATCTAATGCAGAAATAGATTTCCAAGAGTTTATTGAGTACTGTACAGGAGGAGGCCATCCAGCCCACGGTACTGGCACTGGCTCCTTGAATGGTCTCTCCAAATAGTCCTACTCCATGAATTCTTTCTGTGTAAAATTTTGCTGAACAGTATTATTACATTAAAAAAATCTAATTCTTTCTTTGTAAAGTTCTTTCAGAATTGACATCAACTTCCCCTTCGGGCAGTGCATTCCAGATCCCATAAAACATTTTGACAATCTTCCCTGTGGTTCTTTTCCCCATTATCTGCAGGGTCTACTCCTTAGTTCCTGACACTTTAATCGAGAAATCAGGAAACGTTGTCAATCCGATGGGCAGTCTGATCCTGAATGGGGTTGACCTTAATAATTTTAGCACATCCGTTAAATTTTCCTTTTAATTGTCTCTGCGCCAAAGAGAAATGGTAGATTGGTGGCTGGCATGGACTTGATGGGCTGAAGGGCCTGTTACCATGCTGTCTCGCTCGATGAGTACAATCTTAGCTACTCCAGTGTCCTCTGGTAATTGCCTGATCATGTCCGCACTTGCTCCAAAATCTTAACTTCCTTCTAAATTCTGGTGACCGGCATAAGATGTGAGTCTGAACCAGTATACGCAAAGGTGTTGAACCTTCCTTCTGAATTAATAATATATTTTTACAATAATCAACCATGTTTTACTCTGTTATATTTAAAACAAAATCCTCTAGAGCCATGGAAGCAGTTGAGTTATCAACAGATATGTGGCACGGTAGTAGAGCTGCTGTCTATGTGCCGGGGAGCTGGGTTTGGCCGTGTCTGCGTGGCTTTTGCACTTTCTTCCTAAAACTGTATTGGTTTCTTTCTGGTGCCCAGATTTCCTCCCGTGCGGGTTGAAAGGTTAATTGGCCATTGTAAGTTGATTTTAGTTGAATGGTAGAATCTGGTGAGTTGAGAATGTGGAATTTAAAAAAAACAACAACGATTAATATAAGATAACTGCAAATGGGTGTTTGATGGTTGGTGTGGACTTGATGGGATGAAGGGCCTTTTCCATGCTTTATCTGACCAGTGGAGACCAAAATATGAAGTTAAAGGAGTCAAATAACATGACTCTAGGGATAATTTGCTTTCTGTGATGTTGAAGGAGACAGACACCGTCCATAGCTAGATAGGTCAGAAAGCCACACGGTTGAAGAGTGATGTTTGAATGTAATAATACTGTTTAGTTTAGACATATAGTGTGGAAACAGCCTCTTGGCCCACCGAGTCTGTGCTGACCAGCGATCACCAGTTCGATCCTATGCACTAGGGATAATTTACAGAAGCCAATTAGCCTACAAACATGCACGTCTTTGAAATGTGGGTGGAAACTAGAGGACTCTGAGAAAATGGAGAACATACAAACTCCTTACAGACTGCACATGTGGTCAGGTCTCTGGTGCTGTAAGGCAGAAACTCTACCACTGCGCCACTGTTCTGCACCAGAGAATGTTTTTGATTTTAAATTATTGTTTACAGAAGGTGAGGAAGAGGAAGAAGATGATGAGGAGGAAGATGGAGAGGAAGAACTTGATGATGAGGAGGATGAAGATGAAGAGGGGGAAGATGACGAAGATGAAGTAAGCGCAGAGGAAGAGGTACGAACTTTCAATGCGAGTTCAGACTCGTGTGCTTTGCTTTTAGTACTTTCTCTGGTATAACTTTTTAAACACATTTTTAAAGTCTTAACATCACAAATACAGTATCAATGTTTTGTTTAAGGGATACCGATAAAGCTGGTTGAATATGTTTACAAGTTAAGGAATCTTTGAATTTTCTCTCCTTGAAAGTGGCAACCCAAGTAGATAGGGTGGTAAAGAAGGCATTTGGCATGCTAGCTTTCATTGGTCAAGTGTTGAGTATAAAAGTTGGAAAGTCATGTTGTGGTTGTATAAAACTTTGGTTAGACCACATTTGGAATATTGTGTGCCACATTACAGGAAGGATGCAGAGATTTTCAAAAGAATGCAGAAGAGATTCACCAGGATGTGGGCTAGATTATAGAGTATTTGCTATGAGGAGAGGTTGGATAAACTTGGATTTTCTTTGGATTGTCAGAGGCTGAGGAGCGACATATATAAAATCATGAGGCGTAGATGGTCAGTTTTCTTTCCTCCAGGTGGAAATGTCAAATGCTTGGGGATAAAGTTTTAAAGTGAGGCGGGGAAAGTTTAAAAGAGATTTGTGAGTCTAGTCTAGCTTTGTGACACAGGGAGTAGTAGGTGCATGGAATGCACTGCCACAGGAGGTGGTGTAAGCAGATTTATTGGCAACATTTAAGAGACTGGCGCATGAACAGGCAAGGGATGGAGGGATATATGTAGGCAGAAGCACAGTTCATCATGCATGACACAAACATCATGGGGAAAGGGGTCTGTTGCTGTGCTGTACTGTTCTATATTCTATCAGCACAATGTCAATGAGGAGAGATTCAATTGTTTTCACAAGAGGCATCCATTTGACACATTGTGCTCCTGTCAGCTTTTTACAGATTTCTGCAAATAGTGTCATTTCCCTGCACGTTGCCCAGATCACTGTAAACATTTACACTTCAAGTGCTTATCCAATTCCTTGTTGTAAATTAACAATAAATCTGATTCTGCTTCTGCGTCAAATTTTGATGGCACTGGGGCTGTACTCGCTGGAGTGAAAGGATGGATAGAGTGGATGTGGAAAGAATGTTTCGACTAGTGGGAGAGTCTAAGACTAGAGGTCATAGCCTCAGAATTAAAGGGTGTTCCTACAGGAAGGAGATGAGGAGTAATTTCTTTAGTCCGAGGGTGGTGAATCTGTGGAATTCTTTGCCACAGAAAATTGAAGGCCAAGTCAATTGATATTTTTAAGACAGTGATAGATAGATTCATGATTAGTACGAGTGTCAGGGGTTATGGGGAGAAGGCAGAAGAATGGGGTTAGGAAGGAGATACAGATCAGCCATGTTTGAATGGCGGAGGATTGATGGGCCGAATGGCCTAATTCTACTCCTATCACATGACCTGATGACGTATTCCAGGTTTTTAATTTATTGAGTTTTAAAAGAATAAACTCCTTGGCCTAGAAAAGACTCCACCCTATTATGTTGGCATTTAATCAGCATTAAATCACACTGACGCAGTTTGTGACAATAACAAGAATTTAAGTGGCAAAATTAATCAACAGTGTTGTTGGGTTTCCTTGTGTTGAAAATAACTGGGTTCCTTTCAGTACAGCACTCCTGGTTGGTGCATTGCAAGTTCCAGCAATTCACAGCCAATATCTTAAGGAGCATACCACAATGAGGCCTGGAAGGTGTCGGGCCTAGGTGCTGTGTTATTAATTGGTGCTTATTGCTGCTTCCAGAGCCTTAAGGAAGAGAGGTTATGTTTCCTCAGTTCCCTCACACCCTTGGAAGGTCCAATGCACTCTGATCAGTGAAGGAATTTTTTAAAAAACATGGAAGCTAATCAATGCGCCGCAGGATCCAACAGTAATGTGGCAATGAGCAGATAATCTCTTTCCTCTCTTGTGAGGCTGAGTATATGCATGATATCAGGCCAGTGTGGAGCAGAGAACCACCTTGCTCTTGGTAATTGAGTGCAGGTGTTCAGAGTGGTAGGAACTAAATCACTGTGGTGGAGGTGGGACCCACAAAGCATGTGTGGAGTTTATAACACTCATCTGTAGATCCAGTTTAGTTTAGTTTTAGTTTAGAAATACAGTGCAGAAACAGGCCCTTCGACCCACCGAGTCTGTGCCGACCACCCATCCCCGCACATTAACACAATCCTATGCACACTAGGGACGCTTTACAATTTTACCAAGCCAATTAGCCTACACACTTGTACATTTTTGGAGTGTGGGAAGAAACCAGAGACCCAGAGAAAGCGCATGCAGGTCACGGGAAGAGCACACAAAATCCGTACACACGGCACCCGTGGTCAGGAATGAACCCGGGTCTCTGGGGCTGTGAGGCAGCAAGTCTACCTCTGCACCACCTTGCCAATTAGGTCATTTTGTAATTGAAATACTGCTCTGTGTTTTGCAGGAGGGATATGGACAGGATGGTGAGATCGATGACGAGGAAGATGAAGACGAGGAAGATGAGGACGAAGGTATTGAGCCCATTTCTGTTTCTCACTATCATACGGGGGGGGGGGGGATTGCCCGTTCCCTGCATTAGCTCACAGCTGAAGCTCTGCAATTAGTCCAACTTCCCTTGTCTTTTCATCACAACCCTGTAATTGCTCCCCCTTCAGATATTTCCCTGCTCCCCTCTGACCATGAATATCGGCCCATGTGAATGTGTTTGCTCCACCATTCCTGGCTGATTCCCGTCCGTGTCCACCTTCTGACTGATCCCTGTGTTTGAATCCAACCATCTATCATTTTTAGCCTCAAGCTCACAACTCGTTGTTAATTCTCATCTCCCTCCTGACTCATTTGTTAATCATCCTGAGACCTCCTGCCAGAGGAAACCATTTTCTCGGATTCATCCTTCTGAAACGAGGGCCATTTTCAAAGGGCTCTGTTACGGTTCCCACTAACCTTTCCCTGCGTCAGGAGAACAGCCTCATTGTTGACCTCTGCACAGAACCCGTAGGGTCATGGAAGATACAGCATGGAAACAGGCCATTCGGCCCATTGAGCCTCTGCTGACTATTGACCACATTAACAGATCCTACATTAAGCTAATTTTTATTCTCTGCACATTCCCATCGACTCTTCCTCCCCCCCCCCCCCCCCCCCCCCCAATTCTACCACTACACACTGGAGACAATTTACAATAGCTAACCTACCAACCTGTACATCTTTGAGATGTTAGAGAAAACCAGAATCCCCACAGTCACAGGTAGAACGCACAAATTCCACACAGACAGGACCTGCAGTCAGGATTGAACCTGAGTCTCTGGTGCCATGAGGCAGCTTGTCTATCAGCTGTATCACTGAGCCTCTCCAGTCTTTCAAGGCTGGTACCATCTGTCTAACATTTTGTTCTCTTGCCCCTCTTCTGGCTCCAACAACTCCAAAGTTGTTGCTAAGTTGTGATGCCACAGCAATCCAATTGAGACCTTAGACCCTGCTTTACGAAAGCTTCGGTGATAGATGAGCATTGGGCGTGACCGCATTTCAAAGGGTAGCAACAAGCAGGGTCATTGGGGTGTATATTGTGACTGATGAGTGATTGATCCAAGGCTGAAAACATTTGCTGTCATTTTTACAGATGAAGATGAAAGCGCAAAAGGGCAGAAAAGAAAACGAGATACGGACGATGAAGGTGAAGAAGATGATGATTAAGAATCCAAGTGACCTGAAAGACTATTTAGTACTGGGTGGACTTTACTGCCCTCCCTTTTTGCCCTTCCCGCCCCTCTTGAGCCCTACCCCAGATTGGCGACTTGCTGGTTACCATCGCAGCACTGAAGTATCACTGAGCCAGCAGTAGTCACTCTCTTGACATTCCATGTATTTATAATGCAGTTAATCCGTATTCCATGGAGTAGTAAAACTGGGTAGAATTTGGTCCAGTGCTTTTATGATGTTGGGGTTTCTTAGGTTTCCTGCTAAGACTATTACCATTGCAACAAGAACAGATGAAGTGATTTGGATAGTCATGTTTGTAAAATGGCTGCCTGTTACAGAGAGGTTATAACATTGATCTTTATGTAAGTCAAAAGCTTTGTAAATAAAATCTTAAAATTTTGGATTTGTTCTACATTGCAATACCATTTTGGGTGTTATTTACAAATGCAAGATGTTTCTAAACTAACAGTTTTTGGAAAGTTAATAAATGGTTTCTTTTAAAAAGACTATTCATTTTTAAGTCCGGTTTCTGGGCTTCCAGAACATTAGCTAGTTTTCTTAGTGGGTTTAAGTTGGTGGACAATACCTGGCCTCGACTGGGGTGGAAGGAGCAGAGTGATGGCGCTCCAGTGTAGTCAGGATTCTTTATTCCTGATGTAACCTTGTGCCCACCTTTCTGTTAAAAAACTTGTGCGAGGAAAGGAAAAAGTGATGCTTAGCGTGACTAGTTATAGAACGTAGAAAAGTACAGGTAGAGGACCTTCGGCAACTATGCTAAAATAAGCTAACCTCAGCCTCCACATGATCCATATCCCTCCAATCACTGCATATCCATCCAATCACTGCCTGTCTAAAAGCCTTTTAAATGCCACTATTATATCTGCCTCCACCATTACCCCTGGCAGCATGTTCCAGGCGCGCTGGGAGTGGTGGCGAGAACCTGCTTCCTTATTCATTAAGATCGTGGGTGATCTTTATTGGTGTAGTAGTAAAAAAAATTAAACTTGCCCCGCACCTTAAAGCCACACCCTCTAACCTTTGACATCCTGGGGGAATAGGTTCTGACTGTCTACCTATCTATGCCTCTCCGAATTTTATGTACTTCTATCGCTGTCAGGACATGTGTACATATATACAAATCCCTGGGAAGGACATTACCCGTAAAACTGCACTGTACATGTATTAGGGAGTACACAAAATGCTGGAGAAACTCAGCGGGTGCAGCAGCACCCATGGAGTGAAGGAGAGAGGCAATGTTTCGGGCCGAAACCCTTCTTCAGACTGATGAGGGGTGGGGGGAGGCAGGGGGAAGAAAGGAAAAAGGAGGAGGAGGAGCCTGAGGGCTGAGGGAGAGGTAGGAAGGGGAGGAGACAACAAGGGTTAACAGAATTGAGAGAATTCCATGTTCATGCCAAGAGGATGCAGACTCCCCAAGGGGAATATGAGGTGCTGTTCCTCCAATTTGCGGTGTTGCTCACTCTGGCCGTGAAGGAGGCCCTGGGCAGAGAGGTCGGATACGGAATGGGAGGGGGAGTTGAAGTGCTGAGCCACCGGGAGGTCAATGGTTAATGCTGACCGAGCGGAGGTGTTCGGCGAAACTATCGCCAAGCCTCTGCTTGGTCTCACCGATATAGATCAGCTGACATCTAGAGCAGCAGATGCAATAGATGAGGTTGGAGGAGGTGCAGGTGAACCTCTGTTGGACCTGGAATGACTGCTTGGGTCCTTGAATGGAGTGGAGGGGGGAAGGTAAAGCGACAATGTATTAGGGATATAGGAGGGGCAAATAAATAAGAAAAATAGAGGAACAAAACCTTGTGGAATTGCTTTTTTTTTAACTACCTGTAGATGAATGTCTTCATGTAGAACCCGGGGTCAAACATTGATACACTGCTGCTTACAAAGGGCAGAATAGTAAGAGCAGCAGAAATAAGAGCAGAGTGATTGTGGGATGATGGCCAGAACCTGCATCCCCATTCATTAATATGGTGTCTCAGCAGAAATAAGAGCAGAGTGATTGTGGGATGATGGCCAGAACCTGCATCCCCATTCATTAATATGGTGTCTAACCCTATATCTCAGTCCCACTTTCATAGCTCATTCGCGTTTTCCTTAAAGCTCAGAGCATTCAACATCCCGTCAGTCCCAACCACGAACCTGCTCGATGACTGATGATCCATGATGAGTGTCGATGAGTTCCAACAACTCTCGACCCGCTGTGTGATGCATTATCCTGCTTGTTCTCCATTGTAGATTTTTTACTCATCCTGTTAAAAATACCTACTGAGACCTGTTGAACCTGTCCCTCAGGGCTGCTACCTCATACTCTGTGAAAGCCCCACCTAGTTTTACTTTCAGTTGATTTGACTCTAGATTAATGCTGTTTGAGCTGGTTTTCTTGTAAATGTCATTGTAGATTTTTTTTAAAGATCTGCTAATAATTGAGTTTATTTCAGGGAGTAGAGCTTATGCCTTGCACTTAATGTGTGCACTTGTGAATTGATTTACACCAGTTTACACAACCAAAATATGGTTTATTGTTGGAGAGAATTCAATCACCTTTTAAGATACAGTGTTATGGTCTCTGTTGCTTTGCTTGGAGTATAAGAAAATAGGAGCATGACTAAGCCAGTCATCCCTCAAGCCTGTCCCAACATTCAATACAATCATGGCCACATCTGCTAATTCTCCATTGCCTTCAATTCTGCAATATTTGCTTTACATTTTTTTTAAATCTAATTTCTCTTTAAAAACCCACAATGGACTAATCATGACCCTGTAGATAATTCCATAACAAGGGAAGGATGTTCTTGAGCTGTCTATATTCATCTGAATGAGGAGTTTCTTTGGTAGAAAAAGAACTGGTGAACTTATTCTAAGTAGTAAAGATCCTATCCATTTCCTCTGGAGTTAGGAGCATGATCTCAGAATAAGGAGATGTCTATGTAGAGTAAATTGGTGAGGAGTTTCTTCATTGAGACTTCTGCAGATGTTCCAAAATCCTCAAGCCCAGAGGCAAGTGGTTTCTTAATTTTAAGTCTATTCAAAACTGATTTGTTTTAAACACTTGCAGTATTGACGGACAGGATGAATGATTGAGCAAGAAAGTGCAGATGAGGTAGCGTGACAATCATACTATTAAATTGGACAACAAAGCCTTGGGGCAGAATGGTGGTCTCATGCTTCTAGTTTTGTTCTTGTATCATTGTTTTACAAATATCATCTTAATGCAGACATTTCAAAGTAACAAGCAAACATAAGTGGATTGTTTTAGCAAGATGCATCTGTCATGGTCAGCAATTCCTCTGATTCTCCTCAGTAATTATTTTTTCTTGAAGTTTATAACACATCCCAATTATTAGTATTTTAAAATGAGAGTGATGTGATCATGATGATCCCAACACTTTCAGAGGGTTAAACAACCTTTGACAGATTTGTGCTAATGTAGACTCCCAATACCCAAAGTTTAAATAAAGCTCTAATTTGATAGACAAAGTAAAGGAGGTTTTACCTAATTTATGCAGAAAATGCCTGATCATCAGAATAATCTCTTGTTGGATGCACCACATGTTGATCTGATGTTTATTTTCAATCTTGATCCTGTTAATTTATTTGGGATCTCTGCGCTTTATGCAACATAAGGAAAGCTTTTGTTTTATTAGCACATTTCATAGCCTTGGAACATCCCAAAGCAAATTTCAACCAGTTAAGTACATTTGAAGTGAGCTGCTCTTGTAAAATACTTATCAGATGACTTGTAAATATCAGCCTCCCAGAAAACACCAACGCAGTCTTTATTTGAGTACAGCACAGAACTCTATTTGAGTGTTGTTTTTAATTGAGTAAATTTAGAAGGGTGAAGGCCAAATGCAGGCAAATGGGATTAGTGTAGATAGGCGGCTTGGGTGTGAATGAGTCTGTTTCTGTGCTGTACAAATCTATGATCAGCATGACCAGGGTATTATGCTGTTCCCTTGCTCGTTATAAAATAATACCATGTGTTCTTGTATATTCACTCAAGGAAGCATGTTGATATAGCATCTCATTTCAGTGTCTGCCAGGATTTCTGCTAGAACCTCTGGAGTGTGGCATGAAGCCACAACCTACTCAATCTACCACTAATATTTTTATAAAAGGTTTAGAATAGAGGATGCAGAAAGCTTGTTTCAGATGCAACAGCGTGGCTTGAACCAGAATGAGTATGAAAAGGAACAGAACACCGCAAAAACTCAGTGGGTCAATCAGGGTCCATAGAACAAAAGCCATGTAATCCTGATGCAGCGTCTCAACCCGTGATGTTGGCTTACATTTTTTGCCTCCACAAACTCTGATTGCCATGCTGAGTTCTTCCAGTGTTTTTTTTTTTCTTCTCACATTTAAGCACTTCTTCTGAGTTTGGCGCAGGTGGCAGAGGTGCTGCCTCACAGCGTCAGAGACCAGGGCTTAATCCTGACTTTGGGTGCTGTCTGTGTGGAGTTTGCATGTTCCCCCTGTGACTGCATGCGTTTCTACCAGGTGCTCTGGCTTCCTACCACATCCCAAAGACATGCAGATTTGTAGGTTAATTGGCCTCTGTAAAATTGCCATAAATTCGTCCGGTGTGGATGAGAAAATAAGATAAGAACAGAATTAGTAGGAATGAGTGATTGATGGTCAGCGTGGAAATGGTGGCCGAAGGTCTTGTTTCGATGCTGTATATTATAATTCAATTCTTATGATTTAGTTAGATGGATAACCCTTCGTCCATTGGGAGTCTGCCTGGTGCTAAAGGAAGGGCCTTTGGAGTTGGAATTTTTACTGAACAAGTGGGATCACACACCTCAAAAAACAGGATGTTATACTCCTGGAATGTTTCAAACTCCTTCCATTATGGAAAAGTTGACCTTACCAAGCAGTTTTAAAAATAAAAGTATTTGTTTAAACCCTTTTGCAATCTCAGGATAAATCAAAGAGATTTACAACTAAGATACTAATTCTGAAATCTGACCATTACTGTCATGTTGGCAAATGAGGCAGTTAACTTGCATATGCAAAGCAAGTACAAAGTACCCACAGCCAATAAATGCAGTATCTTCTTAAGTTATGTTGGTTAAGTAATACATGTTTACAAGGACACAAGGGTAATTGATACTAACTCGACTTCTGAATTTAGATTTTTTTTAATGCATGTGCAGCTTGGAACCTTTTGAAATTTGTTGTACAAATTAGACCCATATCAAACACGGATTTTAAGCAACAAATAAATTGGTGTTATTGACGTGATTAGAAAATGATATAAGGCCTCAATCTGGTTTTATAAGAAAGCAAACTGATTTCCCAGATACATGATTTTAATATGAGTGTAATGGGTACCAAACATTAGTGAAGCTACAAGATAGTTAAAGGTGTAACTTGATCACCTTGCTCGCCAAATGAGTGGTATATTATTATGGCTAATATCCTATAATCTAGAAACCTTTCCACATTTGCTCAGCAATTTTCCAATGATTCTGGTCTTATCATTTGAGACAGAAGATCTAAGCATGGAATTACATTTGGATTACGTTATCCTGCTCATTTGTAACCTGTTTTGAGAAAATGAGCAACGTAATTTTATTTTTAAACCAACAATGGCTTTCGATGACTAAAGTAATGGGCATGGGAGAAAGATGAGTGCAAATTTGAGTCTGATATAGGTACATACAATATTTCTGATTTATTGCTTGATATATTCATTGATTGAACTGGTTTATAGAGAAAGTGACCTGTAATACAACACTAATCACTAGATGTGCAGTCAGGGATTATTACTGTTGGAGAAATGCTTTATATGTATAGAGAATTTATCTTCCTTGAAACTTGTAAGTAGATTTGCATCTAATGTTAGTGGTTAGGATAGCAGATTGTAAACCACAAATCATATTTGTTAATAATCACATCAAGGCTTAAAATGTAAAATTACATGCCCATGTTTAATTTTTTCTTCAGGAATGTTGTCGAGAGATTTGTGTTTACGACTTATTTTGATTGTCCGACAGATTACTCTGCGCGTGTGTGTGTGTATATGCATGTGCGGGTGTGTGTAATTATCTCTACATTATCTAATGATTGCAGCCAGCAACTGATTAAACACACTCAAAGCCACACCATGGGATCATCAGCATCATTTTGGTGCAAGGTAATCCTTTATATTATTCTTCTGCAAGGAGGAATCCGTTGAAAATAATAAATCAGGATTCAGTAACTCCACTATGGCCAAGCAAGATGATTATGAATTTTTCCTAAGATCTTTGTGTTCGTAGAATTCTGATCCCTCAATTTACTTAATCTTAGTTTGACATCCATGCCATCAGCAACCCGACTTCGAAGTTCTGGAACTCCCTCTAAACATTTTTATCTCCTCCCTCTCTCTAAAGTATATCATAAAACCAATGCAAGTTCGTAAGTTATAGGAACAGAATTAGGCAATTCGACCCATCAAGTCTACTCCACCATTCAATCACGGCTGATCTATCTTTCCCTCTCAACCCCATTCTCCTGCCTTCTCCCATTAACCCTTGACACTCTTGCTAATCAAGAATCTGTCAATATCTGCCTTAAGAATATCCATTGCCATTCGCAGCCGTCTGTGGCAATGCATTCCATAGATTCACTATTAAAAGAATCTTCCTCATCCCCTTTCTAAAGGTACGTCCTTTTATTCTTGGGCTGTGGCTCCTAACATGCTATAATCTCCTAACCTGCTCAATTTCAGACTTGGCTATAAGGTTCCCATGAAAAGGTGGAATATTTTACTACATTCAGCTATCACTGGATTCTAATTTCTCCATGATTGATGACCTTGTGACCCTTGCACATTTTTTAATCTGCACTTTCTCTGTAGTTGTAACACTATATTCTGCACTCCTGTTTATTTTCTCTGCTGCGCTACCTGAAACTCATGTATGGAATGATTTGACAGGATAGCAGGCAAAACAAAAGTGATTCAATGTATCTCAGTGCATATGATAATAATAAACCAATTCCAATACCAAAGCTCCTTGCTGGAAACATGTCGTGCGATGTGGGGTTTGATCAGGGTGTTACTCCAGTTGTGGTGTGCCTCTGTGTTCTCCCTGTACCCAGCTGTCTCTCGGAGAAGTCTGAAGAGCATTGTGTTACATGCTGCTTGCATCGCAGCAGAGTGGTATGGTACTGATACAAGTTCATCACTTGCCTCTCGCCTGCCGAGGCATCCACCCACCCTCTGTGTGTTTTTAAATAAAACCCTGTCCAAGGTAAGCAAAACTTTTATCTTGTGCCTCTTTTTGAAAGTAAAACCTGACATTTCAGGGAAGTGGACCATATTGGAACTGATATCTTTCAAAGGATTGTAAGTCACAATAAAAGAAAGATGCTTCTATTTCTATTGCATCTTTTAGACTGGCATGGAAAGGCAATTATGTACTTTTAGTCATGAACAAATAGTGACCAGAAGACTGGGAAGAACCTCACTGTTTTTCATAATATTGTCATGGGATCTTTATATGTGCTCCTGCAAGATCAGGGCCTTTGATTAACATCTCATCTCAAGCACGGTGTCTCCAAAAGGAAGATCCTTCAGCATAACTTGTGAAAGAGTAGAAGAGATCCTGGTTTAGAAAGGAACTGCAGATGCTGGTTTATACCGAAGATAGACCCAAAGTGCTGACAAGAGTTCCTGGTGATCTGTCTGAAGAAACGTCGTGACCCAAAGGGCTGCTTGTGCATTCTCTCCAAAGATGCTGCCTAGCCTGCTGAGCTCCTCCAGCCCTTGTTCGGCTGGGGATGAGGTCTTGGTGGTGGAATGGCCATCTTCAGTGCTGAATGATTCTATCCGGTAACCACTCGTGTGTTTAGGCCTCGGAGATCCTTGTGTCGAAACACTTTTTCAGGAGGGGGTGTCTTTCAAGAGATGCCAACTCTGGTTGGTTTGATGACCTCTTAAAGGAGCAGTTGCTAATTAAACTCCCGTGTTATGCATCTCATCTTCTCCATGTGCAGCCTTGGACACATCCTCACTGTAATGGTGATAATTGCTGCATCTGTGTAGGAATAATCTCCTTGTTTTATTTTTGGATAACATGAAACAAGTAATCAGTTGTACGAAAATATTGTCACACTTCATCAACACTTAACATTTTAAGTTAAAATCTTCCCCTGCCATCTAATTGATCTACGATACATCACTGGAAGAGACCATTTGGCCCATTGTAACTGCTGAGAAAATCCATCCCAAGTGCCCCATTCTTTCCCAAAGGCGTGCAATTATTTTATTCTGTATCCAATTCTCTTATGATTGAAGAGTCTAAAGGTTAAAAAAAAAGTAAAAGTATAAAAACAAAATTAAAGGTTTGATGAAGGATCTCAACACAAAACATCACCTATTCCTTTTCTCCAAAGGTGCTGCCTGACCCGCTAATTTACTCCAGCATTTTGTGTCCATCTTATCCTGTGATTGAACCTTGCTTCCACTATCCCTTCAGGGAGCGCATTCCACATCTTTGTCATTTGTGTGTTTTCAAAAAATTAATCCTTATCAGGGTGACAAAGTGGCACGTCTGGTAGAGCCACTGCCTCACAATGCTAGAGACCCAGATTCGATCCTGACCTCTGGTGCTGTCTGTGTGGAGATTGCATGTTCTCCCTGTGATCATGTGGGATTCCTCTGGGTGCTCTATAATTTCCTCCCACAACGCAAAGACGTGCAGGTTTGTCGGTTAATTGGTCTCTGTAAATTGCCCCGAGTGTGTAGGGTGTGGATTGGAATGTGAGAAAACATTGAACTACTGTGAAAGGTTGATTAATGGTTGGCGTGGACTTGTAGGAGAGAACTGCAGATACTAGTTTCTAGAGAGATAGACACACCTGCTGGAGTAACCCAGCGGGTCAGGCAGCGTCTCTGGAGAAACATAGGTGACATTTCGGGTCAGAACCTTTCTTCAGACTCCTTCAGTGTCTGAAGGGCTCTGACCTGAAACGTCACCCATTCATTTTCTCCAAAGATGCTGCCTGACTCGCTGAGTTACTCTAGCATTTTGTGTCTGTCATCGGCATAGACTTGGTAGGCCGAAGGGCCTGTTTCTATGCCTTATCTCTAAACTAATCTCCCATCTCCACTATTGCCAAATACCTTAAATCGGTGACCTTGGGCCACTGTCCCTCAAGTTTCTGAATGTTGCAGAGTAAACCATCAACACCTCTATAAAATGTTGAACGAGAAGCAAAATTAAAACAAATGCTGGAATCACATAGCAGTTCAGGTCGCATCAGTGGGAAGAAAATTGGGAAGGAGGCAAAAGAAGACACTAGGGACTGCAGATGGTGCGATTTGGAGCAAAAAAGCAAACTTCTGGCGGAACTCAGCGCGTGGGGGAACATCTCTGGAGGCAAAGGGATGGTCAATGTTTTGTGTCAAGACCGTGCATCAGGACCCTCCCTCCATCTCTTGTCTCCTCTCTGGTCCTGAACTGCTCTGCATTTCCGGCAATTACAATTTTCATTTTAGATTTCCAGCATCTTCAGTTTTTCTTTGATTTTCACTTCAAGGTAAGCCTTCTGCTGAGAGGATGGCAATGATTATGTAGTTGTTATTAATGACGCCTGATGCAGAGCATTCCAAATGATGCAATCCAATAATGTATGCAGGGTAATTATCGTGTCTGTTTGAAGGTGTTTGTCAGCCTCAGGAAGTGGGGCTAGAGTTAATACTGCACTCCACACATACATGCACAGAGAATGTGTTTCTCCCCCAAAGTAATTGCATTGCAATTTCTTGTAAAAATCAGCCTGAGAGTCATTAGGCTTATCACAACAAACTGACGATCTGCGAGGCAAAATTGCAGGTTGTTGTGTTTGGAACTGCAGCTGATTAATAAGATGTTCTAACATTGCTCTCATGGCAAAGTACGCAAACTATTGATGTTATCACTGGGGAAAAAATGCTTTGTTTGTAATACAAATTGAATGCATTATTTTCTGTGCAATAAAATCACCTGACATACAGAATGCAGTGTTTTAATAATGAGTAGGCTGGCAGGAAGAGAAATCTGTGGAACTCATTGCCACAGAGGGCTGTGGAGGCCAAGTCAGTGGATATTTTTAAGGCAGAGATAGACAAATTGTTGATTAGAACGGGTGTCAAGGGTTATGCGGAGAAGGCAGGTAAATGGGATTAGGTGGAGATCAGCTATGATTGAATGGCGGAATATTCTTGATGGGCCGAATGGCCTAATTCTACTCCTAAAACTTGTGAACTTGTATGTGCATACATTTATTCGTACGAATGGGAGAACTAGTTTCCTCTCTCTCCATTTTTAGGAATCGTTCTTTCTTACCAGCCTTTTGTTTGTTTGACAGTTGTCATTACAATACAGTGGAGGTGTAGTTAATCTTGTGAGCGATTTTTGTGTCTTTCCACACAAATTCTACTTATGGACACCTGTAAAGACGGAAACTATTTGTTACCTGAGGACAGCCGGTACTTAGTGTCTTGAACATAAATTTCACATGGGGGGAGGGGGGGGGGGGGGGGGATGGTAGATGTTGTCCGTAGATTTTACTAAACATTTGATAGTCCCCCTTGGCAGGCTGATCCAAAAGATTAAAATGGATCATCATCATCGGCGGTTACTCGAAACGAGTATGACTGTCCTCTCCTCTCCATAGGGTCGTCTACTTATGGGTCTGCAGATGTCTGTAGAGGCTGATCCATGATCCACACGCCTTGGTGCAACGTGGGCAGTGGAGACTGGTGGTGGATGATAGTCGTCGAGCCCCCTTCTCTCTCTCCTGACGGTGCTGTCGCTTTGTCTCTGCGACACGGCGTAGTTCCATTTCGTGACGTGCAGCTCCTTCCTGCACAGATTTCCTCCAGGAGCGCCTGTCCAGTGCAATGTGCTCCCAGTTGCTTGATGCGATGTGGAATTTCTTCAGACTGTTCTTGATGTTGTCCTTGAAGTGTTTCTTTGGCCTGCCGGGTGCTCGCCGACGTTCCTTCAATTGAGAGTAGAGGATTTGTTTAGGGAGACGTGTGTTGGACATGCGGATGACATGGCCGGTCCATCGAAGTTGGTGCTGCATTATTGTGGTGGTGTTGCTGGTCATGTTGGCTTCCTCCAAAACGCTGATGTTGGTGTGTTTGTCTGCTCAGCTGATCCTCAGAATCTTTCATAAGGATCTTTGATGGTATTGTTCCAGGGCCCTCGGGTCCCTGCTGTAGGTTGTCCATGACTCGGCTCAATACAACAGGGTGAAGAGGACAACGGCTCTGTAGACCAGCAGTTTTGTTTGAGCCTTTAGGTCTCGGTCTTCAAAGAATCTTTTCCTGAGTCTGGCATAGGCTCCACTGACACAACTCAGGCGATGGTTGACCTCAGAGTTGATGTCAGCTTTTGAGGAAAGAAAGCTGCCAAGGTAGGGGAAGTGGTCAACGTTTTCAAGAGTGGTGTCGTCCACTTTTATAGTGGGTTAGGTAGACGGCTGGTTGGGTGGAGGTTGATGTAGGACCTGGGTCTTCTTGATATTTAAGGCTAGGCCCATGGCAAAGGCATTCAGGATGCCTTGGAAGTTTTCTGCAGAATGTGCTGCAATGGTGCAGTCGTCTGCATACTGAAGCTCCATGATGGCGGTGTTACTGACTTTGCTCTTGGCCTTCAACCTATTAAGGTTGAAAAGTCCACCGTCAGTTCTGTAGAGGATTGTGATCCCCTGTGGCAGCTCTTCACCAAGGAGGTGAATAGTCGCAACAGTGAAGACAACAAACAGGGTGGGTGCGAAGATGCGTCCCTGTTTGACCCCCATTTCCGCAGTGGAGGGCTCAGACTCAGAGCTGCAGTTGCTGAGCACTGTGACCGACATGCCATGTAGAAGCCTCAATATTCTGATGTATTTGTCGTGACAACCGTACCTTGATAGTATGCTCCAAAGAGCCTGGCGGTCTACCGATACAAAAGCCTTTGTCAGATCTATGAAGGACATGCCTTTGTTCACGGCTATTTTTTTCCTGGAGTTGGCGTGCTGTGAATATCATGTCTGCTGTACCTCTGGATGGGTGGAAGCCACACTGTGATCCCCAGACAGTGGTAGAAGTTGGTTTACGAGGACACGAGCTAGGACTTTGCCTATTGTTGACAGGAGCGAGATACCCCTGTAGTTCCCACATTCAGCCTTGCCCCCTTCTTGGAAATGGTCACTATTGGAGCATCCCTGAGTTCTGAGGGAAGTTCTTCTTTTTCCCAGACCTTGAGGAGTAGGGCGTGGATGTTGTACAGGAGCTCCGGTCCACCTTCCATTAAGATCTCAGCTGGGATCCCATCTGGACCGGTGGCCTTGTTGTTCTTAAGGCCAATTAACAGTTAGATTAATAGATTAACAGTTACATGGTCATATGGATTCATAACTGGCTTACTGATAGATGGCAGAGTTCCACAAGGATCTGTTCCGAGACCTCTGTTGTTTGAAATATATATAAATGACTTGGATGTAATCCTAGATGGGTTAGTAAGTTTGCAGCTGACACCAATGTTGCTGGGGTTGCTGACTGTTAAAGTATAATAGTGGGATATGGATCAGCTACAGAAGTCAGTGGAGAAATGGAAGATGGAGCTTAACCAGAGCAAGTGTGCAGTGTTGCACTTTGGGAGGTTGAATGTAAAGGAAAAATATACAATTAATGGCCAGACGTTTAACAACAGTGAATTAAAGAGGCCTCTTGCGGTCCAAGACCATATCCCCCTGATGGTGGCAACACAAGTAGATAAGAGTGGTAAATAAGATAAATGGTATGCTTGTCTTTATTGGTTGGGAAATTGAGTATAAGAGTCAGGGCATCATGATGCAGCTATAGGACTTTGGTTAGACTACATCTGGAGTATTGCATGCAGTTCTGGTCGCCCCAATACACTAAGGATGTAGAATCTCCCTCCTCCACCCCATCTCCCTCCTCCACACATCCCCCATCTCCCTCTAGCACCCCACTCCCCAACCCATTTCCCCCCTCATTTTCCTCATCCTCCTCCCCTCACTCCCATTCCCTGTCCCAGGACTCAACTAGGTCGTAGAGCAGCGCCAGGGCCTGGAACTCGGCCTGGTTCTCGCAATCGGCCCGGTGCTGGTTGTAGACTCCAGCCGTCAGCTTAGCCGCCGCCTTGGCTGCAGACCAGGCCCCAAATTCATTTCTGGGCTCGTCCCTGACCCCAGACTCGGGCTCGTCCTTGGTTCCAGCAGCGGCTTCATGCTCGGTCCCAGTCACGGCCCCATCCCAAGCCCCGGGCTCGGCTCTCACTGCAGCTCGAGCACCAGGCTCAGCTCCAACCAGGGCCCGCGGCACCACCCTCGCCACCGGGTGTCGGTCGCTGGCAGCCGCCACCACGCAAGCGCAGGAGTGCCCCTCCCTCCCGGAGTGTCCCGTCCTGCCTTGCGAGTGCATTGTGACGTCACTCAGAGGGGTTTTTTCCGAAAAGGGTGCGTTTTCGGGCAGTTTTAAAAACGTAAACGATTTAAAACTTCTGAAATATAGGTGGGAATGCGACGGGAAGATGTTTATCACCTCGACCGGAAAAATGTGAGTAGAATGTGTGAAAATGGGAAGGCTGTGGCTTAGCGTTTGGATTGGAAGAAAATAGGAATTAACCAGATATTGACACACACACAGCCACAAACAAGACAAGGAGTTTTAGTATTATAGAGGTGTGTGGTGCAAGTTCTTTTTACACAGAGGGTGGTAAGTGCCTGGAACACGCTGCCGGGGGTAACATTTAAGATACTTTTATATAGGGCGCATGGATATGAAGGGGTATGGATTGTGTAGGCAGATATGAGTTGGTCTTGGTGTCGTGCTTGCCAGACATTGTGGGTCGAAGGGCCTGTGTTGTTCTATGCTCCAAGAGGATGTAAGGGATGTGACAAAACACTTGCTGAAAAGTTTAAGGAACATCTTTAAGAGACGCAAAGAGATTTAAGGATGAAATTTCAGAACGTAGATCTGTAGTAGCTGAGGACTCAATCTAATGGTAGAGCAATAAAATTGGGGAATGATTAGGGATTAGGTGTCTGGGGCTATGGGGAAAAGTCAGAATGGGGTTAGGAGGGAGAGATAGATGAATTAATACTTTATTGTCACATGTGATAAGTCACAGTGAAATTCTTTACTTGCATACGCAAGATATGCAAATAGTCGCCTCATAAGGGTGCTGACAAAGTTACAGATCAGCCATGGCAGAGTAGACTTGATGGGCCGAATGGTCTAATTTTACTCCTATCACATATGACCTTTTGAACTTCAGAAGTTCAGGCATCTTGGAGGATTGAAGAACTGGAAGAAGCTACAGAGACTGAGGGGACTGCAACTATGGAAGGATTTAAACACAAGCAGTAAAAACTTTAAACTGAGGTTTTACTTTAGTGGGTAGACAAAAATGCTGGAGAAACTCAGCAGGTGAGGCAGCATCTATGGAGCGAAGGAATAGGTGACGTTTCGGGACGAGACCCTTCCCCAGTCTGTCTATTTTTTACTTCAGTGGGAGTCAGTATAGGTAAGCATGCAGGAAAAACAAGATTTGGTGCGAGTTACTACCATAACAAAGATCTAATTTGTTCATTAGTTGATTTTGGTCTTGGCAATTTGAATAGACCAACACATGGGGGCAGACTACTCCAGATTTCTGCAGAGCTTCATTGCCAAAGGACATATCCCGAACCTTTTGATTGCTCATTGGTTACCACCTAATCAGGGTAGATTGTTGCTCTGTACCTTTTCTATCAAGACGGCTTAATATGGAAGGCAATCTTTGATTTTGATTTTTTTAAATGGTGTTGTGCTCAATGCCTTAAAAAAAAGAAAAACCTGTATAGGAACTGTAGATGTTGGCTTAAACCTAAGATAGACACAAAAAGCTGGAGTAACTTAGCAGGTCAGACAGCATCTCTGGAGAAAAGGAATAGGTGACGTTTTTGGTCTGATGAAGGGTCTCGACCCACTGAGACTCTTTTGTGTCCTACCTTCGGTAAAAATCCTGCATGTTTGCTAAACTGGCAATTTTATCTTGGATTATTCTTTGTTGCCATAATCAGATGTTTTCATAGAGGTTTCTATTGATTTTATTTTAGAAAGGTGAAGTAAATAATAAAGTAGGCAGGGCCAGATTTAGATGAAGAGAGACCCTAAGCTGTTCCACTTGTGAGGCCCCTCCCAATCCCCCACCCCCATGACTAGAGGAAGATGGTCCACCAGATTGACACCGATTTGCAGCCGAGCGTGGCCAATGAGATAAGGGGCTAGAAAGCTGCACTTTTTATTTATTTATTTATTGCCAGTGCTAGTGTTGAGTTATTGGCTTAAAACACTATTATTCTGAAATGGAGGGCAAGGAAAATTACTGAAGGGTTGTTTAGAGACTACAGTGCGTTGTGACAGCATATGTAAGAAAGGCCTATGACAGTGTCAAAAATATTACACACCTTGCAGGGCTCTCACTTAATTGTATTTCTTTGTTGTCAGCCGGGCAACCTTGGCGCTTTTTAAGTTGCCAAATGACAGTTTAGGCGGTCATTTAAGATGGTTTGCATGACGCGTGCGATAATGGGCTCGGACGAAGTGTGTAGTTACCAGTCGGAATTATGCTCAGTGAAGCATTCACATATTATTTCTGCTTCAAATAAAGTCACAAACTAAACATATTCACCAATCCAGACATGATATATACCACAATGACATGCAGCAAAATTATAATATAGTATCTCAACTCTTTTTACACATTGCAATGAATGCAATTTCTATTATTTCCTTCCACTTCCAAACAAAAATGTGGTTGGATTATTCTGCGCATGATCACCCTCGTTGAGACCAAGCTCAGGCTTGGCGATCGCTTCGCACAACACCTACACTCAGTTCGCAATAACCAACCTGATCTCCCGGTGGCTCAACACTTCAACTCCCCTTCCCATTCTGAATCCGACCTTTCTGTCCTGGGCCTCCTCCATGGCCAGAGTGAGGCCCACCACATATTGGAGGAGCAGCACCTCATATTTGCTTGGGTAGTTTACACCCCAGCGGTATGAACATTGGCTTCTCTAATTTCAGGTAGTCCTTGCTTTCTCCCTCCTTCCCCTCCCATTCCCAGATCTCCCACAGCCTACTGTCTCCGCCTCTTCCTTTCTTTTTCGTGTCCCTCCCCCGACATCAATCTGAAGAAGGGTCTCGACCCGAAATGTCATCTATTCCTTCGCTCCATAGATGCTGCCTTACCCGCTGATTTTCTCCAGCTTTTTTGTCTACCAATGGGATCCCACCACCGGCCACATCTTCCCATCTCCTCCCCTGTTGGCTTTCTGCAGAGAACGCTCCCTCCGTAACTCCCTGGTCAATTCGTCCCTTCCCACCCAAGCCACCTCCTCTCCTGGCACTTTACCTTGCAACCACAGGAAATGCTACACTTGTCGCTTTACCTCCCCCCCCTGGCCCCATTTAAGGACCCAAGCAGTCTTTCCAGGTGCGGCAGAGGTTCACCTGCACCTCCTCCAACCTCATCTATTGCATCCACTGCTCTAGGTGTCAGCTGCTCTACGTCGGTGAGACCAAGCGTAGGCTTGGCGATCGCTTTGCCCAACACCTCCCCTCGGTCCGCAATAACCAACCTGATCTCCCGGTGGCTCAGCACTTCAACTTCCCTTCCCAGAGAATGTGAAAATTCAACACGGACAGTGCCCGAGGACAGGATTGAACACAGATCTCTGACGCTTGAGGCAGCAAGTCTATCAACTGTGCCACTATATTTTGTTTTCCAACACACACAAAATTATACGTTTATAACTTTGGTTACTAAAAAAATGAAAATATCAATTTTCAGTTTTAAATCTCCAAGTGGTGCAATGTCTCCCTTTACAGCCACTGTTGTTTTAATTAAGTTCAAGACTATGGGGCAGTACATTGGCCATAAAGTTGCTGCCTAAAAGTGCCAGAGACCCGGAATTGATCCTGAATATGGGTGCTGTCTGTATGGAGTTTGCTCCTTTTCCCATTGATCGCATGGGTTTTCTCCGGGTGCTCTTGTTTCCTTCCACATTCCAAAGGTGTGCAGGAACCTATTTCAGACCCAACCCAATACATAATATTTTCCTTTTGTCCAGAGATTCTGTCTGACTTGTTGAGTTATTCCAGCTTTGTGTGTCTATCTTCAGTTTAAACCAGCATCTGCAGTTCCTTCCTACACACACGATACAATACGATAGAACTTTATTAATCCCAGGAGGGAAATTGTGTGTGTGTGTGTGTATATCACACACACACACACACACAGAGTTATATATTCATCTATAAATATACATCGTTTTGATTTCTCGTTTATAACATTGTATACAGAGTACTATGTTTACATATTCTGTTGTGCTGCTACAAGTAAGGATTTCATTGTTCTAACTGGGACGTGAGAGAATAAGATACTCTTGACTCTCTCCGCTAATGTGTGGGATAGAACTAGTGTACGGGTGGTCGGTGTGGACTCGGTGGGCCGAAGGACCTGTTTCCGCGCTGTATCTTTAAATTAAACAAAAATAACTAAAACTAGAGGGAGTCTAAAGAAGGGTCTCTACCCGAAATGTCACCCAATTTCTTCTATCCAGAGTTGCTAGCCACTCCATGGCGTTCCCCCGCACAATTAAAGCATGGAATAGTCTTCACCCTACCATAGTTACCCAACCAGACGCAACTAAATTTAAGGTACTTCTTTTTTCCCCAAGAACCCTTTTTTGCTTGTCCAAGTCAAGAGAGTTTTATTGTCATGTGTCCCAGATAGGACAATGAAATTCTTGCTTGCTGCAGCACAACAGAATATGTAAACATAATACAGAATAGGAGATAAAAGTTCAGTGTGTTTATGTACCATATATTATATATATATATACACAATAAATAAACAGATAAAATGCAATAGGCTGTTATTGTTCAGCCCTCCACCACCTCCAGTTTAAATTCCATTTAGAATATTTATGGAGGACCAGGAAACCAGAAGCAAGAGTTACTCCAGGGAGTTACTCCAGATCCAGGGTCAGGGGGTGATTCTGCGTTGGTTTTCAGCGGTCGCGGCGAGGCGGCGACCAGGACAGCAATGGCGCCCAGATCTCCCACAATCCAAGCAAGGGAGAAAGTGCCCAGCGCCGACTAGTTGCCGTGGCAGTTCACATGCGCAGGGCGGCCGATGATGTGCTGGCCGGGATTGTGCGCATGTGCAGGGGGAGGATGTACTGGCCATAGCAGTGCGCATGTGCAAGGCGGCCTGTCGGCTGAAGAGGTGCGAGTGGAGACCCGGACACGGATACGGATGGTGGGCGGAGACGGAGAATGACAGAGAGAGATAGAGAGGGGGGCCCACCCAGAGTTGAACGGCAGGTGTCCTGCCTTGGCCGGAGGCCCCCTAGATTTCGAGGCTCTAAGCTTCAGCCTATGAAGCCCAGTGGTAAATCCGGCTCTCCGAGCCCCCCCTAGATCTCGAGGCCCTAAACTTAAGCTTGTCAGGCTTATACGTAAATCCGGCCCTGAAAGTAGGATATCCTATTCATCTAAATGATTACAATTTTAGTCAACA
Source organism: Okamejei kenojei (assembly GCA_035221665.1). NCBI lineage: Eukaryota > Metazoa > Chordata > Chondrichthyes > Rajiformes > Rajidae > Okamejei > Okamejei kenojei. Next base: position 71,488,152 of record CM069133.1, on the reverse strand, counting down.
ATCTAAATAAGCAAAAATATTTCAATTGGTAGTGTGAGGGATAAAGTGATTAAACCCTATTAAAGAAAGGAGTTTTAAAGAGAATTCAAACAGAGAGGGGCTGGAGAGAGGATTCTGACACAGCAGTGTCTGAAGGTTGCCAGACCCATCCTTGAGTCCTTGAGTAAGAAGAGATAGCATTGTATAGCTAGAGAAGGGAGTGATGTAGAGAGATCCCGATCAGTGGAAAGGAGTGATGGATGGGACCCTTGTCACTATAGCTTAGCTTTAGTACTGATATAGGAAAACTGAGAGGGTTCACTAGGAGGTGAGTAAAACTGGGCCAGGTCATGAGCAATTGAGCATGCTTAATAGAATAAATGAATATTACAACACACCCCTGGTCAAGAAATTGCTCATTACCATGAACATGTTTGAACATGCAATGTATGATATGGGAGGTGCGAGGGGATGTACGGTGGGATGTACCTACAGATTGTGCACCTCCGACCCTGATTGGAGAAGGGTCCGGAGGGGAGATTGAATGTAAGATTTTGTGTATAAAGGGGGATGATCTCTCTGGCTTCGGTGTGTCTCGAGTTGGAGAGGCACCCAGTCTGCAGACTCGTAAAATAAAGAAATCTCTTGCTTCCAGGATTTAGTCTTTGAGTATTAATTGTGAGCATAAAGGGTATCTCACAGTAGTTTATTGTGCCAACTGCCAATTGAAAGAACATGGATAAAAAAATGTAATAGTTTTAGGAGCACAGGTTAGATCAATTTCTTGCTCATTCCGACTTCTAATACTCTTTCATTAGATACAAAACATTGAAATAACCTCCCCAAATATTTGTCAACACTTGGTTTTCCTCTTCTAAGACATTCTTTAAAACCAAGTTTTTATTCATCAGATCTAATATCTACTCAGAAGCATGAACTGCAGATGCTGGTTTACAAAAAAAAAGACACAAAGTCGGGAGTAACTCAGCGAGTCAGGCAGCATCCCGGATAATTTGTTATTCGATAGACTAAATGTTATTCCTTTTACATGTATCTATACACTAAATTAATTGATTGTAATTGTTTATTGTCTTTCTGCTTACTGGTTAACACGCAACAAAAAGCTTTTCACTGTACCTCGGTACACGTGACAATAAACTAAACTGAAGATTGGTGACATTTCAAGTCAGAACCCTTCTTTTGTCTGTTTGTAATGGTAAGGAGAATGGTGGGGAGAAATTTGAGAAAAGAGATGGAGGCAGGACAAGGTCTGGAAGTGATAGGTGGATTCAGGTGAGGGGCATTTTTGTTGACAGATGGATGGGCCAAGGCCAGAGATGAAAGGACAAAAGAGTGTAAGCAAAGGAGATAAGTAAATTGTGAAGCCAGAGGAAGGTATATATGTGGAAGGGAACAGGGCTACGAGGAACAGAATAGTGGGAGAAAGGGGTATTCGTCTGGGTGGGCACAGGCAGAAAGCGGGGGAACGGTTGTTACCTAAAATTTGGAGAATTCATTGTTGATACTCCAATTAATATTGCAAGCAACCTAAGTGGAACATGGCGTGCTGTTCCTCCAGTTTGTATGTGGCCTCATTCCAGCAATGGATTTTACCGGGTTGGATGCAAAACAATGCATTTCACTGTACCTAGGTACGTGTGACAATAAAGTATCGTTGTACACTTCTTCATGCTCCCTTGAAATCTACCAGGTTTCACTGTAAAATGCATATTATTGTGTAACCCCCCCAAAAAAAGATGTGAAAGCATATTAATTGGTAAAACATCCAATAGTCCAGGAAATCTATTAGTCTGGCACGACCAATGTCCCGGGTGTGATAGATTGGAGTTTTACTGTCTGTAGAAAATTGTGCAACCAAGTGTAAGAAGTTATAAGGATGAGCGGCGAGCAGCATGAGATGATGTTATGTCATTTCGATTGGGGCGGAGAGGAGAGAATTCATTGTTGGCCACCAACAGTATATCGACTTATTCAAATCATTCTTAGTCACTGCTATCAGAGGTGAGTAGGGCTTGAGAGGATGAGGGAGAGAATATTGAGGCTTTTCATCATCTTATTTGTGTGTAGAGTGAGCATGAAAAAGAAAAGGCCATGGAGACACATAACCTAATTGCTGGAAAGGCCAAGCTCTGATGTTAATGCTGACTTCCTGACCAGCAGAAATAGTTTCTCTCAGTTCACCTGAACATTTTGAAAAATCATCCTTTACCCTTCTGCTTAACGATTCAAACTGGCTCTGCATTTTGTAATCAATTATAGACACATGGTTCAACAGGTACTGATTCACAAAAAAACACACAAAGTGCTGGAGTAATTCAACAGGTCAAGTAGCAGCCCTGGAGAATGTGGATAGGTGACATTTGGACCCTTCTTCAGACTTTTGTCTGGGCAGGTCTGACTGACTTGATTGAATTTGCAGTAAATTGACAAGAATGGTGTAGTTGATGTTTTTTAACGAGGTTGCAAATGGAAAGCTGACCAAAAATGTAAAAGTCCATGGGATCCAAAGGAGAAAATCAAACTGGGTCTATAATTAGCTCAGTGAGAGAATATTTTGGTGATTATTTAGATTTGAGGTGTAGCGTGGAAATGAGTTTGACCAATGATTACCTGTGCAGAGGCTCTGTGTTATCCCACTGTAGATGGTGTATGCTTATTTACACCCACTTTTGGCTCCGACACACTAGGGGCATTTTACATAAGCCAATTAACCTACAAACCTGCATCTTTGGAGTGCGGGAGGAAACAGGAGCATCCGGAGAAAAACCAACATAGTCACAGGGAGAACGTACAAACTCCGTACAGGCAACACCCGTAGTCAGGATCGAGTCCGGGTTTCTGGCACTATAAGGCAACTCTACCAGTGCACCACTGTGCCTTTGTGTCTCTTTTGTAAACCAGCATCTGTAGTTCCCATTGTTAGGCAAATACAGGTGAGGGAAGTTTCATTGGCAGATGGTTGGAATAAGTGACAAAGGCTAGAAGTATAACGGAGTCAGACAGTATCTCTGGAGAAAAGGAATGGGTGATGTTTTGGGTCAAGATCCTTTTTCATATCGGCTTCCCACTCCGATATGCCCCCGGTCACCTTTCTCCTTTTCCCTCCTCTCCCATCCCCATGTTCCCTATTTCCCTCCTTCCCCTCCTCACGCCCTTCTACCCATATCCCTCCGTCTTTACATTTCACTCTTCTTTTATCCATCACATTTTGTCTCCTTTTCATTTCTAGCCATGGTCAATTCCTCCACGCATCTGCCCATCAAGCCCCCACACCCACCCGTATCCCCCTTTCACTTAGAACTGCAAATGCAAAAAAAAAGGATGCTAAAGGGGCTGTCCCACTGCGGCGACATAATCTGCAAGTTTAGAAGAGTTTGCTCTCGACTCAAACTCGCAGCATCGTCGAGGTCCTATGAGGTCACTGGAACTCCTTCATGCTCGAGGGAAGTTCCCACCTACTCGCGGCCTCAGGTTGGTAAAAATTGGACGGCATGGTTCTATTGAACTCGTAGTCTAGTGGGGTCGCCATGTTATTATAAGGGGGTGCGTGTGGGGGGGGGGGGGGGAGAGAGAAGAGAGAGAGAGAGAGATTTTTCATCGCTGACGGTCGATGCAGCTCGAGGTTTTCCAGGCAAGGTCAAATAACATCTCTGGGGAACATGGATAGGTGATGTCTTGGGTCAGGACACTTAGGTCTGAAGATGGGGCCGCTGAGTTACTCCAGTGCTTTGTATCACTTGCTATGCTTTCTTTGTCCTGCATCTATCTATTTAGCGTTAGATAAGGCTCTTCCGGCTAACGGAATCAAGCGATATAGGGAGAAAGCAGGAATGGTCAGCCATGATCATATTTAATGGCTCAACGGGCCGAATGGCCTACACCTGCACCTATTTTCTATGTCTATGTCTCTATGTTTTCCAGCACTCTCTCCCCATCCTCCCCATACGGTGAGTCTGAAGAAGAGTCCAGGCTAGAAACATTATCTACAGACGCTAGCCTTATCCTCTGAGTTACAGCAGGCCTTGTGTTGAATAGCGCAGCCAGGAGACGGCTACTGGTACTGCATGCCTTCTCGATAAAATAGCCCCATCTTTAGGCATCTGGATGTATGTAATTACATACATTTACTATACTGCATAAAAATCGCTTAAAATCATCTCCCTTGCACAGTCTTTTTTCCAAGTTATTTCATTGATTGCACCTCTCTTTCAAGCTGCAGTAGTTCTTGTTGGAGGAGATAAAGGGTTAGCATTGTAAAGTTATTAGCTATTTGAACGCAGCATTGTAAATGTCATGAGGTGCAGAAAAGGTAAAACAAAAACTGACAAAGGAGAAGGTTTCAAAGTGTCTGAACTGCTTCAAAGTATTTAAAACGTCTTTAAAAGTACCCAAATGTCTTGGCCTCCACAGCCATCTGTGGCAATGAATTCCACAGATTCACTACCCTCTGGCTAAAGAAATTCCTCCTCATCTCCTTTCTAAAGGAACGTCCTTTTATTCTGAGGCTGTGCCCTTTGACTCGAGATTCTCCCACCACTGGAAACATCCTTTCCACATCACGCATCACCTGGATTCTTGAATCAGCATATTCTGGTAACCAACCATCTTGCCAGGTGATAGGTTCACCTGATGTATTAAAAATTCTAGATTTTATTTGTATAAAGTATATTAATTCCTTTGAATCTCTTTTCATTCACTCAGCTGCAGGGCCCAAAGGGTTTGGAATCACAATATTGATCGTCATCGTGCACTTTCAGCCTCTGTCTTGGCTTTTCCTGCTCTCACAGATTTCTATCCACAATTCTGCAGGAGACCACTCAGCCTATTCAATCAAACTGCTCATTTAATACAGAAACAAGGAACTTGCAGATACTGGTTTACAAAAAAGACACAACGTTCTGGAGTAACATAAGGGGTCAGCTCTATTGTTTGTTTTATATGTACGCGCATTGGCTGAGGGGTAGGTGGCAACGAGGCATACAATCAGTATACATACATACCTCGCAGGTCAGGTCAATCAATGGTGCTTGTCACATGTGTAAATGCGCAGTGATTTTTTTTTTTGGTTGCACCCAGTAAAGTATTACGATACCTAAGCAATCATCCCCAATTAGCAAAGTGTACAGAAATAGTCCACTGAGACGCATGCAAGGGGCACCAGGATTTAGTGTCATTTCAAGGTCCGGTCCAAGCTGCACTTCAGGTCTTATGGAGTGGAGCCCGATCCAAGCGAGCCCCAGGCTGCTGTGGCCCTCCGGATATCACTTTTGTTCAGCCAACCAATGTCTCTCTCTCATCACCCATCCACCTTTGTGTCCTGGGGGCGCCTTCTACAGCCATCCTTGAACCCTCTCCTACCGGCCTTGCATTTCGCGTCCGCCATCGCCGGCTTCCTCCTCTCCAGTCTCTGGTCTTCAGGGGACGAGCAGGGGGTCAGCTTGGTAGCTTCCCCCTATGTGTTGCAGCCCACGAAGTTGTTGGCATCTGGCTGACCCTACTACAGACTGATTGTAATAGAGGGAAGAAGGCTGGAAGAAAGGTGGGGCCAGCTCAAAGCCAGGCAAGTGATAAGTATATCAAGTCCGGGTCAAAACACTGTCGAAGAGCAGGAGAGCAACAGGGATCACAATGGGGAGCAGTGAGAGACGGTCTCGCAGAAATCCTGTCAGGGGGAGAAGAACTTCTTCGAAGTTAGCATACGTGGAGGAGGTTTTGTAGTGGAGCAGTAAAATGGCGGCTCAGTGGTGCAGCAGTAGAATTGCTGCCTTATATCATAAGAGACCCGGGTTCGATATTTACTACCGGTGCTGTCTGTACGGAGTTTTCTCTGTGACGGCGTGGGTTTATTCTGGGTACTCCGGTTTCCTCCCACAACCCGAAGACGTGCAGGTTTGTAAGTGAATCGGCCTCGGTAGATTTTCCCTCGTGAGGAGGATAGAACTTTGTGCAGTTTTTGGCTGGTTGGTGCAGACTTGGTGGGCCGAAGGACCCATTTCCACGCTGTAAGTCTAAACATGTAAACATAAGAAACTGCAAATGCTGGTTGACAAGTCTGGTAAATCTGTTCTGTCTCTATTCCAAAGCCTCCACATCCGTCCTGAAATGAGGTGACCAAAACTGCACACAATGCTTCAAATCCGGCCTAACTGGAGTATTCAAGAGGTGCAATACGACTTCCTACTCCTATGCTCAGTCTTCAACTTAATACAACAAAAAATCAATTTAATGACATTTCCATGTTATTTTAACTGTTTTTTAATCCAAGTAATTTAGTTTCATTGGCAATGTCTAAAATACAAATTAATTTAAATTAATTTACAAATCAGCAACAAGCAGTACTGTAGCCTTAATACGACATTAAAAAGTTATTTTTTTCACCCAAGTTCACACTTCAGACCTTTACCACATTTTGTTTCCATCCTGTTCCAGTTTGGCCAGCTGTTTCTCCAGGATTTTCAAGTTGACTTGATGCATCATCAGAAACTGTCCATTCATGTGGAAAACTGGAATGTCATACTTGTACCTCTCAAACCAGACACAATTCTCTGGATCGGTGATGTCCACCTCCTGCAGGATGAACTGCGAATGGATAATATAATTAATTGCATGATCTTTGTTCGAAACTGGAGGGGGCAAGTAGATAAGATCATGAGGATATTGTTCTGAATGAGATGAAGAATGGTAAGATGAGGTTCCTAAGAAGGGGTTTGGGGGTAAATACTGACATGAAGAAGATGGATCGAATGGCCTGCTTCTGAGAGGTTCATTCTTTGGCATTTAGTTTTAGTTTAGAGATATGGCACAGTAACAGGCCCTTCGCATCACAGAGTCTGGCCCGACCAGCAATCCCTGTACACTAGCAATCCCTGTACACATGAGGGACAATTAAAGATTTTTTTAAACTGAAACAAATTCAGTAAATCTGTAGGCAGTAAGCCTACCAACCTGTACACCTTTACTGTGTGGGAGGAAACTGGAGCTCCCAGAGAAAACCCACAAGGTCACAGGGAGAACATACTAACTCTGTACAGTCAGCACCCGTAGTCAGGATCAAACCCAGGTCTCTGACGCTATATGGCGGCAACTCTTAACGCTGTGCCACGATGCCGCCCTTGTGGGCTAAATTATGAGCATGCTGTACAAGCATTTCCGAGCATACAGAAGAGTACAAGGTAGTCTGCCTGGGGTATTTCAGGTGATTGAAGGATAGAGAGAAACTGGTTCTTTTGGTGGAAGAGCTCAGCATGATAGGAGATGCAAGAATCAGGAACACAAAATAAACCACTGGAGAAACATAATGGGTCGGGCAGCATCTGTGAAGGCAGAGGGATTCCATCAGCTTTCACAGATGCTTCTTGACCCGCTATGTTCTTCTAGTAGTTTATCTTCTGTCCCAGCTTATCGAGCGGTGTTGCCTTAAAATTAGAGCCCGAACATTCAGGAGGGATCTGGCATCTAAAAGGAATCACATTAGCTCACTACTTCAGCAACCTGGGCTCAATCCTGATGGCCGGTGCTGAATATGTAGTTTGCATGATCTGTCTGTGACCATGTGGGTTTCCTCTGGGAACTCTGGTGTCCTCCCAAGGATGTACAATTGGTGGGTTAATTGTCAAGTGCAAGCTTAGCCTTGTGTAGCTAAGTGATAGAATATTTGGATAGGTGGGAAGGGGGAGATTGATTGGAGCGGGGGGAGTATCAAGTGGCATCGATGTAAACGAGTGTTTGATTGGCATGCAGTCGATGGGCCGAAGGGTCTATTTCCATGCTATCTCAGTCATCTCAACAGGTTCTGCAGCAGTAGCAAAGAGAGGAGCAGATAGTATTTTTCACCTACAGTGAGCAATTTACCAATCAACACCCATCATGTTCAGCACAAACATTGTGAGCCAAAAGGCCCGTTCCTATGCTGTATTGTTTGTTCTATGTTCTATCTATACAGAAAAACTAAGGAAATTCAGCATGTCTCCAATGACATTTACCAATTTACACAGATGCATTGTAGAAAGCTTGCTAAGGGAGTGCATCACAATGAGGTATGCAAACTGCTCAGTCCACCATGCAAACCAGCCTTCCTCCCCCATCAACTCCATGTACACTTCATGCTGCCTTGGGAAAGAAGGACCATTTTTACCCCGATCATCCCATCTTCTCGCTCACACGTCAAGCAGAAGATACAAAAGCTTCAAAGCATGTACCGCCAGATTCAGGAAGAGCTTTCGCCCCGCTGTTATCAGATTATTGAACAGAAGTCTCAAAAACTAGGGTATAGGCCCGATCTCCCATCCTACCTCATGGAGACCCATGCACTTTTGAATCTGCACCTTCTCTGGAACTGTAAAGCTTGACTGCATTAACACTATATTCTGCACTCTGTTTATTTTTCTCTTTGCATAGTTTTACTTGTATACGGCTTGATTGTACTCATGTATGCAGTAAACCCTCAACGAAAGCGGACCAATAGACAACAGACAGTGCAGGAGTAGGCCATTCGGCCCTTCGAGCCAGCACCACCATTCAATGTGATCATGGCTAATCATCCCCAATCAGTACCCCGTTCCTGCCTTCTCCCCATATCCCCTGACTCCGCTATTTTTAAGAGCCCTATCTTGCTCTCTCTTGAAAGCATCCAGAGAACCTGCCTCCACCGCCGAGGCAGAGAATTCCACAGACTCACCACTCTCTGTGAGAAAAAGTGTTTCCTCGTCTCCGTTCTAAATGGCTTAATCCTTATTCTCAAACTGTGGCCCTTGGTTCTGGACTTCCCCAATATCGGGAACATGTTTCCTGCCTCTAGCGGGTCCAAACCCTTAACAATCTTATATGTTTCAATCAGATCCCCTCTCATCCTTCTAAACTCCAGAGTATACAAGCCCAGCCGCTCCATTCTCTCAGCATACGACAGTCCCTCCATCCTGGGAATTAACCTTGTAAACCTACGCTGCACTCCCTCAATAGCAAGAATGTCCTTCCTCAAATTAGGGGACCAAAACAGGGACACAATACTCCAGGTGTGGTCTCACTAGGGCTCTGTACAACTGCAGAAGGACCTCTTTGCTCCTATATTCGCTCCTCTTGTTATAAAGGCCAACATGCCATTCATTTTCTTCACTGCTTGCTGTACCTGCATGCTTACTTTCAAAGACTGATGTACAAGGACCCCCAGATCACAGTGTACTTCCCCTTTTCCCAACTTGATGCCATTTAGATAGTAATCTGCCTTCTTGTTTTTGCTCCCAAAGTGGATAACCTCACATTTATCCGCATTAAACTTCATCTGCCATGCATCTGCCCACTCCCCCAACCTGTCCAAGTCACCCTGCATTCTCATAGCATCCTCCTCCACCAAGCAGGGTACAAGGCCACCACATTCAAGTGCAGTTTCCAACCACTTCAAGCAGGGTGCAAGACCACCAAATTCAAGTGTCAAAGTCAAGTCAAAAGAGTTTATTGTCATGTGTCCTTGACAGGACAATGAAATTCTTTCTTTGCATAGCACAACAGAACATAGTAGGCATTGACTACAATTATATACGTAAATGCACACATTAATTAATAAATTGCAAATAACAGATGGAGGGGTATTAATGTTCAGAGTTTGTCCTAGCCAAGTTTAATAGCCTGATGGCTGTGGGGAAGTAGCTATTCCTGAACCGGGTCGTTGCAGTTCTCAGGCTCCTGTACCTTCTACCCGAAGGTAGCAGGGAGATGAGTGTGTGGCCAGGGTGGTGTGGGTCCTTGATGATGCTGCCAGCCTTTTTGAGGCAGCGACTGTGGTAGATCCCTTCGATGGAAAGAAGGTCAGAGCCGATGATGGACTGGGCAGTGTTTACTACTTTTTGTAGTTTTTTCCTCTCCAGGGCACTCAAGTTGCCGAACCAAGCCACGATGCAACCGGTCAGCAAGCTCTCTACTGTGCACCTGTAGAAGTTAGAGAGAGTCCTCATTGACAGACCGACTCTCCGTAATCTTCTCAGGAAGTAGAGGCGCTGATGAGCTTTCTTAATAATTGCATCTGTGTTCTCGGACCAGGAAAGATCTGCACAGATGTGCACGCCCAGGAATTTGAAGCTCTTGACCCTTTCAACCATCGACCCGTTGATATAAACAGGACTGTGGGTCCCCATCCTACTCCTTCCAAAGTCCACAATCAGTTCCTTGGTTTTGCTGGTGTTGAGGGCCAGGTTATTGTGCTGGCACCATATGGACAGTCTCTCTCTTCTTTACTCTGACTCATCCCCATCAGTGATACGTCCCACAACAGTGGTGTCATCAGCGAACTTGATGATGGAGTTCGCACTATGACTGGCTACGCAGTCATGAGTATAGAGTGAGTACAGCAGGGGCTGAGCACGCAGCCTTGATGTGCCCCCGTGCTGATTGTTTTCGAGTCTGACACATTTCCACCAATACGAACAGACTGTGGTCTGTGAATGAGGAAGTCGAGGATCCAATTGCAGAGGGATGTGCATTTGGTAACCAGCTTGGAGGGGATGATTGTGTTAAATGCTGAGCTGTAGTCAATGAATAACAGCCTGACATATGAGTTTTTGTTGTCCAAGTGGTCCAGAGCGGAGTGGAGGGCCAGGGAGATCGCGTCCACCGTTGATCTGTTGTGGCGGTAAGCGAACTGCAGTGGGTCCAGGTTTTTGTCGAGGTAGGAGTTGATTTGCGCCATGATCAACCTCTCGATGGACTTCATCACCACAGTGCCTCAGGTCGATGGTCATTGAGGCACATCACCTTGCTCTTCTTGGGCACCGGTATTATTGATGCCCTTTTGAGGCAGGTGGGAACCTCAGACCTCACAAGTGACAGGTTGAAAATGTCCGTAAAAACTCCAGCCAGTTGGTCCGCACAGGTTTTTAGAACACGACCAGGTATACCATCAGGTCCAGACGCTTTTCGAGGGTTCACCCCTCTGAAGGATTTCCTGACGTCGGCCTCTGTGACTGAGCCTGAAATACCATCACAGCGAATGGGGGCTCGGGAAGGCACATCGGTATTCTCCCTATCAAAGCGTGCGTAAAACGCATTGAGCTCATCAGGGAGTGATGTATCGCCGACATCCGAGCTGCCTCCTGGTTTCGCCTTGTAGGAGGTGATTGCAGTCAGTCCCCGCCACAGCTGCCGAACATCTGTCTCATCCTCCAGTTTGGAGCAGAACTCCCTTTTGGCCTTTTTGATGGCCTTACCAAAGTCATATCTGGACTTCGTGTAGACCACTGTATCATCAGACATGAATGCCCGGTGTCTGGTCTTCAGAAGAGTGCGGATCTCACAGTTCATCCAAGGTTTCCTCAGCTCCCTTTGATAGAGCAGACTTGCCCTTAAGTCCTCCACTTTATTTTCAAGGGACTGTACATTGGCCAATAGGATAGTAGGGAGAGGGGGTCGAAGTCCCCTGCGCTTCAGTCTGACCTGAAGTCCTGCCCGCCGGCCACGTTTCCGGACACAATGGAGGCTTCCCCTTTGTTTCCAGGTACTGAGTTGACTGTACCTGCTGTTTCTGCGACCTGCGCTGGAACGGGAATTCCCTCACAGACGGCAACTCCAGCTCCGTAACGAACGGGGGTTCCCTCAGAGTCAGCAGCTCCAGCTTCATTTTTTTCTGGGATATCCAGCCCGTGAGCTAATGTGATTCCTTTTAGAGGTCATCCCGGGGTTTCGAGGTGCCGTACCTGGGATCCTCAGTCGGGTCGGGAGTTTCACAGCCAGCGCGGGAAAGTTTAAAGTCCGAGGCTCCCGCAGCTATGGGAGATCGCAAAATTGCCAGCGCTTTCAGCTGCCCAAGCAGCCTGTCTGAAACGGCACCGATTACTGCCGTTTCCCTGATGCAGGTGAGTTGATAGAAGTTGTAGGTAATTCTTTTCTGTTCTGTTTCTCAGCAGGCAGGCGCCATCTTGTGCAGTTTCATACCACTTCAAGCAAGGTGCAAGGCCACCAAATTCAAGTGCAGTTTCATACCACTTCAAGGAGAGTGCAAGGCCACCAAATTCAAATGCAGTTTCATACCATTTCATGCAGTGTGCAAGGCCACCACATTCAAATGCAGTTTCATACCATTTCAAGCAGGGTAAAACCACCATAAAACCACACAAAACACCACACTCCCAGTTCAGTAGACATTACATCCACTGGCTCTCCCTTGTCCATTTTCCTAATTACATCTTCAAAAAATTCATGCTGACTCGGACCGATCCTGTTACTGCTATCCAAATGTGCGGCAATTTCATCTTTTATAATTAACTCCAGCATCTTCCCCACCACCAATGTCAGGCTAACTGGTCTATAATTCCCTGTTTTCACTCTCCCGCCTTTCTTAAAAAAGTGGGATAACATTAGCTACCCTCCAATCCACAGGAACGGAGTCTAGGGAACATGACCAAGCGAGGAGGATGGTCAGTTGACCAAAACTGCACACGTTTAACCCAAGACCAGGAAGGAAGAAACGTAGCGATGGAGGGGGGGGGGGGGGTGTTAAACAAACGGGGATTCACAGGCTGGGGTGCCGCAGAGCCTCTGGCTCCACCAGTGCTGCGCCAGGGATGGGTCCGGTATTCACGCTGCCTTCATGCTGCTCCTTCTCTCCGCTACCACAGCCGGATGCATGCCGCGTGATGCCAGCTCACGGGCAACTGATGGGGGAGAGGGCTAGGTGCAATGGGAGCCTCGGCCCACTATAACCGAAATCTGGAACTGAGAGGTCCGTTATTGCGAGGGTTTACTGTAGTGTGATCTGACTGGATAGCACACAAACCAAGCCTTTCACTGCATGTTGGTACAGGTGACAATAATATATCAATATCAATTCTCAGCCACCAAAAGAACTGTGACTGACTGAATGTTCTCCCTGAACCATTCCAGGAATCATAGCCTCCCATTCAATGCAAGCAAAGTTTGTCGAGGAAAAATTAGCTGGCTGAATCCGAGAAGGCAGGCTGTGAAAAATAATCAGTTGGATGGAATAGGCAATGGGGCAACAAAATGGTCAAACATTGCTGGAGGAAACAGGAATGGGGAACACGTGTAATTCACGAGAAATGTCTGAATGGCTTAAAGTGGGGAAGAGAGAAACGCAGTATTCAGTACGTCGAACCAACAAAGCTCACTCTGTATGCTGAACAGAACAGTGCAGGCAGTCATGAGTAAATTGTCCAGGGCAAGGGGCACACAGCACCTCTCCACTCACCCCCTACTCACTGCAAACCTCAGCCCCTTCACAGCTCCGATGACTGTCCAAACTTGCACCACGTCCCATTCACCCCTGTGCTCACTGACCTCCGATATGCCTCGCATATAAGCGGTCTTGATCTTTAATCCCCCCTTATCTCATCCCCACCTCATCTCCAATTGTATCTCCTCCTTGCAGCTTCTCTCTCTCTCTCTCGAATGAAGCTCTCCATCTTCTCTCAACACACCAATTGAACTCTCGCAGGAAGGGTTCTGGGATTTCTCGCTGTGTTAAAATGTCAATACATAAATGGAGGTTGGTGACGCAGTGACTCTGCTCAACAAGATACATCAGAGGGCCTAGAGTGAAGCCAGGAGGAGTAGTAATGGTAATTTAAAAAAAATTCAAAGGATGAAAATATCCCTGCATTTGGAACGTCAATGTGTTAATCATAGATAATGTTTGCAAGATCGCTTAACAGGAAAATCATTTTTAGAAGGGGAGAGGAAGGAGGGAAAATTCAGCAATTGTTTAACACGTTTTGGAAAGCTTCAATCTCCCATTGATTAAAGTTAGAACTCCATTGGCAGTCATTCACACCCCAATGTACATTATAAATACTTTTAAGCAAGTAGTTTGCATTTAATTTCATACCCTGTGTCGGTATGGCTCCAAAACCTTTTTGGCTTCTTCACAAAGAGTGCAAGAATCCTAAGGGTATAAAAATGAAAATGTTGTTAGTAAGTAACTATTTTTAACCTAGTGAAACTAATCTGTCTCACCCACATGGTTTGCACAATTTAATACAGCAGCTAATAACAATAATGATTTTCCACCCAAAAAAAAAAATTCCAAAATCACTCACTAATGGGAACTCTTATCACAATGCTGACTATTGGGCCAATGATTAAAAGGTTTAATTCAGTTTAAAGCAAAGAATGGTAGACAAGGCGAGTCTGAAGAAGGGTCCTGACCCGAATTGACACCTATCCTTTTCCTCCAGAGATGGTGCCAGACCTGCTGAGTTACTTCAGCACTTTATGTCCTTTTGTGTAAACCAGCATCTGCAGTTCCTTGTTTCAGCATCTCTGAAGAACATGGATAGGTGAAGTTTTGGGTCGATACTCTTCATCAGTTAAATTAAGTTAAACGTTAAGTGGTTAGGACAACACAGGCAGTGAAACACAGTGAGTGCATTGCACTGGTGAGAACATAGACAAAGGAATGCAAGATATGCCCAGCCTGACCTGCTCGACTTGTTCTCCGAAGAAGGGTTTCTGAAGAACGGTTTCGGCCCGAAAAGTTGGCTATTTCCTTCGCTCCATACATGCTGCCTCACCCACTGAGTTTCTCCAGCATTTTTGTCTACCTTTGATTTTCCAGCATCTGCAGTTCCTTCGTAAACGACTTGTTCTCTTGCTCTACAATCTTTTGTCTATGATCTCACTTTCTAACTGCTCTCATTCACACTCTGACCTGATAACCTTGTTTACGCCTCAATCTGGTGTCAACCTGAAACGTCACCCATTCCTTCTCTCCCGAGATGCTGCCTGGTCGGCTGAATTACTCTAGGCATTTTTGTGTCTATCATTTGTCCACTTTCCCAGCTTGATGAAAGATTTTTGACCCGAAACGTTATCCCTTTCTCTTTCCACAGATGCAGCCTGACCCGCTGAATAGTTCCAGCATTTGCTGTTTTTTATAGTGCACACGATGGAGGCTTAGATAGAGTGGATGTGGAGAGGGTGTTTCCACTAGTGGGAGAGTCTAGGTCTAGAGGTCACAGCCTCAGAATTAAAGGACGTTCCTTTAGGAAGGAGATGAAGAGAAATTTCTTTAGTCAGAGGGTGGTGAATCTGTGGAATTCCTTGCCACAAAAAGCCGTGGAGGCCAAGTCAATGGATATTTTTAAGGCAGAGATAGATATTCTTGATTAGTACGGGTGTCAGGTGTTATGAGGAAAAGGCGGGAGAATGGGGTTAGGAGGGAGAGATAGATCAGCCATGCTTGAATGGTGAGTAGACTTAATGGGCCGAATGGCCTAATTCTGCTCCTATCATTTATGACCTTATGAAGTCAATTTATACCGTACCTTGGTAAACAGTGTCAAGATTGGTAGCTCCTTCTTAAGCTGAGACATTCTTCTGAAGATAAATTCCAATATAGGTTTTGATGGTTTAACAAGTTTTGTAAAATGTTGCAAATACATTGTTCCAATACTGCTGAATGTAATAAAAAATATAATTACATTATACATTGATTTGCTGACCAACATTGTAGTGAGTTTCAACAAATGAAATATTCAACTTCAATCTCTAGATGGAGAAGATCCTGCAACACAACTATTTATGGAGGACCTTTTTAGTTTAGAGGTACAGCGCGGAAACAGGCCCATCGGCTCACTGAGTCCGCGCCGCCCAGCGATACCCGCACACTTGTGGTGCTGGCTCGAAGGGCCGAATGGCCTACTCCTGCATCTATTGTCCAACACTATCCCACACACACTAAAGACAATTTACAATTGTACCAAGCTAATTAACCTACAAACATGTACATCTTTGGAGGGTTGAAGGAAAGCAGAGCACCTGGAGAAAACCCACGCAGTTCACGGGGAGGTTGTACAAACTCTGTACAGACCGCACACGTTGTCAGGATCGAACCTGGGTATATGGCGTAAGGCAACAAGTCTACTGCTGTGCCAACTGCTGCCTGAAGGACAGTGGGGGTTAAGAGGATGGCTCACCAAGACCTTCTCAAGGACAATTAGGGATGTGGTATGGTTCGACATTAGCAGTAACCCCCATAACCTGAAAAATGAAAACAAAAAAATTGCAGAGAATTATCGAAGATGCCCTTTGTGCAAAGCAACTGTGGAAATCAACTATTCAATTTAGAAAATTCACATCGCGGTGCATTTGTGTGAGACTTATTGTTCCTGCAAGATCTGGCCAAATGTTCGAAAACTCTTAAACCCCTGTCCCACGGTACAAGTTCATTCCAACATCTCTTCCGAGTTTGCCCTGATTCGAACTCGGAGATTTACAGTAATGGCCAATCGTCGGTACTCGGGGCTCTCGTGGACATTTTTCAACATGTTGAAAAATCTTCACGAATCTTCCCGTGCTTACCTGCCGTTAGCAAGTCTTCCCGAGTACCTGCCGTTAGCGTTACGAGCCGCTAAGAGATGTTCCCGAGCTCCGACGTACCCGCTACGTTCATTCTCCGTGCTTACCCCGAGTTTGATTTTTTTTAAACTCGGGAGAGCTCTTGGAATGAACTTGTACCATGGGACAGGGCTATTACGGGGAAAAAAGATCTTCATGCACACTTCACAAGTAAAATGTTTAAGATGGGAAATCTGATTTGCGATGATACTTAGGATTTTTTCTGCAAAGGTTATTCACTGGAGAAATGTTCTCCAAAGTGAATTAAATATAGTGTAGCAAAGTGTGAAGTCATGCATCATGGTAGTAGGAATAAAGGCATGAGGTGCAAAGAGACTTGGGAGCGCTCGTGCAGGATTCCCAAAAAATTCATGGTTTTTGCAATATTTTAAATGTTAACCCTGATTCTTAGCAGTACAGTATAGAAACAGGCATTTTTGCCCACAATCTCACTGCTGACCACAAGGACAAACGGAACCACACATCTGACCCGCACATGGTCTACATCCCTCATTTACCAGCCAATGCACGGGATCTACATCCCCTGATCTTGCCCACAATTGTTGTAAGTAGCCCTTTCCCCCTTTAGTACTTTCCACAGAGTTCCAGTGTTTTCCTCACCCATAATTATCTGAGAACTTATAGAGTTATGATCACAAAATGTTCTCTCACTGGAACTCTGATCCTTGTCCGGTTGGACTGTCTACATAATGTATCAGGAAACTCTCCTGGATGGACCCAACAAGTTCTGGCAGGTCGCAGCCACTATTATTAAGGAAGTCCCAGTCAATATTGGAAAATTTGGTCGCCTAATTATAGGAAGGATGTCAACAAAATAGAGAGAGTACAGAGGAGATTTACTAGAATGTTGCCAGGGTTCCAGCAACTATGTTACAGAGAAAGGTTGAACAAGTTAGGTCTTTATTCTTTGGAGCGCAGAAGGTTAAGGGGTGACTTGATTGAGGTCTTTAAAATGATGAAAGGGATAGACAGAGTTGACGTGGATAAGCTTTTCCCATTGAGGGTAGGGAAGATTCAAACAAGAGGGCATGACATGAGAATTAAGGGACAGAAGTTTAGGGGTAACATGAGGGGGAACTTCTTTACTCAGAGGGTGGTGGCTGTGTGGAATGAGCTTCCAGCAGAGGTGGTGGAGGCAGGATCGATTTTAACATTTAAAAGTAAAGTGGATAGGTATATGGACGTGAAGGGAATGGAGGGGTATGGTCTGAGTGCAGGTAGATGGGACTAGGGGAAAACAAATGGTCGGCACGGACTGGAAGGGCCGAGAGGGCCTGTCTCCGTGCTGTAATTGTTATATGGTTATTATATGGTTATATGGTTAAATTAAAGTCACTCACTTCAAAAACACTGTTGCTTTTACATCTTTCCATAATCTGTCTGCACATCTATTTCTGTATCTCCTGCCAGCGATTGAGAGACCTACAGTATAACCCCATCATAGTGATTGCACCTTTGCTACTCCTGATCTATACCCACATTGTCTCACTGGATGAGTCCTCCAGTGCGTCCATTCCCAGCCGTGACATTCTCCCCAATTAGTCGTGCAACTCTCTCACTCCTTTACACCCCCCTCTGAACGATAGACCTTCCAGTCCTGCCCTCCTCTCAACCACGGATCTGTAATGGCCACCATACCATCGTTCCATATAATGTACATGACCGTGTGGCCAGGTTCAGCTCCAACTCCATCATCAATTTGCTGCGGTGGTGGGCCTGATCTCCGATAACGATGAGAAGGCCTACCGGGAGGATGTGGCTGATCTGGCACTCTGGTGTCAGGATACAGCCTTCTCTTGAATGCCACAAAAACCAAGGAGCTGATTGCGGACTTTAGAAGGACGTACACGCCACCCGAGATAAATGCGGCATCTTGTCCGGCAACATCAAAATCTGGTTTGGAAACAGCTGTGCCCAGGACAGGAAGGCTCTGCAGAGAGTAGTGCGTTCGGCCGAACGCACCATGGAACAACACTCACCCTCCTGCAGGACCTATACACCAGGAGGTGCAGATCCAGAGCCAGCAACATTATGGGGGACCCCTACCACCCCAGCCACGGACTGTTCCAGCTGCTACGGTCAAGCAAACGCCTCCGCTGTCACGCTGTGAAAACAGAGAGGATGAGACGGAGTTTCTTCCCACATGCCATCAGGACTGTAAACTAATTTTCTGTTGTGTTGTGTCTATTTTAAAAAAAATTTTGGGGGGGGGGGGGGGGTTCTAAGATGTAAATACTGATTCGGTTCTATGCTGTTCTGTAGTGTTTGCACAATCCACAGGCATTGCCACTTTTCATTTCACTGCACATCTTATATGTGTATGTGACAAATAAAGCTGACTTGACTTGACTTGAATATTCCAGACTAAGTTCATCTACCTTACCCAGAATAGTCCATGTTTTGCCTAAAAATAAAGTGACTTGGGCAGGTTGGGCGAGTGGGCAGAGAAGTGGCAGATGGAATATAGTGTAGCAAAGTGTGAAGTTGTGCATTTTGGTAGTAGGAATAAAGGCATAGACTATTTTCTAAATGGGGAGACAATCCAGAACTCAGAGGTGCAAAGGGACTTGGGAGCGCCCGTGCAGGTTTCCCAAAGTTAATTTGCAAGTCGAATAGGTAGTAAGGAAGGCAAACGCAATGCTTGAATTCTACAGTGCTAGAATACGAAAGCAGGGATGTAATGCTGAAGCTCTATAAGGCGCTGGTGAGGCCGTATTTGGAATATTGTGAACAATTTTGGGCACCATATTTGAGGAAGGATGTGCTGGCTCTGGAGAGGGTTCAGGTTTACAAGAATTATCCTAGGAATGAGTGGGTTAACATATGACGAGCATTTTTGACGACACTGGGCCTGTACTCGGTGGTGTTTAGAAGGGTGCGGTGGACTTACTGAATAGTGAAAGGCTTGGATAGAGATTACGTTTCCACTAGTGGGAGAGTCTACAACCAGTCATAGCCTCAGAATTAAAGGAAGTTCCTTTAGGAAGGAGAGAGGAGAAATTTATTTTGTCAGAAGGTGGTGGATTTGTGGAATTCTTTGCCACAGAAGGCTGAGGAGGCCGTCGATGGATATTTTTTTATTCAGTGAGAGATTCTTGATTAGTACGGGTGTCAGGGGTTATGGGGGGGGGGGGGGGAGGGAAAAGGCAGGAGAATGGGGTTAGGAGAGATAGATCAGACATGATTGAATGGTAGACTTCATATGCCATTCATTGAAATTCAGCAAAATTCTGCTCAGATCGCTTATGACCTTCCAATAAGTTATCAGTTATTCTAAGTAAACCAGAAGGGGTGGGAGATTGCAACCTTCACATGGTCTGCCCTGTTTTGACAAATGCAATCAAACCAGGTTCACAATCAAATAAGATCAAATAGAACAAGTTGTCCGACAACTTTAGGCTGTGCACGCCATACGCAAGAAGAAGAAGTAAACCAGATCATGATAGCAGAAAATACAACATACTTAGAACTACCATAGTGGTGATTTGGCACTGTGGTATGGTTGTGTTTAAGATTATGGATTGTGATTTTAAAAAACCTGATGGTTGATGGCTGAAAGACATTCGTGAACCTGGTGTCTGTGATCAGGTGTGTGATTCTCATATTTTCCACTTGTGTTTGAGTTGTTCTTGGTGTAGTGGCCAATAATATATCCCTCCAGTTCACCAAATGCCATTACAGTAAAATAGCGAGTCACAACCTAAAACGTCGTCTGTCCATTCCCTCCACAGATGCTGCCAGACCAGAAGAGTTCCTCCAGCACTTTTGTGTTTTGCCATTTACAGTAAACTTGCATCCAGTAAAGATTATTAATTCAACCACATACACTGAATATTAAATATACAGTAAAAAACATAAATCAAAACCAGAGACACAAACAATGCAAACCTAAAGGGATTTTTTTTTTCTGCTCAACACTAAAAATATAATTGCGATTATATATCTCAAGAATTAACCACATGAGAGGGTTGAAAACATGCCTTCCGTTCTTGGGCATGATAGATATTTTGCAAATATCCAAAGTAAATTACATTCTCTCAAATGGCCACTGCATACATTTCGGCAACACTACAATAACCCGACATTTGGTGTCACAATAAAACCCGCCCATATCCCCCCCCTGTCTCCAAGCCTGCGGATGATGTGCAGTGAAGTAAAGAGAGTGCTGCTGCCCGCGGCTCATCTTCTGCCCTTCAATCATCAGCAATCGTCCCACCCCAGAGCCAGCCGTCGCTGCCAATTTGACAAAGCAACTGATCAGCTGTTCAGGAGCAGTGCTTCTCTCGTCACACTCGCCGCGAAGATCTGAAATAAATGCAAAGCTTTAAGGACAGTTGCATTACCTTCCCCGGTGTGTGGGGGGGGGGGAATGGGATTGCAGCACTGTAGAATTGTTCGCCGAACCCTTTGTTTCCCTTGTGCAGAAACCAGTCGTTATACTTCCAAACAATGTCACGCCTGTCTAAGATGTGCTACCCTGCACATGTTCCAGATTTGCAAGATTGAGGTACTTTGTGCATAGAGTCGGAATTAATTACCGAACAGCAAGGAAATGTGCAATAACGCAACTAATTTACCATGCGCGCTATGGTTATGAACACTTCACGTGATGCGATCATGTGACATTTCCCATGAGTTGCAAATATAACTAACTACATTATCACCTCCCTTTTGAAACTCCCTAGCAGATGATGCATGCAGTTTATCAAATTTATACGGTAATTTAAGTTTTGTTTAATTAAAAAAATCATGAGGGTAAATAATACGGGTTTTGTACTGGAGATAAAAAACTATTTCGAAAATCAAATGTTCCACTTAATTAGTCAATGCAATTTATCTGTTATCCTCAATTTAACATTTACTAACATTTAAAATTGCATCAATTATTTCCACCGGCAAAAGCCAGAAAACAGATGAGAAAGATTTGAGCTTTTATTTACAATTAATTTTTGAGATGCGGGAGTCTGGCAAAACAATCATTTATCGACAATCCCCAGTTGCTTTTGGTAAAAGGATAATACATTGAAGTGCTGCATCCCTCCTGGTGAAGGAACACTAAACCCACGTTATAACAGCCAGGGAGGGAATGGTGTCTGTCATTGCCAATAGTCCGTTATAACCGAGTAAGGTATGATCGTTGTATGTAGTTGAAATAAAGAACTGCAGATGCTATTGAATGCACAAAAGGACACAAAGTGCTGGAGTAACTCAGTGGGTCAGGCAGCATCTCTGGAGAACATGGATAGGTGACGTTGGGACCCTGACTGATTCAGCTTAAAACTAGGTGTTGAGTCCACTGACCTGCACCAGCGAGCCCTTCTTCACCCACCACACTGTCCGGCGGCAGGGCTGTTGTTGTGGCTCATGGAGTAGCCCCTGGAAAGTAGCGCTTTCTTCAGGTTGCTGCAAACAACAAGACACGCTCAGTCACCATGGGGCTCCCTCCCCTCCCACCTGCTGCTGTTTCCAAGGTGCAGTATGTGGTCAACTCCAGGGGAGAAGGAGGAGGCGGTGGTGGAGGAAGGGAGGGATGGGGGGAGAGGCCGACAGGACAGAGCGGCGAGAGGAGGAGTCAGCGGTGGTCGATCGAGGAGCGGACAAAGAGACGGGCCGACAGGTTGAAGCATCAGCAGGTGGGAGGGAATGGAGCCTCGCGGTGACCGAGCGTGTCCTGTCAGTGGCGGCGGCCCGAAGATAATGCTGCCCCCGGAGGCTACAAAGTGAGCTGCAATAACAGCCAAGTCACCGGACCATGTGGTGTCAGAAACGAGGCTGTAAGCGGAGGGGGGGAGGTACGAACCGAGAGTGGCATCAGCAGGTGCGTCCGCTACAACCAAAATTCATTATGAAGGGGTCTGTTAAAACTAGGGTTTACTGGCCTGAAATGCTGCAGTGGTGGAAGTTCCATGGTTTAGACACAGTGACAGGGTAGGAAAAGTGAAATGGTTCCAAGTCAATATGTAAGGTGGCTGGGAGGAAGTTTTCCTTTGTCCCCGTTGCTCTTACATGCTTGGGTGCAAAGAATGCGTGTTTGGGAGGAAGTGTCCAATTGGACAGGTACATGGATTGGAGGGGTTTAGGCCAAATGTGGGCAGGAAGATTAGTTTAGATGGGGTATCTTGGTCAGCATGGGCAGGTTGAGCCAAAGGGCCTGTTTCCATGATGTATTGCTCCATGATCCCCATTACTCTAGTCTTTGTAAGAAAGAGGTAGGGGGTTAGTTAGAAGTTACCTAAAATTGAAGATTTCAACAGCCAGATTGTTGGGTTATAAGTAACCCAAGCAAAATATGAGGTGCTGTTTCTCCAGTTTGTGTGTGGCCTCACTCTGGCAATGGTGGAGGCCCAGGGCAGAAACGTCAGTGTGGGAATGGGAAGAGGAATTAAAATCGTTAGCAACCAGGAGATCCAGCTTTTTTTCCCAGGAGACGAGGGGAGAGGGGAAAAGTTTAAAGAAGATGCATGAGGCCAGTTTTCCTTACAGAGAGTGGTGGGTGCCTGGAATGTGCTGTCAGAGAGGGTGGAGGAGTTGTTAAGCTTTCTATGAGGTTGCATCAATGTGCTGGGAGGTCATCACTGCTTGCCCAGTGAAGCTGTTGACTCTTCACCGCTTGTTCCACCAATGAAGACATATATGATACAATGTTGGGAGCGTAATGAAAATGCCAACTTTTTTCTTGTAGTCTTTGTAGCTAAAGTGTTTTATTCCATTTTCCATGTTTAGTCCCAAGTCATTGACTCGGGATCAGTAAAGAGCTTACCGGGCTTGTGGGTGACATCTACTTGAACATTGACATCACGGTGATGTTTTACATTTCAAAAATAAACTTTATTCATAATAAAAATATATACAAAACAAAAAACAATGCAAAAGCTCAATACATTCTTAATGTTTGCAGATTCAACATTGCTAGTGTGGTACACAGTAGGGTTAGCATCTGTCTTTACACAACACACCCTAGCCATTCATGTTTAGTGTCAGGTTGAGCTGCCAATGGTGATTCCATTAGTGTAAGAAGGAACTGCAGATGCTGTTTTAAACCGAAGATAGACACAAAAAGCTGGAGCCACTCAGTGGGACAGGAAGCAACTGGAGAGAACGAATGGGTGACGTTTCAGGTCGAGACCCTTCTTCATTCCTTTAGTGGAATTCTCTGCCTCAGAGGGTGGTGGAGGCAGGTTCTCTGGATGCTTTCAAGAGAGAGCTAGATAGGGCTCTTAAAAATAGCGGAGTCAGGGGATATGGGGAGAAAGCAGGAACGGGGTAAAGATTGGGGATGATCAGCCATGATCACATTGAATGGCAGTACTG
Organism: Okamejei kenojei; assembly: GCA_035221665.1. NCBI lineage: Eukaryota > Metazoa > Chordata > Chondrichthyes > Rajiformes > Rajidae > Okamejei > Okamejei kenojei. The sequence goes on along the minus strand of CM069133.1, from coordinate 71,464,482 downwards.
GCTCGAAGGGCCGAATGGCCTACTCCTGCACCTATTGTCTATAGTGGCATGATCCACTATAACCCACCACATTATCATGGATACCTTTGCTCTGCATGTTAAGGGGTGTGTTTTTTATTCTGCTGATGCCACAGTTGGGGCCTCATTATTATCTGTTAATAACACAGCGCCAGGAATAGATTCATTCAAGGCCTTGTTGAAGAATGTAAAGCATTTTGAAGGGGCCTGTGTAAGAACAGACTAGGATCTTAATGTCAATAAATCTGCCAGGTTTTATATGGAAAAATCAAAAATAAAGCATTTGTTTTCAATAATGCAGAGAACTGGCAGATAAATAATAAAGATCTGGATTTTATAGAATCTGGCAAGATGGAATAATGTGTGAGTGCACATATCGGCCCTTTAATCGACTGAATTCTATTCAGGCGGTTTTAAAATTTAGAAAAATGTGCGTAACTGGTTTACACAATGTAAAATAAAGCTGCCAAGACCCTGCAAGATCCTTAAGACTTTAACAATTCTTGCGTTATGTTATTCATTGGACTTTATTGACTTCCATCACAGTGAGGAATGTGGGCAATCCACTGTGGTGGATGTTTATGTTAACATTTATGTAGTTCTGTGTCTTGTTGTTTTTTTTTAGTATGGCAGTTTGTTAATCTGAATTTAACTGAACCTTAATCGGTTCATGTGACAATAAACTGATCTTGAAACATTGAAACCCTTGCTTCTATTAACCAATGTAACAGTTTTATATTGCAATATCAAGACTTTGTTTTTGTTTTGCATCAGATGATATAATGATGTTTTAATTTCAAGAGCAAGGGATGGAGGTCTTGCTTTCGCATACAGGGGAAACACAATCTGATTGTGGTCGGTGGCAAAGTGATGGGTTTTAGTTAAAGTAGTGTCTTGCTTACGGAAAAAAAGCACCAAGTGCTGGAGTAATTGGCATGGGAGGGGGTCAGGCAGCAAATCTGGAGGGCATGGATAGGCGACGTTTTGGGTTGTGACCCTTCACACTGCTGTCAGGACGCATCTTTGTCCTTGTTTCTTGTCCTTTGCTTGCACTGGGATCCATTCTACAGAGTCCAATAGTAAACTAAGGAACCAAACGTTAAAAAAAATGCAGATAGTCAAGAGTCAAGAGTGTTTTATTGTCTTATGTCCCAGATAGAACAATGACATTCTTACTTGCTGCAGCACAACAGAACATGTAAACATAGTAAACAGTAAACAATATAATAAATGAGAGAGAAAAAAACGTTCAGTGTGTGTAAATATACACACTCACAAATACACACACACACACACACACACTTACTCACACATACGTACACACAACCCCCCCCCCAATAATAGTCTATGTAGTTCAGAGGTTATTTGAAGTTGTACTGTTTAATAGCCAAATGGCTGTAGGGAAGCTGTTCCCGAACCTGGACGTTACAGTTTTCATGCTCCTGTACCTTCTTCCTGATGGCAGGGGTGAAATTAGTGTGTGACCAAGATGGTGTGGGAATCTGATTATTCTGGCTGCCTTTTTGATGCAGTGATTTCAGTAAATCCATTCGATAGTGGGGAGGTCAGAGACGGTGATGGACTGGGCAGTGTTCACAACTTTTTGCAGTCTTCTTCGCTCCTGGGCATTCAAGTTGCCGAACCAGGCCATGATGCAACCAGTCAATTTGCTCTCTACTGTACAGCTGTAGAAATTTAAGACAATCCTCTTTGACATACCAAATCTCCGTAATCTTCTCAGGAAGTAGAGGTGTTGATGTGCTTTCTTTATAATTGCATCAGTGTACTGGGTCCAGGAAAGATCTTCGGAAATATGCACGCCCAGGAATTTGAAGTTTTTGACTCTCTCCGCCATCATCACATTGATATAAACGGGATTGTGGGACCTCATCCTTCTTCTTCCAAAGTCCACAATCAGTTCATTGGTCTGACAGATGTTGAGAGCCATGTTGTTGTGCTGGCACCATTTGGTCAAACGACTCATCACCATCTCTAATTCATCCAACAACATGGGCGAACTTGACGATGGACTTCGCACTGTGCCCGGCTACCCAGTAATGAGTATAGAGTGAGTAGAGCAGGGGGCTGAGCATAACCATAACCTGAACTAAAAACAGATAATGCTGGATGCACTCAACAGGTTAACTCGGTTTCCCTTTCTACAGATGCTGCCTGCCCTGAGCATTTCCAGCATTTTCTGTTTTGTGTTATAGTAAGCACAGGACTCTGAAATGCTTTGAGAGATTTAGAAATTTCAAAAGTTTGAGAATAAGATAGGGCAGCAGTAGACTTGGTCTCTTACAGCGTTCAATCCTGACTATGAGTGCGGTCTGTGTGGAGTTTGTATGCTCTCCCACGTGGGTTTTCTCCGGTTTCTGCTTCTCCAGGTTTGTATGTTAATTGGCTTTGGTAATATTGTATAATTGGCCCTAGTGTTTAGGATAGTGCTAGTGTACGGGGATCGCTGGCATACGTGGTGGGCCAAAGGGCCCATTTCCGCGCGGTATCTCAAAACTAATAAACTAATAAATTAAAGTATGTTGTGTATGGTGAAAATCATTGGACAAAGTCAGCATGGATTTGTGAAAGGTAAATCATGTCTGACAAATCTTATAGAATCTTTCGAGGATGTAACTAGTAGAGTGGATAAGGGAGAACCAGTGGATGTGGTGTATCTGGACTTTCAGAAGGCTTTCGACAAGGTCCTACATAAGAGATTAGTATGCAAACTTAAAGCACACGGTATTGGGGGTTCAGTATTGATGTGGATAGAGAACTGGCTGGCAGGCAGGATGCAAAGAGTAGAAGTAAAAGGGTCCTTTTCAGAATGGCAGGCAGTGACTAGTGGGGTACCGCAAGGCTCAGTGCTGGGACCCCAGCTATTTACAATATATATTAATGATTTGGACGAGGGAATTGAATGCAACATCTCCAAGTTTGCGGATGACACGAAGCTGGGGGGCAGTGTTAGCTGTGAGGAGGATGCTAGGAGGCTGCAAGGTGACTTGGATAGGTTGGGTGAGTGGGAAAATGCATGGCAGATGCAGTATAATGTGGATAAATGTGAGGTTATCCACTTTGGTGGCAAAAACAGGAAAGTAGACTATTATTTGAATGGTGGCCGATTAGGAAAAGGTGAGATGCAACGGGACCTGGGTGTCATGGTACACCAGTCATTGAGAGTAGGCATGCAGGTGCAGCAGGCAGTGAAAAAATGGTATGTTAGCATTCATAGCAAAAGGATTTGAATATAGGAGCAGGGAGGTTCTACTGCAGTTGTAGTCTTGGTGAGACCACACCTGGAGTATTGAGTACAGTTTTGGTCTCCTAATCTGTGGAAATACATTCTTGCCATAGAGGGAGTACAGGGAAGGTTCACCAGACTGATTCCTGGAATGTTAGGACTTTCATATGACGAAAGACTGGATAGACTCGGCTTGTACTCACTAGAATTTAGAAGATTGAGGGGGGATCTTATGGAAACTTACAAAATTCTTAAGGGATTGGACAGGCTAGATGCAGGAAGATTGTTCCCGATGTTGGGGAAGTCCAGAACAAGGAGTCACAGTTTAAGGATAAGGGGAAGTCTTGTAGGACCGAGATGAGAAAAACATTTTTCACACAGAGAGTGGTGAATCTCTGGAATTCTCTGCCACAGAAGGTAGTTGAGGCCAGTTCATTGGCTATATTTAAGAGGGAGTTAGATGTGGCCCTTGTGGCTAAGGGGATCGGGGGTATGGAGAGAAGGCAGGTACGGGATACTGAGTTGGATGATCAGCCATGATCATGTTGAATGGTGGTGCTGGCTCAAAGGGCCGAATGGCCTACTCCTGCACCTATTTTCAATCTTTCTGTGTTTCTATGTTGTGGGATCTGTAGTAACCTTTTGGTGATTCGAGAAATGGGGAATTTAAAAGCTCTTATCCGATGCTTGTATGTTAAGAAAGATATACATTCAATTGATTGAATTAGTTTGCTCATACCTATCAAGCAGTCCGGGTTTATCACCTTTGAATCAGAATCAGAATCAGAATCAGAATCACACTTTATTCGCCAAGTATGTTTTGCAACATACGAGGAATTTCATTGGCCAGGTCAGTCATACAATTAAAAGCAACAAATCACTCAAAAACACACTTTAACATGAACATCCACCACAGTGACTCCTACACATTCCTCATTGTGATGAAAGGCAAAATCAAGTTCAAGTCCTTTTTTGTTCTTCCTCGGTCGGGGGCCTCGAGCCCTCTGTTGACGGGATGATCTTGACTCCAATAGCCGGCGGCGGTCGGGCCCTCCGCGTTGAGGCGTTCAGCTCCTGCATCAGGGGAATGTCAGCTCCCCCGCGCCGAGCGATCGAACTTCGCGTCGAGCCTTCTGCGGCGTTGGAGCTCCCTACTTGCCTCTCCCAAGTGCGAGCCCTTGATGGTAAGCCCACAATGATCGCAGTAGGAGCGATCACAGGCAAGGGATCCGTGCCCCGCGGTGGGACTCACGACAGTCCAAGCAGGCCTCCAGCTCCAGCGATGGTAGGCCGCAGAGCCCGGAGAATGTGATCTGAAAATTGATCACATCTCCGGGAAGGTAGGAACTTGAAAAAAAGTTTCCCCCGATCCCCTACCCCCTCCCTCCACATAAAACATACCGAAGAATATCCAAACAAACTTTTAACGCAAACTAAAAAATAACAAAAAGAAAGAAAAAACGAACAGACTGCCGACAGACTGCCATCCCCCCGGCGCCCCTGGTGGTCTTTTGATGAACACGCGGGTAAAATGTAAAAACAAAGATCTGCAGTTGCTGGTTTACACAAAAGCACACAAAGTGCTGGAGTAACTCAGCAGGTCAGGCAGCACCTCTGCAGAACATGGATAAGTGATGTTTCATGTTGGGACCTTTCTTCAAACTGCAGCAGTTTTTTTCAGTGGGGAGATGGTTAGGCATAGACTCAAATTGTGGGTGTTATCAGCTTGCAATTGGTACCTGTAGATGGGCTCAAAATGCTGGAGTAACTCAGCGGGACAGGCAGCATCTCTAGGGAGAAGAAATGGGTGAAGTTTCGGGTCGAGACCCTTCAGACTGAAGAAGGGATGGGTGGCGTTTCAGTTCGAGACCCTTCAAACTGAAGAAGGGTCCTGACCCAAAACGTCGGCCATTCCTTCTCTCCAGAGATGCTGCATGTCACGCTGAGTTACTCTGGCTTTTTGTGTCTGTCTTCGGTTTACACCAGCATCTGCAGTTCCTTCCTACACATTGGTAGCTGTAGGATCACTCAATTCTCAATCATCTGCCGAGTCCAGTTGTAGCATTTTATAACCTTTTACTCATGCACAACGATTAAACAGCATCAGAGCAAAGCGTGAAATTATCTGTAGACTTAACTAAAAACTGAACATATCATAACTAACAAAATAAAGAATCTATGGAACTGTAACTAAGGGACTGAAGGCTGAACATGACTAGAGATGAAAGACACTCAACGAACACTTTTACAGACATAATGTGTAGACACTGCTGACAAACTCGCCTCCTTACCTATGTAAGAATGGCGGATGTCCATCAAGTAGAGCCATCCAGGATGAAAGCCGCGGGGGTTAATTTACTCTGCAGCCGGCTGACACCTCACTGTACTTCACAGAAATACAGCCTTGTCTTTATCAGAAACAGCAATCTTGGGAGTCTCAGGATGTTAATTCCATCAATAATGTGCAAGTTCCCACAGTACTCTTGGACATATCTGTTAAGAATGTCAGGATTAAACACCACAATTGCTGGGAATCATAGAGGGGGTAGTCTGAAGAAGGGTCTCGACCCAAAACGTCACCTATTCCTTCTCTCCATGCCTGTCCCCGTTGAGTTACTCCAGCTTTCTGTGTCTATCTTCAGCCACAATTTGCTGCTTCTTTTGTGATGAGTGCTCGGTATGTAGTTCGAGTGTGTTTGTGGGGCAGAGTAATAATGGTATAAATGATTAAGTGTGGATTCTGGATGTTAATTTAAACAAGGATGATGATGATGGAGTCATAGTTTTGGGAACCTAGCACATTTAGCTAGGTTCCCAAAAGCTAGATCATTTAGCACAGAAAAAGGCCCTTTGGCTCTTGTAATAATAATGAATTGCAGATGCTGGTTTATACTAAAGATTGACACAAAATCTCAGCAGGTCAGGCTGCATCTCTTGAGAAAATGGATAGGAAGATGTTTCGGGTCCATACCAATCAAGATGTCCATTTGCCTTCTTCACCTCTGGGGTGTGAGGGGGGAGGGTTGGAATTAGATAATCTCCCTATGTCAAAGTGCAGGGGTCTACAAATTATGTTCGTAGAAGTTTACTGAAGCCAGCTAAAATCTCCCAGGAAAAACAGTTTGGAGATAATGGTAGACAAAAATGCAGGAGATACTCAGCGGGTGAGGCAGCATATATGGAGAGTAGGAAATTGGCAATGATTCTGGACGAAAGCCTTCCTCAGAGATAATGGTGGATAGTTTGGGGGGGGGGTAGCATGGAAACAAAGCATTGCCATCTTACACCTCCAATTAAATTCGGTGAAAATTATGTTTTTTTGGATTTGTCATTGGAATGAGAGGAAAATAGTGTCTTAATGTGGACTAGGGGGACTGTCTCTGTCGCCACGGGGGGGGGGGGGGGGGGGGGCAATAGCTGAACTATGGGGTACAAAGGAGGCACGTATGCGGACCTCATCTATGATAGAAAGGGGAAACCCCTGTATCCTAAAAAATGAGGACATCTTGGGTGTCCTGGTATGGAACACCTCTTCTTGGGAGCAGATGCGACGAGACGGAGGTCCATTTGCCAAACATTTTCATTTCCTTACTGACCTTTCTGCCCACGGTCGCCTTCGCAGACAGAGATCACTTGCAAATAGGAGGAAACAGCACATTTTACAACCCAGCGGTATGAACCAAAGATACTAGATGGTCCACTGCTGCAAAAAAATCCAATGGACCAAAGTGTAGTACACAACGGAGCAGAACGTCGGCCATTTCAGTAAACCCGATCTGACCTGTTATGCCTCTCGTGGTGTAATCAGCGTTGCAGGGGAACAGTTAGTGTGTGTATTATATAGCTCATCTACCAAGTTCATAATTCTGTTCATTTTCTTTTTAAATGTTTAAAAAAAACATATTTTCAAATGGCTCATGTCCCGTGTTTGATTTTATTTTTGTATTAAACGCACTCTTTTCATCTAATTCCAACTACTAGAGTGGGTGCAGGATTTTCTGGAGCACCTTCCTAATGGCAGTATTTTACTTCGTATGCTCAAAGTAAAATAAGGAAGACTAAGCAGGAATATCAAAATGATCACCTTCAGCTGAGAAAAAAAAGATGATTTGTGTTGTATTTGGTAAAATAATAGCAATATGAAAATTCCAGTTGCTCTACTTTTGGAGTGTTCCTTAATGGGTTTTTTTGTGTCTATGGAATTGTTTTTCAAAACTCTTTAGATTCTGGAGTAGTTCCTGAGGATTGGCGGGTAGCAAACGTAACCCCTCTTTTTAAGAAGGGAGGGAGAGAGAAAACTGGGAATTACAGACCAGTTAGTCTAACATCGGTAGTGGGGAAACTGCTAGAGTCAGTTATTAAAGATGGGATAGCAGCACATTTGGAAAGTGATGAAATCATTGGACAAAGTCAGCATGGATTTACGAAAGGTAAATCATGTCTGACGAATCTTGTGGAATTTTTCAAGGATATAACTAGTAGTGTGGATAAGGGAGAACCAGTGGATGTGGTGTATCTGGACTTCCAGAAGGCTTTCGACAAGGTCCCACATAAGAGATAGTGTACAAACTTAAAGCATACGGTATTGGGGGTTCAGTATTGATGTGGATAGAGAGCTGGCTGGCAAACAGGAAGCAAAGAGTAGGAGTAAACGGGTCCTTTTCACAATGGCAGGCAGTGCCTAGTGGAGTACCGCAAGGCTCAGTGCTGGGACCCCAGCTATTTACAATATATATTAATGATCTGGATGAGGGAATTGAAGGCAATATCTCCAAGAGGGAATGCAGAGAAGGTTCACCAGACTGATTCCTGGGATGTCAGGACTGTCTTATGAAGGCAATATCTCCAAGTTTGCGGATGACACTAAGCTGGGGGGCAGTATTAGCTGTGAGGAGGATGCTAGGAGACAGCAAGGTTTGCTTGGATAGGCTGGGTGAGTAGGAAAATGTTTGACAGATGCAGTATAATGTGGATAAATGTGAGGTTATCCACTTTGGTGGCAAAAACAGGAAAGCAGACTATTATCTAAATGGTGGCCGATTAGGAAAAGGGGAGATGCAGTGAGACCTGGGTGTCATGGTACACCAGTCATTGAAAGTAGGCATGCAGGTGCAGCAGGCAGTAAAGAAAGTGAATGGTACATTAGCTTTCATAGCAAAAGGATTTGAGTATAGGAGCAGGGAGGTTGTACTTCAGTTGTACAGGGTCTTGGTGAGACCACACCTGGAGTATTGCGTACAGTTTTGGTCTCCAAATCTGAGGATGGACATTATTGCCATAGAGGGAGTGAAGAGAAGGTTCACCAGACTGATTCCTGGGATGTCAGGACTATTTTATAAAGAAAGACTGGATAGACTCGGTTTATATTCTCTAGAATTTAGGAGATTGAGAGGGGATCTTATAGAAACTTACAAAATTCTTAAGGGGTTGGACAAGCTAGATGCAGGAAGATTGTTCCTGATGTTGGGGAAGTCCAGGACAAGGGGTCACAGCTTCAGGATAAGGGGGAAATCCTTTAAGACTGAGATGAGAAATACTTTTTTCACACAGAGAGTGGTGAGTCTCTGGAACTCTCTGCCACAGAGGGTAGTTGAGGCCAGTTCATTGGCTATATTTAAGAGTGAGTTATATGTGGCCCTTGTGGCTAAGGGGATCAGAGGGTATGGAGAGAAGGCAGGTACGGGATACTGAGTTGGATGATCAGCCATGATCATATTGAATGGCGGTGCAGGCTCGAAGGGCCGAATGGCCTACTCCTGCACCTAATTTCTATGTTTCTATGTTTTGCAACAATAACCATAGAAACATAGAAACATAGACCAAAACTGTACGCAATACTCCAGGTGTGGTCTCACCAAGACCCTGTACAACTGAAGTAGAACCTCCCTGCTCCTGTACTCAAATCCTTTTACTATGAAAGCTAACATACCATTCGCTTTTTTCACTGCCTGCTGCACCTGCATGCCTACTTTCAATGACTGGTGTACCATGACACCCAGGTCTCACTGCATCTCCCCTTTTCCTAATCGGCCACCATTTAGATAATAGTCTGCTTTCCTGTTTTTGCCACCAAAGTGGATAACCTCACATTTATCCACATTATACTGCATCTGCCAAACATTTGCCCACTCACCCAGCCTATCCAAGTCACCTTGCAGTCTCCTAGCATCCTCCTCACAGCGAACACTGCCCCCCAGCTTAGTGTCATCCGCAAACTTGGAGATATTGCCTTCAATTCCCTCATCCAGATCATTAATATATATTGTAAATAGCTGGGGTCCCAGCACTGAGCCCTGCGGTACCCTACTAGTTACTGCCTGCCATTGTGAAAACCATATAACCATATAACCATATAACAATTACAGCACGGAAACAGGCCCTCTCGGCCCTTCCAGTCCGTGCCGACCATTTGTTTTCCCCTAGTCCCATCTACCTGCACTCAGACCATACCCCTCCATTCCCTTCACGTCCATATACCTATCCACTTTACTCTTAAATGTTAAAATCGATCCTGCCTCCACCACTTCTGCTGGAAGCTCATTCCACACAGCCACCACCCTCTGAGTAAAGAAGTTCCCCCTCACGTTACCCCGAAACCTCTGTCCCTTAATTCTCATGTCATGCCCTCTTGTTTGAATCTTCCCTACCCTCAATGGGAAAAACGTATCCACGTCAACTCTGTCTATCCCTTTCATCATTTTAAAGACCTCAATCAAGTCCCCCCTTAACCTTCTGCGCTCCAAAGAATAAAGACCTAACTTGTTCAACCTTTCTCTATAACATAGTTACAATAAAATGGGTTTCATCTTCCAAATAGCCAGAGAGTGGAAAGAGATCTGTCTTTAATAGTGGGGTTATCTAAATGAAGTATTTAACAAACTAAACTAAATTTTGCTTTGAGCAAGATTAGCAATTGATATCTAACTTAAGGCAACCATACAACTTATTAGATTGGGTAGGAAAGAACTACAGATGCTGGTTTAAATCAAAGGTAGACACAAAATGCTGGAGCAGGACTGCATATATGTGACATATATGTACATAAATGTAAAACACACATTTATATTTCTCCAGTTTCTTCTTGTGATCTCTAATTATTTGTTGAGCCACCTTTTTCTTTCTTTCTTTCTTCCATATCTTTGGTATGAACGTTGATTTCTCTCATTTCAAGAAACTCCCGTTTTCGATTCCACCCCCCCACTTCCACCCTAATTGTCCTGCTTGTTCCACTGTTCACATCCATGGGTCCCTGTCGTTATCGCCAAAGATCCTATAGGATAATCTTTGGTTATCACACCTTCCCCAGCCAACAATGGATCATTATCGGCTCCACTCTTCCTGAGGTCATCGGGTGCCAGCCCTGATTTGTTTTGGCATTTTCTCGCCTTCAGTTTATTTCCCTCCCTTCCAAAGATCCTATAGCGAGGCTCCCTAGCCCCACCCCACCTCTACTTTCTCTCTGAAGAAGGGTCCAACCCGAATAGTCACCTACTAATTCTCTCCAGGGATGCTGCCTGACCCGCTGAGTCGCTCCAGCATTTTTTTGACTGCCCTGGCTTGTTGGAGGTCGGGGGACAGGTTGCCAACCGCAGCGGCCGGATTGCAGATGAGGGTTGGCAGTGGCATGGAACAGCTGGGTTGGCAGAGTCGGCGGCAGCAGCTCTGCGATCACGGGGAGAGGTGGCCGACCGGGGAAGCCGCAGGCAGCCGGCGACGGCCGGCACATCTTGGGCCCGCTCAGCGTGAGGCGGCGCTTGCAGCGGTAAGTTAGTCCGCTATAACCGTGGGTTTACTCCAACTAAATACTAACTGGATAGATTGCTGCAGAGTCCCAAAACACTCATAATAAATTGAAATAACATTTAAGAAATAAAGTACTAAAATCCTTTTAATGATGAAATCATGAAAGCAAGGTCAAATCTGAGGCAATATCGCTGGGCGCATTTCAACTTCATCTTAAATTGCTCAACTTGAAGCAATTCTAAGTTAATTGTACAATAGCCTTGTGCGCTTAAAGTTGCTTTAAATCACATAATAGCGTTCTATACAAACGAGATAAATGTTCAGACCAAAGATGTTTGGTTTAGACCAGAGATAGTTTAGACGTACTATAGAATAAGAACACATATCATTCTGTTTTTAGATTTGAAATCGGGGAGAGCGCGAACGCATTCCCCCATTCCCACACATTTTGCAATCGAGTATCCCGCATTTGGGGACATCGCAGGCGTCAGCACACCCAAAGAGCAATGGGATAGCCTCGTCCTGGGAGAGCTTTTTTAAATTTCAAAATAGACTTTATTCAAGTAATAAATGTATACAATACATGAACCTTGCGGAAAATGTGTCCAACATTTTCGAGGCTATACAAATTGTTCAATACAGTTTATACATTTTTTTTTCCAATTCCACAAATCAGTCCCCCACTCGTGCCACTCGTGCCACAATGGCGTGGGATACCTTCCCTTATTTTGAGGGGCGTCTCCACCATACCGTGCCCCCCATGTCCAGCAGCGGAAGGACCCTAGACTGTGGCCCTCCTCCACCGAGCCTTGGCGTTGGCTGCACCGAGCTTCAGTGCGTCCCTCAGCACGTACTCCTGCAGTCTGCAGCGGGCCAGTCGGCAACATTCCCTGACGGACATCTCGCTCTGCTGGGTGGTGAACAACACTCGGGCAGACCAAAGGGCGTCTTTTACCGAGTTGATGACCCTCCAGCAGCACTCGATGTCAGCCTCTGAATGTGTCCCTGGGAACAGTCCGTAAATCACCGAGTCCTCTGTGATGGACCTGTTTGGGATAAAGCGTACCAGGGACCCTTGCATTCTTCTCCAGACTCTTTGAGCAAATCCACACTCTGCAAAGAGGTGGGCAACCGTCTCCTCTCCATAGCAGCCGTCCCGAGGGCAGCGTGCGCTGGCAGTGAGGTTCCGACGGTGCAGGAAGGATCTGACTGGGAGGGCTCCCCTCACCGCCAGCCAAGCCAGGTCTTGGTGCTTGTTGTTGAGTTCTGGCGATGAGGCATTTTGCCAGACAAGCTGGGCAGTCTACTCAGGGAACCACGCCACCGGGTCCATAGAGTCCTTTCATTCTGTGCTGACCACTGCCCAATAGACATGTGGTCAAAGGTGTTGGTCCGGAAGAACCTTTCCACAGACGACAGATGGGGTGGCAATGTCCAGCTGACTGGCACATTGCGTGGCACCTGCGCCAGGCCCATCCTTCTCAACACCGGGGACAGGTAGAACCTCAGCAGGTAGTGACACTTGGTGCCCACATGCCTTGGCTCTACGCTCCGCCTGATGCAGCCACACACGAAGGTGGCCATCAGAATGAGGGCGACGGTGGGCACGCCTTTACCCCCGTTGTCTGGTGACTTGTACATTGTGGCCCGTCGCACCCGGTCCATCCTCGACCCCCAGATGAACTGGAAGATGGCCCGGGTGATCCCTGTGGCGTATGAGGGAGGGACAGGCCACACTTGTGCCAAGTACAGCAGTCCCGAGAGCACCTCACACCTGATGACCAAATTCTTTCCCGTTATGGAGAGGGAGCGTTGCCTCCACAGCTCCAGCTTCCTCCCCACCCTGGCTATCCGCTCCAGCAAATTCTTGTTACATGCCTCAGCCCCCCCAAACCAGATCCCCAGCACCTTCAAGAAGTCAGGCTTGATGGTGAAGGGGACGAAAGATCTGTCGGGCCAGTTGCCAAAGAGCATGGCCTCGCTCTTCCTGCGGTTCACCCTGGCTCCCGTGGCCGACTCAAACTGGTCACAGATACTAATCAGTCTGCGAACCGACCCTGATCCGAGCAGAAGACACGACATCGTCCATGTACAGGGAGGTCTTTACTTGAATGCCCCCACTGCCTGGCAATGTCACTCCTCTTATGCTCGCATCCTTCCTGATGGATTCAGCAAAGGGTTCAATACAGCAGACAAACAAGACAGGAGAGAGAGGGCAACCCTGCCTGAACTCCAGACCTTACAGGGAAACTGTCTGATTCCCACCCATTGATTTGGACTGCACTACGGATGTTGGTGTAGAGCAGTTTGATCCAATTCCTGATTCCCTCCCCAAAACCCATTTTGGAGAGCACGTCCCTCATGTACGTGTGCGAAATCCTGTCGAAGGCCTTCTCCTGGTCCAAGCTGACTAGGCAGGCATCCACCCGTCTGTCCTGCACGTAGGCGATAGTATTTCTCAGCAGCGCTAGGCTGTCTGAGATTTTCCTGCCAGGTACAGCACAGGTTTGGTCCGGGTGGATCACCTGTCCCAGAGCAGACTTGACCCGGTTGGCGATGGCCTTAGGACAGGATCTTGTAGTCCACATTCAAGAGTGTTATGGGTCTCCAATTCTTTATGTCCTTCATCTCCCCCTTCTGCTTGTAGATTAGGGTGATGTTGCCCTTCCTCATGGAGTCTGACATGCTACCAGCTAGAAGCATGTCGTTGTACACTTCTAGCAGGTCCGGGCCCATCCAGTCCCACAGAGCAGAATACAACTCGGCCAGTAAGCCATCGCTTCCGGGAGTTTTATTCGAGTCAAAGGAACGGATGGAGCCAGTCAGCTCCTCTAGGGTCAGTGGTTGGTCCAGACTCCCCCGCTTGCTGTCCTCGAGGACAGGAAATTCTGGGAGGCGATACTGTCTGTGGCCTTTTGGTCATACAAATCTGTGTAAAAGGATTTGCAGATCCACAGCATTTCTGTCTGAGAGGATGCTACCAAGCCGTCCTCCCTAAGGCTCCCAGAGCTCCCCCTGTGAACCTTATGGAAGAAGAAACGTGAGCACGTCTCATCCTGCTTCCACATGGCGGACCCTGGATCGGAAGATGATCTTGGATGATTCAGAGGTAAAGAGCCGAGCTGCCGGTCCTTCAACTCTCTAAGTTCCTCTCTCACATCCACCCCTCCTGACTGCAGAAGGAGCAGTTGTTGCAAATCTGTCTGGAGTTGGCACAATTCCCTGTGACTGTCTTGTTCTCTGAACCTCTTTAATTATGAAGAACCTCTTAATGTTCTCCTTGGTTGCTTCCCACCAGAGTGTCGGGGAATCAAAGAGGGGCCTCACCGTTCTCTGGGGTCAACAGTTTCAGGTTTAACTTCCACATCCCTCTGCCTGCCTTCTAGTCCCCCTGTAGGTGACAGGAAGCCTAAAGGAGGCAGTGGTCCGAGAAGAACACTGGCGTGAGGTCAGTGTGTCTCACCGTGACGGCCTTCTTCGTGAAGACAAAGTCTATCCGAGATCGGGCTAAACCGTCCGATCTCGACCAGGTGAACCGCGGCTGGGACCCGCCTGCAGGGTCGCTGAGGGTGTCGCACAACTTTGCATCTTTTACCATCTCCATCAGGAACTTGGACGTGCTGTCCAGTCTGCTGTCGGCACTGCCGGATCGTCCAGCCGCATCAATGATGCAGTTGAAGTCACCGGCCAGAACGAGCTGCCGGGACGTGGCCAGCAGCACTGGGAGCTGCTGGAGAACGGCCAGCCGCTCGCTCTGCGCGGGTGAGGCACACACATTTATCAGCCGGAGCGGAGAGTCACGGTACATAGCGTCCACCACGAGGAGATGCACCCCCAACCACCTTCCCTGACCTCAGTGATGGCGAAGTTCCCTCCCCGCAGCAAAATCCCCAGGCCGGAAGCACGACAGTCATTTCCCCCCGACCACACAGACAGTCCGTGGGGCCACCATCGCGACCACCTCCGATAGCAGCGGAGGTGTGGCAGCCCGCACTCCTGAAGAAAAGTCACATTTGCCTTGACCTTGGCCAGGTACTGTAAGGCATTAACACATCGCGCAGTGCTCTTTATACTGCGCACGTTGAAAGATGCCAGTTTGAGCTCCATTGTCTTTAAAGTCACTGACCATTCTCGTGTCCCCTCATTCCCACCGCTTCGGTGAATTACCTCAGCTTTCCTGGGCTCAGGAATCCAGCGCCGGCATCCTCAATGAGGTGGGTTTCAGCTTGCGACCGGGAGCATTGCAGCGGCCAATGGGCCCCAGCTCCGGGCGACCGGGAGCAGCGCAGCCCCCCAGCTCCGGGTTTCTGGGAGAGAAGCCACCGTAACCCAGCCAGGAGACCCCCCCCCCCCCCCCCCCCCCCCCCAACGACACCTTTGGTTACGCCACCTGAAACCCACCTCATCGAGGATTTTGCTGCGGGGAGGGAACTTCGCCATCACTGAGGTCAGGGAAGTGGTTGGAGGGCGTCTCCTCGTGGTGGACGCTATGTACCGTGACTCTCCGCGCCGGCTGATAAATGTGTGTGCCTCACCCACGCAGAGCGAGCGGCTGGCCGTTCTCCAGCAGCTCCCAGTGCTGCTGGCCACGTCCCGGCAGCTCGTTCTGGCCGGTGACTTCAACTGCATCATTGATGCAGCTGGACGATCCGGCAGTGCCGACAGCAGACTGGACAGCACGTCCAAGTTCCTGATGGAGATGGTAAAAGACGCAAAGCTGCGCGACGCCCTCAGCGACCCTGCAGGCGGGTCCCAGCCGCGGTTCACCTGGTCGAGATCGGACGGGTAGCCTGATCTCGGATAGACTTCGTCTTCACGATGAAGGCCGTCACGGTGAGACACACCGATCTCACGCTGGTGTTCTTCTCGGACCACTGCCTCCTTTAGGCTTCCTGTCACCTACAGGAGGACCGGAAGGCAGGCAGAGGGACGTGGAAGTTAAACATGAAGCTGTTGACCCCAGAGCACATCGAGGAGCTAAAGAGGGACTATGCATGTTGGAGAACGGTGAAGCCCCTCTTTTACCCCCCGACAACCTGGTGGGAAGCAACCAAGGAGAACATTAAGAGGTTCTTCATAATTAAAGTGGTTCAGAGAGCAAGACAGAGTCAGAGGTAATTCTGCCAACTCCAGACAGATTTGCAACAACTGCTCCTTCTGTGGTCGAGAGGGGTGGGTGTGAGGGAGGAACTTAGAGACTGCAGGGAAGCACTAAATATTTGGTACAGATAATGGATGGGCTTTGTGAACTGTGAGGAGGATGCTATGAGAATGCAGGGTGACTTGCACAGGTTGGGGGAGTGGGCAGATGCATGGCAGATGAAGTTTAATGCGGATAAATGAGAGGTTATCTACTTCGGTAGCTAAAACAGGAAGGCAGATTACTATCTAAATGGCGTCAAGTTGGGAAAAGGGGAAGTACAACGGGATCTGGGGGTCCTTGTACATCAGTCTATGAAAGTAAGCATGCAGGTACAGCAAGCAGTGAATAAAGCAAATGGCATGTTGGTCTTTATAACAAGAGGAATCGAATATAGGAGCAAAGAGGAGCAGTTGTACAGAGCCCTAGTGAGACCACACCTGGAGTATTGTGTGCAGTTTTGGTCCCCTAATTTGAGGAAGGACATTCTTGCTATTGAGGGAGTGCAGCATAGGTTTACAAGGTTAATTCCCGGGATGGCGGGACTGTCATATGCTGAGAGAATGGAGCAGCAGGGCTTGTACACTCTGGAGTTTAGAAGGATGGGAGGGGATCTCATTGAAACATATAAGATTGTTAAGGGCTGGGACATGCTAGAGGCAGGAAACATATTCCCGATGTTGGGGAAGTCTAGAAGCCAGGGGCCACAGTTTAAGAATAAGGAGTAAGCCATTTAGAACGGAGACAAGGAAACACTTTTTCTCACAGAGTGTGGTGAATTCTCTGCCTCAGAGGGCAGTGGAGGCCGGTTCTCTGGATGCTTTCAAGAGAGCTAGATAGGGCTCTTAAAAATAGTGGAGTCGGGGGATATGGGGAGAAGGCAGGAACGGGGTACTGAGTGGGGATGATCAGCCATGATCACATTGAATGGCGGTGCTGACTCGAAGGGTCAAATGACCTGCACCTATTGTCTATTGCCTATTGTCTATTGTGGGCAAGGTCTGCAGTCTAAGGTCCTACTGCCATTAGACATTGAGGGGCTAAACTGGGTAAAAAAGCCTCACAACTGAAAATAGAATCATCCCAAGAGGCCAGGGATGGCAATGGTGCCTTGTGTGAAGAATGTGCTAACACTATCGATATTTACACCTGATAACATTGATATAAAGACTGAATAACGCTGCAAACATTAATAAGGAAAATGGGTCCTGACCCAAAACGTCACCCATCCTTTTTCGTCATAGATGCTGCCTGACCCGCTGAGTTATCCAGCTCTTAAAAAGAAACATGTACTTTTTAAGTGCTGGAGTCAATGGGCAAATGAGAGGCTTTTCGACACATGCATCTCCGTACATGTGTATCGTTTTTCAAAACCGTGGTAAGTATCGTGTACATTAAGTTCATAAGTTATAGGAGCAGAATTAGGCCATTCGGCCCATCATGTCTATACTGCCATTCAATCATGGCTGATCTATCTCCCCATTACCTAGCAATGTTACAACAATTTGAGATTAGAAAAATCAAGTCTGCAATTTATCCCATCAGATAAAGCATAAAAAGGTTTAATTTGACACCTAATTCACTTTCATATCTTCAGTTTTAATACTTTTTTAAGTTATAGGCCATTTTCATACTCGGAAATTAGCATCATTGTTTTTCCATTGACTTCACAAAAGCTGTGATCGAGGACAGTCAAAAGCCCATAACTTTCTTAAAAATCAAGAGAACTGAATGAAATTTTCAGTTATTATAGATTGAAGCATTCTGAAACAAATATAAAACATCTTACTTGGATGACCTGAAATTAAAGCATATAATTAGTTAATTACTTAATTGTAGTTAATTACAAAATTGACCGTTGTGACGGAAATAGTAATAAACACCCAGACTGCCTTGAAAATTCAAAAATGTGATATTCTCAAGATCAGAACTTTAATATTATTGTATTATATGATGTAAATCCATAACAGGTAGGTAAATAAATTACAATTTCTAGCAATGGACCAGGTCTTTATGGAGAAGATCAGTTGCTAGCTGGTACATTGGCATATCATAATCAGTAGCATCATGATACTCCTCAGATTGTAACCAATAACCAAATGTACACCTTGTTTTACCTCAACTTTTCAATTTTGGCATTGTAAACCACAAGATTTTGCTCTTCAACTACACATGACATGCCTTTCTGCCCACTACTTTCCCATTAAGAATGTCCTGTAGATTCCATTTACTTAAGAAAAGGATATTTGTTAAAAATAACCTAAGAATCCAAATAACAAACTAATCCCATTCACACAAGAATTCACAAAATAACATGATTTTTAAATCTCACTGTCATTAATTTATATGCCAGATGGAAGGAATGTTATGTTTAATTCCCATGAATTAATCTAGAAACATCCACTCAATATAATCAAAATTATTATTTTTTTGCACAATACATGGGACTAAAACTGATATTTAGTATAAAAATATTGACTATGGGTAGATAACAACATAAAATATAAACGAATTTAGATGCTCTTATGACATGATTGTCCAAAAAAAAGAGCATTTAAATCATCTTGCAAGTGGCTTTTTCTGGAACTCGATCGATTGGAACGTTCCATTTGCAGTGAATTTGAACCCCATATCGGCAGGAAAAACACTGCCGGTTCGTATGGGGCCCTAGTCATCTTTTCGCAACGTAAAATTAGATTAAAGCCATCCCAAGAAACAAGTTTATATGTAAAATAAACGACTTACACCGTGTTTTGTCCCATACTTGAGAGCCGTCATGTTGTAGGCGTTGAGGGCGTTGGAAGTCGCGTTTTATTTTAATGTAATTATTAAATTGTCTCTTGATTAAATAAATTTAAAAATCTGGAACGGAAGTCCGATCGATTGTTCTTCAGCAGTTTAGCAGCCCGAGGAAAGCCGCCTCCGATAAGCAGGAGAAAACGGCATTTTAATCCCCCCCCCAGAGGTGCCAAAGTCGTGCACACGGCCAGTGGCAGAACTGCAGCGCCGCTGAAGGTAAGTTTTGTAACATCGCTACATTACCACTACTAATCAAGAATCTGTCAATCTCCGCCTTGGAAATATACATTGGCGGCCTAATGAATCCACTGATTCACCACCCTCTGACTAAAGAAAATCCTCCTCATCTCCATTTCTAAAGGTACGGCCTTTTATTCTGAGGCTAGATTCTTCCATTAGTGGAAACATCTTCTCCACATTCACTCTAACCGGGCCTTTCACTATTCGGTAAATTTCAATGAAGTCTCCCCCCCCCCCCCCCCCCGATCCTTCTTCACTCCAGTGAATACAGACCCAATGTTGTCAAATGCATTTACTGTATATTAAGATACATAGGCATAGAAAAATACATGCACGAGTAGGCCATTCGGCCCTTCGAGCCAGCACTGCCATTCAATATGATCATGACTGATCATCTAAAATCAGTTCCCCGTTCCAGCTTTTCCCCCATATCCCTTGATTCCTTTGGCCCTCAGAACTAAATCTAACTCTCTCTTGAAAATATACAGTGAATTGGCAACCACTGCCTTCTGTGGCACAGATTCAAAACTGTCTGGGTGAAAAGGTTTTTTCACATCTCAGCTCATCTGACTCCCCTTATTCTTAAACTGTGACCCCTGGTTCTGGACTCCCCGAACATCAGGAACATTTATGCTGCATCTACCCTGTCCAATTCTATAAGAATTGTATATGTATATTCTATAAGAATCCCTCTCATCCTTCTAAATTCCAATGAATACAAGCCCAATAGACACATTCTTTCATCATATGTCAGTCCCGCTAATTAACCTGGTGAACCTGCACTGCAATAATGTCCTTCCTCAAATTAGTAGACCAAAATTGTAGACAATACTCCAGCTGCAGTCTCACTAGAGCTCTGTACAACTGCAGTAGGACCTCCATGCTCCTAAACTCAAATCCATTCGCAATGACGGCCAGCATGCCAGTTGCTGTCTTCACTGCCTGCTTACTTTCAGTGACTGATGTACAAGCACACCCAGGTCTCATAGCACCACCCCTTTTCCTAATCTGGCACCATTTAGATAATAGGCACAAAATGCTGGAGTAACTCAGCAGGACAGGCAGCATCTCTGGAGAGAAGGAAAGGGTGACGTTTTGGATCGAGACCCTTTTTCAGACATTCAGATAATAATGTTCCTGTTCTTGCCACACCTTACATTTATCCACATTATACTGCATCTGCCCACTCACCCAACCTATCCAAGTCACCCTGCAGCCTCATAGCATCTTCATCGCAACTCACACTGTCACCCAGCCTTGTGTCGTCTGCAAACTTGGAGATGTTTATACTACATTACAGAATGAGAAACATTGAGGCCAGGATACAGAAGTGCCCAATGTGTTAGATGAGGATAAGTGGCTTTTATACTCTTTTTGTCTCGTTTTGATTCGGGCTATCATCTGTTTCAATGGTATCTTCTGCAATTGTGCTAATGTACCAATGGAGGGAGCAGTGGTTGTGTTTCAAGTAGTTGTAGTTGAAATGATAATTTTATTTTTCAGACCATTCATAATCTTTATTTTGTGGTGTTTTATTGATGTTTTTGATATGAAAGCAAGATCCTAAATGCTTTCTGGACGAATTTTAGCTCTGAATCATTTTGCTGTTCGCCTTTAATAAATTGGAAACCACCTTTGGAAAGAGAACCAGATAATTCAGTTGGGTCACTTTTCATTGCCTTCACGTTGGCTGAATTGCTCAGTATTTGTAGAATGTTCTATATTGATTTTAAATTCTCAGTATGTGCGGTACTTGCTTCTGTAGCTCCAAATGTTCATGGAAGATTATAGACTGGATGTTGGTCTATTCCCAAAAAAACTGTTCTAATCATTGGTAATTCTGTTATTAAGGATGTGGCCTAAGCTAATGGTGTGGTTAAATTATTGGTCTAGCATGTAAAGATATGGGCTGTTCATCCATAGATACAATGAAATCATAATCTAGTAGTTGGAGGATAAAGTTCCAATTCATAAAATACGTTTGGAGTGAAAATGTCTGGTAGATGAAACCAAATGTGGATTTTCAATGTTCTCCAGGAAAGGTAATCCACCATTCTTATCAAGTCTATGTTAAACGTGAGACCCACCGTCTGAAGAGGGGCCTCGACCCGAAACGTCACACATTCCTTCTCCCCAGAGACGTTGCCCGAGTTACTCCAGCATTTTGCGCTTAGCTTTGGTTGAGACACACAAATATGCTCTAAAATGGCACCGAAAGTCATTGTTCAAGGCACAGGGAATTGGTAACGGTGGTTAAGTTTACATCATGCAATAATAACATGAGCAGCCAACATAATCAAAGACCACTCACACCCTGGTCATTCCAGCTGCTCTCCCATCGAGCAGATGGTACAGAAACCTGAAAGCATTTAGCACTTGTTTAAGAATAGTTTCCTCCCTATGTTTATCAGATCTTTCATACACCGATCTATCACGTTATGACCATTGCACTTTATTGTAACACTATATTCTACACTCTGTTTATTTTCTCTTTTAGCATTATCTGTTGTCCTTTGGTAATGCTTGATTCTGCTCATAACATGATAACACACACAAAAAAAGTTCTTCATGGTACCTTGATACACATGGTAATAATAAACTAATACAATAAAAGGGTGGTGCGCCCTTCAGCCCATCATGTCGGATCCACCATTTGATGGTGCAAACTAGATGCATTGTCCTGGACTCTGGGACAATAAGAAGTAAACAGAAGAAATAATGGAAGCACCAAACAGATCAGATAGGATCAGATTACCTGAGAAAAGAAGCAGCATTAATATGAAGTCTGAAGAAGGATCTCAACCCGAAACGTCACCCATTCCTTCTATCCAGGGATGCTGCCTGTCCCGTTGAGTTACTCCAGCATTTTGTGTCGTATCTTCAGCATTAATATAAATTGGATTATTTGTCAGATAGGAACAGAAAAAAGAGAAGTTGAGGTTAAGTAGCAGAAAAGAAAGGGAAGGGAAAATAACCTGGCTTTGTACCTGGGGATTTCAAAGGTTGTGGGACTTTTGTCTGCTGGAACTAATACAATCAAGTTGACTTTGTTAAAGCATATAAGTGTACATTGATTTAATAGCCCTTGTCTGACGATTGAAAGGTAAGGTTAAGCATATGGAGAAAGATTCACACATGTTAAGGACTATCTAGGAAGTCAGAGAAGAGACTGAAGGCACCTGTGCCAGTGGCTGTAGTTTCATATGCCATAAGCAGCTTGATAATGTAGCCAGTCATTGTTGTTAAGTGTTGAATTTGGTGTTTGATCAATCCTTGACCTATCCAACAAAATACTGGTTGGTGCTCTGATTAAGGACACTTTTGTTACACTCTGAGGTGTTCAGCAATGAATGGTGTTGTTCTTACCATTGAGATGAAGTTTGAATAAGGCCATAACACTATTATGCATGGAACGCATTGCCTGGGGCGATGGTGGAGGCAGACTGATAGTGGCATTTAAGAGGCTTTTAAATAGGCACACGGACGTGGAAGGATATGAATCGTGTGTGGGCAAATGAGATCAGTTTAACTGGCATCATGTTCAGCACAAACATTGTGGGCTGAAGGGCCTGTTTCTGTGCTGTACTGTTCTACAAACACCGAGTTGCTGTTAACAAGAAGACACCCTCACCAATGTCTTCTTGACGAAGACGCTATCATGGAGATCGTGTGAAAGAAAACTACCAACTGCATCAGTAAATAAAATAGTGGCGGCATTGTGCATTGAAAATGTTTTTATGTGTTATGTTTGCAGAAAGATATCTTAAGTATGTCCAATGATCTGTCACGCGCTCTTTACTTTTTAATAAAACCCCTGAGTTAGCCACATTATTCTTCAACCACAATGCTTGGCTTCATGACCACATAAAGCGGCAAAGAGCTAAAACATCTCCTCTGGGTTCAGAAAAAGCTGTGTAAGGTGAACTTCTTGAATGCAGAATGAAATAAATACTTGCATCGATAAAAAGCCATTCACAGACGGGTACTATTTATTTGACACGTTTTTCAGCACAAATGCAAAAAATATCCGTTAAACCTTATTTGGAGCCTGCAAGTAGTATGTACTCTAGAACATGACAGTCTTATATTTGTGATACCTGTGGCTTTTATCAATGGCTAATTTTTCTCTTTTTTTCTGATATAATGGACCTGATGTCTTTATATTGATTTCATGTTCACTCAGAGTCAATTACTTTTATGGATATAACTGTGCACTAATGGGAAACTTGGATTAAAGCAGTGCCTTTCATAAACCATGTCCCTCCATTCCCTGCATAATCATATGTCCATCCAAGTCTCTTAAATGCCACTATCATGTCTGGCTTAATCACCACCCCTGCCAGTGCCAACACATGATATGGATCATGTGCAGGCAGACCGGATTAGTTTAACTTGGCATCTTGTTTGACTCAGACAGTTTAGGCAAAGGGGCTGTTCTTGTGTTGTACTATTCTGTGTTCTGTGTTCTTGTCCTCGGGATGTGAAAGTGTTTTATAGCCAGCGTAGCGTTTCTGAAATGTCGTCAGTGATGTATTTTGCGGCAACTAATTTCCACACAGCAAGCTTCAAAAAAGAGCAACGTGTTTTAAAAGACATTTTGTGACAAGATATATGTTCGGCTTTAAATTAGTAGCTGATCAGCCCTGACTTGTCTCTGTATATGAAATAAAAGGGGAAAAGCTATGCAGAGTGGTCCAACTTCAAAACCTTTCCAGAATTAAATTTAAAAAAAATATGTTTTAAAAAAAAAGTGTGTGTGTGTGTACACGTGCAGTTTTGTTTTTCCAATACGAGTGTAATTTGTCATTAAAAACCCACAAAATGCTGGAAATACTCAGCAGATCAGGTAGCATTCATATGGATAGAAACCGAATCATCCGTTCATGTCTGGAGCCTTTCTGAAGATCTGGAAAAGCAAGGATCTCAATGTGTTTTAAATTATAGCAGGGAAAGCAGAGCGGAGAACACGGAATGTCTTTGGGAGGAGGTAAAAATAGAGACAAATAAACAAATTAAAACAGAAAGATGCAAACATCTATAGAAAGAGAAAAAAGGGTCTTGCATTGCTCCTTGCATTATTGAATTTGGTATTCCAAAGGATGCAACATGCCCAGAGAAAATATGAGGTGTTATTGAACAAGCTTACTCTGAGCAATGTTGGAGCAATGGAATTGTGATGGGAGAATTAAGGTGACTGGAACTCAGGGTCATCCTTGTGGATTGAATGGAGGTGTTCTGCAAAGCAGTCATTAAAACATTGCATTTGGTTTCTCCAGGGTGGAGAAGACCAATATGCAAACACAAGAGTAGAAGTGCATGTGAATCACTGTCACCTGGAAGCAATCTTTTGGGTCACTCAACAGTGAGAAAGGAAGAGTTTAAATGGCAGGCTTTGCATCTCCCTTAGAAATTGGAATATTTCTAAGGGCTGGTAAAGATGGAGGACTAGTCCAGGGAGTAACAGGTAGAATGGTCCCTCTGAGACTTTGAAAGGTAAAGGGAGGACAAGCTGAGGAAGATGCGTCTGGTGATTGAAATCCAGAAAGGAAAGTTGAAATTATGGAGGATGATCTGTTGAATGCAGAGGGTGGAAGGTCCTTTCTCTGGGATGGCAGGAGAGAGCAGATATGTGATAAATAGAGGAGGCACAGTTAAAAGCTCATTATGGCAGCGAGCTAACCACAGTTAAGGATAAAGAAGGACCCTTAAAGGCATTGGACAGCAAAATCTTATCATCTGAGTAGGTAGAATAAAGACAGAAAAGTGGGAATGGTAGGAGGTCTAATGTTTCTGCAATTACTATAATATGAGACCTATTTAGTGAGCATATATTCTTTCAAACGGCTGTTCACCACTTTACAGCTGAACATTCTCTGAGAAGTACCTAAATACTGGGTGTGGTTCAGTGGGGACATTTCTACCTCCATACCACTTGATTGTGGTTGGAAGTCTCACTTGGGAAATTTGAGTGTAGATCAAGGCTGACACTTCAGTGCTTCCCTGTGGTAAAAATTTAATATTGTGTGAATGATGTATTACACCGAGGCATGGAAGTTCTCTGGGAGCCCTGACCAGTAGTCCTTTAAACACCAGCCTAAGCAAGAGAAAAGAGGATCTGGTTGTACTCTATGATTATGGGACTTGTTGCATCTACTGTAGTTTCCAGTGCAAAAACCAAACCTGCAGCAGGAATGCATTTAGCTCCAGGTAGCACCATATTAATTGAACATTAAAGTTTTGTGGCCTTTGCATATAGAAACTGACCACTTAATATCCCAAAGTGCCTTGGAGATTCAAAGTGTCTTGAAGATTTTAAGGGCTTATCAGCTGGAGAAGATCAACTGTCAGTTTCCTTTCCTCGATCACTGAAGTCTGGCTGATCACAAGACTATCAAAATCTACACAGAGGCAGGTACCAGGATTCATCCTCAACACATTTGGATATGTGAATGCTCGAATAAGAGTAAGTAGGATCAGGGGTAGGCCATTCAGTCTTTGAGCCAGGTCCACCATTCAACTTGATCGTAGCTGATCCTCTATTTCAATATTGTTTTCCTTCCTGGTCATAGACACAAAATGCTGGAGTAATTCAGGGGGACAGGCAGCATCTCTGGAGAGAAAGAAGGGGTGACGTATGGGGTCGAGACCCTTCTTCAGACTGAAGAAGTCTTCAGGCTCAGTCTGAAGCAGGGTCTCGACCAGAAACCATCACCCATTCTTTCTCTCCAGAGATGCTGCCTGTCCCGCTGAGTTACTCCAGCATTTTGTGACTATCTTTGGTTTAAATCTGCATCTTTGAATATAGTGTCCTACACTATATTCCTGCTCTCTACCTTTGCTGAGTTTTGCATTTAGAAATTTATTCACAGATAATTCTGTTGCAATGCTTGTTTCCATAACACAAATATGATATAACACGAGTGATAAATTAGGGAACACTACCTGTGTTATGTAGGCCAAATTAGTTGTAATGTGATTTCAATTGGAAACTAGAGACTCACTTAAGTCAAGGAAAGAGTGTTCACGTGGCGGCCCTATTTCCACCAATCTTTCCACCACTAGGCACAATAAGCGCAAGGAGCGCAAGATGCCATTGTATGCAGATGCCGAGAAGTGTGTTCAGCTCTGGCTGAACAATTTCTAATCTTGTGATGTGAACTGGATGAGAAGAAGTTTAACTGCTGGAGGTCACAGAAATTCACAAGTAATCACTTCCATTAACACTTGTACAGTGATACTCTGTTCAACAATATAATATGCAGTTATTAGTATTTTTAGCTTGTGGTAATAAAAATAAACTTACTGCTGTTGAAAAAACCTTTAGTTTTGAAAATTACTTAGTTATTGTGAGCCTAAACTGTCTAGCCCCTAACCCCCATTTGAAACAATTGTTTTAATAACATAATTTTCTAGAAGATTAGGTTTTTTTAGGAATGCAACTATTGCATTATATAGCAGAATAATGTACTTGTCCTTAAAAATACTCTACAATATTTCCTCTTTTGCCATCTGTAATAGACAATTTCACATTTTAAGCAGCCTCTGAGAAATAGAATTTGACCTCTTGGTTTGGAAATGTTTAATCGTTCCTTCATCGCCTAATCTGGACCTATAAGCATTGTGGAAATGACTTCACCACACATTAAGGTCATGTGATAGGAGCAGAATTAGGCCATTCAGCCCATCAAGTCTACTCCGCCATTCAATCATGGCTGATCTCGCTCTTAACCCCATTCTCCTGCCTTCTCCCCATAACTCCTGGTACCTGTACTTATCAAAAATTCTGAACTGTGGCTTCAGAAGATTCACTGACATTCACTATCGCAAGAGCAGTTCCCCTGTGACGATTTCTTATCCAAATTGGCCCCAGCCCAGAACAACAAGCAGTAACAGGAGACACAAGAGACTGCAGATTCTGGAATCTTGAGCAAAATATAAACCGCTGGAGGAGCTCAGCAGGTCGGGTAATATCTGTGGAAG
This sequence comes from Okamejei kenojei, assembly GCA_035221665.1. Classification (NCBI taxonomy): domain Eukaryota; kingdom Metazoa; phylum Chordata; class Chondrichthyes; order Rajiformes; family Rajidae; genus Okamejei; species Okamejei kenojei. The sequence goes on along the minus strand of CM069133.1, from coordinate 71,437,318 downwards.
GAAAGGGACGATGTTTCGGCTCGGGATTAGTCCGAAGCGGGGTCCCGGCCCAAAACGTGTCTGTCCATTTCCCTCCACAGATGCTGTTTGTCCTTCTGAGTTTCCCTGCACATTGATTTTTTTTCCCGACGAGCATGAATGTTTGCCAGCTATTTCCATTAAGCAGTTCATAACTGTGTGTCCTTCATCATATGACAACAATCTCACAATTAAGAGGACTTCCAAATTTAATCTCCAAGCCATTGTATAATTTCTTACATCTTGCAATGAAACTATTTTTCACTTGTATTATCATTTCAATTCAATGGCTCTGCTCCTGACATTGACATTAAGGAATAAAACCAGAAAATTCAGGAAATACTTTGAAAATAGGCAGCTACCGTGAAGAAGAAACAGAGGAGGAATTCCATGTTGATTATCATCCATCAGTACTTTGTAAAGTTAGAAACAGTTAAGTTAAGCAGGGAGCAGGAGTAAAGGAACAAAAGCTTTTCACCGTACCTCAGTACACATGCCAATAAACTAAACTGACACATCATGAGACGGGGCTAATACTAAGAGAGACTGAGGACACAAATGGTGGTGGTGCTGGCTGAGGGAGGGGGTTCATGGCTTGTTAATTGCAGATAATCTGTCTGGAGTAGCATTTGTAGCAATTCAGAAAAATTGTTTGAATATTCAGAGGCATCTTGGCAGCTACAGTGTACTCCCATTGTAAATATGTAATTCTGCAAGGGTATTTTTCTACACTCAAAATGTTAAAGCTAATTATGGCCATTGAAACTATAGTTAACTGTATTGGTGTCTGTGTTTAAAAAAAATTAAAAACTCAATGTATTTTGAAAGGGTCCATAAGAGGATGTTTGTTTCTCTTGATGAATACCAACTTCTATATCAACCAGTTTCAGCTTCTGAGTAGGTTCGTTCACAAGCCACAACATTGACTTCCCTTGGTCCTCGCTTTCCACCCCACCAACACCTGCATTCAATAGATTATCCACAAATGTTCCAAATGCGGCCTAACCAAAGTCCTAAAGAGCTACATCCTAACTTCTGGATTCTTGCACTCAATGCCCATTGCAAAGAAGGCAAGCATACCATATGCCTTCTTTACCACTTTCTACTTGAGAGTTGCTGCCTTTAATGAGCTATAAACTTGGACTCCAAGATCTCACAGCAATTCAATTCTTGCCATTAGCTGTATACACTCTTCTTACATCCAACCTCCCAATGTGTAGCACCTTGCACTTGCTTGTTTTAAACTCCATCTGCCATTACTCTGCCCATTTCTGCAACTGATCTATATCCCCCCTGTATGTACTGACTGCCTTCCTCATTGTCTGCAACTCCTCTAATTTTGGTGTTGTCAGCAAACATATTCACCAACCCATATATATTCATATCTAGGTTTTATATATATGTATGTAAGAACAGAATTTCACTGTGTGTTTGCACATGTGACAATAAAAGCATCATTGAAGCCACTGTAGCTGCCAAGATGCCTCTGAATATTCAAACATTTTTTCTGAATTGCTACAAATGCTACTCCAGACAGATTATCTGCAATTAACAAGCCATGAACCCCCCTCCCTCAGCCAGCACCACCACCATTTGTGTCTTCAGTCTCTCTTATGATGTTTCAGTTTAGTTTATTGTCACGTGTACTGAGGTACGGTGAAAAGCTTTTGTTCCTTTACTAATGCTCCCTGCTTAACTTAACTGTTTCTAACTTTACAAAGTTCTGATGGATGATAATCAACATGGAATTCCCCTCTGTTTCTTCTTCATCTTTGAAATGTTGTGATAAGATTTGCTTCCATCATCATGGACAATGCATTCAAAATTAAAAATCCTTCTGGGTGAAAAGAAAGTTTTCCTCATATCTTCTCTAATTCTCCTACACCTTATATTAAACCTACAACTTCTGGTTCTAGGTGCCACTGGTGTGGGGAAACATTTCTCTCTAACTAGCCTATTTCTGCCCTTCATAATTTTATACATCACACTCAGGTCCTCCCTGGACTCTCTCTCCTCCACATGTTGGTTTCAAATGTAATATAACCTCAAAGGGCAGCACCTCATCTATCGACTGGACGCATTCCAGTCCTTGGTGCTTCATATTGAATTTAATAATGTCGGGTAACCCGTCCATCCAGTTTTATCAGAACTTCCCAGTTTGAATTAAAAGTCTTGCTGTATATGCTTTCCTTACATCCAACCTCCCACTTTAAAAGCTAATTTTGCGTTCCTCTCTTCATGGAGGCCACCGTGTATTTCCAGAATTCCCTTTTATTTCAGTTCCAACTTCAATTATCTTTTTCATCTCAACGCTGTATCAATATGTTTTGCGTTCCCCTCTGTCTACCTTCAACACCCTCTATTTACATCTCCTCCAGACACATCTCCTGAACAAGCCTTTCCCACACTCTCTCAGCCAGCGCCACAAGCAATCGGTCTCTATTGGTGTTCAACTGATCACAGACAGTGCTTCGTTCCCTCCACCCCTCCCCTTCTTTGCAGCCGAAACAGTGTTTGATTTCTAACTTTTCCTTATTCTGATAAAAAGCCACTGTGCTGAGATGCTAGCTGTTATGATCTCCACCAGTGCTGAATGACCTGCAAAGTATTTCCAAAACAGAATGTTTTTGTCTCTTTATACTTAGTGATCTCCTGCTCCTTAAATCCTCTCAGTCCTTGGAACTGATCCTATGGATTGCAAAATAAGCTTATTTGGTACATTTAGTGACCAATAGGTGGCTGCTAAACATTCTCAGTTAATTATTTCTGAAAGATTGATATTATTGGTGGTGTTTGCTTTTACAGAGCAACAGTGTGACAGAAATTATTATCAATGATGGTATAGAAATATTCACTTCCTCTTTCTGCTTCCCATATCGGAATAATCTTTAAATGTAACAAATGACTAAAAAGGAAATGCATAACACATGAATCCGCAATCAATTTAAGGCTCAAGGGGTTAACTATTTGTGATATCCGGAGCATCTGCATCTGTTTCAGTCAATTTTATTGTCAAATGTGCAAGTGTGTTACAGATACACTATAAATCTTGCAGCAGCAGCCACACCACCAAAGGCACACAGACCTTAAACAACACACCAAAACAGCAGTTATGCATAAATTATACATAAAATAACCGCAAGACAGAATAAAAGCCTGTAAATAGACATGAATGTGAAAGCACAATCAGAAAACAGAGCAAGTTCATGATAGCGCAGGATGTGGTCCATGGCTAGGATTAGGGATGTGCAGGTTGGTTCAAGAACCTGATAAATTATAGGAAAGTAGCTGTTCCTGAATCTGATGCTGTGGGACTTCAGGCTTCAGGAGCTATTGGCCGATAGTAGCGGCAAGAAGAGAGCATTGGCCGGATAGTGGGGATCCTGGATGTTAGATGCCACCTTCTTGAAGTGGCCTTCATGTACTGTAGATTCTTTCGATGGAGTGGAGGGCTGTGCCTGTGATGGATGGGCTGAGTCCAACACGATCTGCAGCCCCTTGAGCTGCAGATAGTGTGTTGGAATTACCAGACCAGGCTCTGATACTCTGACATTTCAAAATTCTTCAAAACGTCACTGAAAGGAGAGGCATTGGCAAATGGTCTTCATCCTGTGGGCTGCAATGTACCCAGATAGAGGGTTAGGTGTTGTTCTTCAAGCTTGCTTGGGTATCTTTGGAACAAGTATTTCTCCATCCCTCCTCCTCTCTGCAACTCACAATTCACATTTCTTTAGAGTTACTATTGTGATGATGGAGCATTGACCCGAAATATTAACCCAGTTTCTTCTCCATTGTTGAATCCTGATCTGCTGATTATCCTCATTGTTTTCTGTTCAGTTTCAGATTTCCCATGTATGCTGTGAATACTGTGTTTATAAAGCTGTTGTGCTGCTGCAAGTGAGAATTTTATTGTTCTGTTTTGTGGCAAAAGAGGCGGCTCAGTGGCACAGCAGTAGAGTTGCTGCCTCAGAGCGCCAGAGTCCCGGGTTCGATCCTGACTGTAGGTGTTGTCTGTACGGAGTTTGTCTGTTCTCCCTGTGACTATGTGGTTTTCTCCGGGTGCTTTGGTTTCCTCCTACTATCCAAAGACATGCTGGTTTATAGGTTATTTGCCTTCTGTAATTGTTCCTAGTATGTTGGATAGAACTAGTGTGAACGGGGGATCGCTGGTTGGTGCGGATTGGGTGGGCTGAAGGGCCTGTTTCCACACTGTATCTCTAAACTAAACGAAACATGGCAATATTTCTTGACTCTCACTTGACCTTGCATTTAGTTGCTTTCCAGAACCTGGAACCTTGTTAAATGAAGGAACATTCAGCTAGAGTGAAGAGATGTGCACCCTGATTTCCAAGCTGTTCGAGTTGGAGGAATACTTGCATCCTGAAGTGTCACGGGTTTGGAGGTGGCAATAGAGAAAACCTGGGAAAGAATATTAGTGGAATAATTGCATTCCAACACTTTAGTTTAGTTTAGAGATACAGTGCGGAAACAGGCCCTTCGACCCTTTGAGTCCGCACCGCCACGCACACCAACGCTGTCCGACATACACTAGGGACAATTTACATTTATTCCAAGCTGATTTACCTACAAACCTTTGCAGTGTGGGAGGAAGCTAAAGATCTCAGAGAAAACCCACATGGTCTCGGGGAGAACGTACAAACAACACACGTGGTCGGGATCGAACCCGGGTCTCCGGTGCTGCCAGCACTGTAAGGCAGCAACTCTGCCGCTGGGCCACCGTAATAACAATTTCCTGATTGCAAGGGGATTGAGAGACATGGGAATAAGGGGAGGACATAGGGTTGAGAAGGTATTATGCAGTTCCAAGTACAGCTTGGGCCAGACGTAAAGATGTGAATGCAAATCAAAGTCTATCTTTCAACAATGCAAATGGTAGCGACACATATTGAAATACTATCTTCAGAGTCCCTTAGTGCTTTACATAAATATCTGACCAAGCCATGTGATGAGATATTGGTCAGTTGATGAAAGGCAGATCAAACAGGTCAGTTTTAAAAGAGTGGTGGCTGCCTGGAGCATGCTGCCAGTGGTGCTAGTGAAATCGGATTTTTACAGTGGTATTCCAGATAGGCACATGGATATGCAGGGAAAAGTGGGATATGGATCACATACAGGTAGAGGGGATTACTTTAAATTGGCATCAGACATTGTGGGCCAAAGGGCCTGTTTGTATGTTCTAAATATCTGAGAGGAGGAAAGAGAGACACATAGGGAGGTAATTTCAGAACTTAGCCAATAAATCCATTACACTGTAAGCAGCAATTCATCATGAAATAGTAACCAAAATGATAAGGAGGCGAACTTCCATCCAAATTTTTTTTTTTCTTCTTTCTGGTGTTACAAGATGGTGTATTTGCCATGATGCAATGATCTGTAACTAGGAATACATGTCAAGAAGTACAATTGAAAATGTATAAAGCTATTTTGTCAGATGTCTTTATCAAGCCATCTTATAACAATTGCTTTGTGTTTTCATTTTTAACTTGCTGGCGGAGTAAAAGACTGTAGCCTGTACTGTTCGTAAGACAAAGGAGCAACAATTAAAGCAGAAAATGTTGACTCATTCCGAAATTTGCCCAAGCATTTCCTGATACACAAAAGCACAGAAAGACATTTCAAATGAGATGAAAATAGAGACAGTTGTTTGTAACACTTATCCACAAGGTTGACTCACCATTTAACATGCTGCTTGAGATGAACTGCCATTCCTTGTTCTTTTAGTTGCAAAGACTGAAATTTGTGCCAACGTTTGCTATTTATCAGATTGCAAGTACTGTACTATCTTTTCCACAAAGTTATAGTTTGCATCCATTACATTTTCTTCCCATCTTCAAAAGCATTTTAGATGGTTAATAGTGATTTATTTTTCTTCATTTTCTTTTGTTTAAGTGAATGTGGAATATCGACATTCTGGTGTGAAATTAAGTTGCAGCTAGTTAAATGGATCTGTTACCACTTCTCGCCTGATCCAAAGCAATGCAACAGCTGTCTGATCTTGTGGGACCGTCTCTTTGGGTTATGGCAATCTTGTATGGTACAACAAATTACATGCTAAATAAAATTGATAAACCAAACGTAGAGTACTGCCTATCTACATTTGCTGGACACTGTACATAAACAACAATAACGTCCCCTTCATGATTGTAAAAGACCTCGAGGTTGAGTAAAAATTACGTCAACCATTGACCTTCGGTGAAATGATGTCACATCAAGCACACATTAAGGTCTTGCCTGTTGAGCCTGTGTGATAATGAAGTTGTCACAATCAGCATGACTGTCATCATTTTCCATTTGCATATGTAGTAGAGCAAAACGTAATATGTTAACACCCTGAGACCACTGTCTCAAATGTTCACTTGCTGGGTCAAGTGTTTGCTTAGCATTCATTAGCCCATTGTTAATATGGCACTTTAAAGGTTGTGGACTACTGTGCTTCGTAGCCTGAGATGATAATTAATGTGCAGATGCCCCAGTTTCAGGAGACACATGTGAAGTTTAAGGATTTATCGCCACTTCTATTTGGAGTTTGTACGTTCTCCCTGTAACTGTGTGGGCTTTTTCTGGGTGCTCTGGTTTCCTCCAACACTCCAAATATGTGCTGGTTTGTAGGTTAATTCAAAATATAAAGAACTCTTAATGAAAATATTTTATAGGTTTATTTATATTTTATTTTCTACCTTAGTCAGACACATTTATTTAGTACTCTGTATATTTTTAATAAGTGTTTTGTTTAATTGTGCTTTTTGTTTCTTGATTTGCTGTCTCAGAATGCAATTGGCTCAGCCAGGTCTTTTTTTTGTTTTAGTTTTAGTTTGGAGATGCAGCACGGAAACAGACCCTTCGGCCCACCACTTCCGCACCGACCCGTGATCTCTGCACATTAACACTATTCTACACACACTAGGGGTAATTTACTTTATACCAAGCCAATTAACCTGCAAACCTGTACCTCTTTGGAGTTGGGAGGAAATCAAAGATCTCGCGGTCACGGGGAAAACGTACAAACTCCGTACAGTCAGCACCCGTAGTAGGGATTGAACCCAGGTCTCTGGTGCTGCGAGCGCTGTAAGGCAGCAACTCTACTGCAACGCCACCGTGTCGCCCCTATTGACATTGTGTGGACATCACAGACATTTTCCATGGATCGTAATGCACCAGGCATTGAAAAAAGGAAGATTCTCACCGTGGAGATTGCAAGATCTTTATTAGGGATTTAAAATCTTGAAATTCGTGATCATAAATGAATTCTGTCCCTATTGTTGAGAGAAGAGTGTCTAGTCATCTCATACAAGGCTTTCAATGTGCCTGCACCTTAAGAGACGATGATGAAAATCATTATTTGGTTGAACTATTTCACTCTCTCTGTTTGGTAACAATTAGTGATACAGTTGCTTAAAATTGCTTACCTTTGAGGGTATTTTTCAAAAGAGACTTGTCACTCACAATTATTCTTTATTTTACATTTACAAATAGTACATAGTCCATTCTCTTTAAATTGAAAAATCTGTTGTCAGGAATATTACACCTCATGGGCCAGGGAAAAGTGAGTCATACAAGCTTTTAAATTGGCATTTGTAAAGATTTCTAATCAAAAATAGATGATCCCAAACTGGATGGTACAAGCCAACTGGGTGTTTGCATAACCAATCAAAAGCAAGAATCATCACTGAGGTATACAGAGTTTGATTAGTATATTGAATTCATTTGTCAAATCATGTACAGAAAATGAAATATAGGAACAAAAGCGAAGAAATAGAATATGCCATACGTTTTTAAAATATAACTTCTTTTTGGCCTTTTCTGAAATCATTCCAGCAATGAGTAAAAGTTGAAATAGTGCCCTCCACATCTGTAACAGTTATTTTTAAATGCCAGAGGCTGTGAGGTAGTAATTAAGATTTATTTCAAGGTAAAATTTCACTTATACTGGTACAGGTAATGTGTACATTTTACTGGCATGGTTCATGGGGATCTTATGTGGGAAAGTTTAGTACTGCAGTCACATTCTTTCCAGTCCAATCTTTTAGTGATGTTAAACTCTGGAGGTACAAGACAACTGGAACAACTGTATTAATGGTACCTATAGATTCTTCTTCTTATCGAGTCCACACACAAGATTAGAAGTTGTTCAGCCAGAGCTGTGTATACAAAGCCCTTAACTGGCTTGCCCCCACCTATATCAAAAATCTGCTAACCCACCATTCTACCTCCAGGTCCCTCAGGTCGGCCGACTTGGGGCTACTGACTATCCCGCGGTCCAGGTTTAAGCTCAGGGGCGACCGCGCCTTTGCGGTTGCAGCTCCTAGACTGTGGAACAGCATCCCTCTTCTCATCAGAACTGCCCCCTCCATCGACTCCTTTGAGTCTAGACTTAAAACCTATTTTTACTCACAAGCGTTTCTTGCGGTCCTCTGCGGGAGCGCTGTATGTATGTATGTATTGTTAGATCTATGTACCATTGTATGTAGCACGTTAGTACCTGCACTGATGTAAAGCACTTTGGTCAACGAGAGTTGTTTTTAAATGTGCTAGAGAAATAAAATTGACTTGACTTGACTTGCATACAATGGTGCCTGTCTTGTGCCTGGTGGTGGTGGAAAGATTGGTGGAAACAGGGCTGTGACGTGATCGCTCTTTCCTTGACCCCACCTATAGGTTAATGATTATTCTTACCTGAATCTGGCACAAAATTGTTTTTTTGTTTGAGGGGTAATTCCTTTTCCAAGAGAGAGTTAAACAATAAGCATCTTGCCATCAATGTTAACATTTGATGAGTGATATTCTGCTCTCTCCTTACATCTCACCTCATCCCCTCTTTATCCACTTTACCACCTCTCTTACCCAGCTCACCCCTTACTTACCCACTCACCTCCCCCCCCCCCACCCCTATCCACCCCTCCTCTCCCCACTGATTCCCATTCCCATCCTGCCCCAACCAACTTTACCTCCCCAACCCCAATGCACCTCACTTCCCCGCACCCCTAACCATACATCTCCCCGGCCCCTTCCCACCCCTTCCCCTACTCCTACCCATTCACTTCTACCTGCTCCAATCCACCTCACCTCCCATGCCTAACCATTTAACTCCCCCACACCTACCCAACCTCACCCCCACCCCTACCATTCGTCTCCCTTAATCCTACACACTTTGTCACCACCTGCCCCTACCCCTAACCTCTCACTTCCCTACACCAACCCACCTCATCTCCCCTACCCCTACCCACTCGCCTCTCCCTCCCCCACCCACCTCCCTGCCCCTCCCACTCGCCTCTCCCACCCATTCACCTCCACCTCCCTACCCACCTCACTCCCAGCCCTGCTATGGAAGGGAGCATTGGGAATGTTACCTAAATCACCGGAGATGGACTGATTGGGAAGCTTTGACCTCATGCACGCACAAATGTTGGGGATGAGATGTTAATATCGAATATGATAAGTGTATGTATTGATTTTTTCGCTTAGGATTAGAAAATGAAGGCATTGTGTTAGTGTTTATTATGTTTATGTTTGTTGCCACTGTAATAATCCAGCCCCACCGTATATTACAAAACACTGACTTGCATTGGAAACGCACCTTCCACGTCCCTGTAAGATAGTCCCATAGCGTTCTACGGCCGATGTAATACAGCCAAGATGTTTCGTCGCTGTTGTAAACATGGCACAAGTGGGGGAAAGAAATCCTAAAATGATCGGTAGTCCTAAACAGGTGCTGACCCGACAAGGGAATGTGGAGCCAGCGACTGCCCTGCGCTCGCCATTGGTCGCGCTGATGAGCCGCGATCAGTCAGCGGCACTGAAGTTCGCGTTGTGTTACTGGAGAGGAAAGTTACAGTGAAAAGACCAGACTGTTCAAGTCAGCTCCCCAAACCACCCGACGTAAAGAAGGAGGAGGAGGAGCAGGAGGAGGATTAAAGGATCCGAATGGTCCCAATGTTAACGGAACCTCTGCACTGAGAAAAACAACCTTGTGACTACATTCATCTTTGTTTTTTAAGCCTCTGGGGTTGGAGACCAGAATAAAGGAGGATTTAATGGACCCAATCTAGTTGAATACGAGTAGGACTAAGAAGCTCCTGAGAAACTAAACAGCAAACTGCCTATGTCGAGGTAAGTTTTTACGTCTCATTAAAAGTTACCTTGGTGATTACTTCTGCAGTTACAGTTCCTTTTTTAAAAAAATTTCTGCTGAAAAATCTGGATGATTTTCCTCCATGAATAATTCAGCGTTTGCATTGCTTTATCTTAATATACGGAAAAACAAACGATCCCAGATCTTCGAGGATGAAAGTTTGGAAACTGTTTTAAAACCGAGTTTGTTTTAGTTCATAATTCGAAACGGATGTAATTACAATAGGGACCGCACCAGAGTTGGATGTGGGGTTGTCAGAAGGGATAATGTATCAGGTTGATTATGTTTGTGTATCTTATGAAGAATCAACGAAAAGGAGAACTATTCTTTGCCGTGGAGAGGAAAGAGAGTATTTTATTTATTTACATTTGCTTGTTATATATAAGCTATCTATCAGCGACCCAGCTACGTTCCGTGGCATGTAAACTTATTTTATACCTTTGCTAAATCTCTGCATCAAAGGGCTGGTGATGTGCTGCGGGAAGCTACCGCAGGAGCTGGCGACTGGCGAGGCAGGGCAGTCCGGCTTTGAGTACATTTGTAAAGTTCTGGCTACTCTTTGGGACATCTCATGGAAGGACTTTGCCGTGAGGAGCGCGCACACTGGGAGGGTTGCGGGGGCGCGCTCCCGCCACCCGGGGTCTTCGCTCTGGCGCCGTGCACGCGCGCACCGGGCGCGCCCCCGCGGGGATGCACAGTCCGCTGCGGTCAGCTGGGCGGCTACCGACTTGTAAGACCGCGGCCCGTGGACAATCCAGTCGTGTAGTCTTGGCATTCCTCCCGCTGGTGGAGTTGGAGCTGGGTTGAGGGGCTGGCGGTTGTTTCTTCCAGATGCAATCCAAAAAAAAAAAAAACTAGTTTTATCTGTCTCCCAGTCTTACTGGGGCTCACATGATGTTATTGCCCTGTTCTCTCCTCCGCTCCCACCCCCGCCCCCCTAAAATGTTCACAAATCTGTGTCTGTGTATCATCCTTGTCAATTGTTAGCTTGCAAAATGTACATCTCCTTTATCTCCTTTATCCTTAAGGATAAAGGAGAGAGTGAGATAGAGAGGATGAGAAGGAAGAAAGAGTAACAGAGAAGTGGAAGGCGGGAGGGGCTGTGGGACTGAGAGCGGGATGGCAAAATATTGGATAGACAACTAGTTGTAATTGGGGACAAGGTTTGGAATGAGGTGAGGTGAAAATTTGGAGTTTGTGAATCATTTTGCTTGGAGCCCAAAGTCTTGTGTGTTATTCTGACTTCGAGGAACACTTGCCTATGCTGGCAAGTCTGAGTGAGAATGTGGTCAAAGTGTTGGGGGCAATGGAAATCAAAGGGGACTGTGGGAGAGGGCCTCATAGAAGAATGGTTCCACTGAAGAGAGGGGAAAAACTTTGTCAAACAAGGCATACCTTGAATAGACTTTGCAGTAGAATATTAAAATGGAGGCACAAGAGACTACAGATGCTGCAAAGATGAGAGCAGCTGGAGGAACTCAGTGGGCCAGGCAGCATCTGTGCATGGACATGGACAGTTGACTTTTGGGTTGAGACCTTTCATCTTGACTGTTTACAGATGAAGGGTATCAACCGGGAATGTTGACTGTCTATTTCTCTTCACAGTTGCTGCCTGAACTGCTGAGCTCCCACAGGTGCTCGCCATTGTTTTTGCTACAGATCCCAGCATCTGCAGCCTCTTGTGCTTCCCAAGTTATTGATTTGAATCTTGAGGTCTTTACTAAATGACTGGAGTTCTTGGGAAAACACGTGAATGGATTGCTAATTTGGTGGGAGTATTATAAGAATGAAAAGGATTTTACGAGTTATGCGTTAGGCGTAGAAGCCATGCGTCATTGTAATTTGGGGAGGGTTAGGGGGAACATAGTAATTGCTTTGGCAGTACTAATGCATTATATTGCTCCTTTATATTGTAACCATAGATCAATATTTTGAAAATAATAATGAGCATGAAATGCTATATTTTATACACAATTGGATTGATATTGTTGACCAGTGTCCAAGTGTAACCCCCATCTTTTCTTGATTCCCTGATTTGACTGCTTTTACGAAGGTGGGTTAGTTTTGGACTATAAACTCTTGAAATCCTCCTCCAAACATTTTTGCCTCTTCCTTAATTCTCCTTTGTGAAGCTCCTTAATCCTATGTCTTTGAGCATGTTTTTTTTGTTTCCTCCTCAGATTTGAGGCTTGGTGTCATGTTTGGTCGGATGACACTTTCTAAAACACCTTGGTTGTTTTCACTATGGTGAAGGGGGCTGACTTGTAGAGTGGCAAGTAGTTGTTGATGAACACTAATGTTATTATGAGCAGTTCAAGATAAGGAGTCAGATATGATTGATTTGTTGCATCTGCGAACAAGAACATTCGCACCAGAGGAAATGTTGGTGTTGCATCTGAAAGAACCAAAAACTGGAATCAAAATGAAAAGTTACGGACAACTTAATTAAACAATATTCAAACATGGTTTAGAAGACAGCATAAGATCAAACTGTACTTGTTTTTTTTATGGCTATACTGTAGAGTCTGAACTGGATGGGTGTTCTGTAGGATTGAGTAATAGAGTTGGGAAGCAGGTCTTGCCAGTTTAATTCTATTGAGATGTGGGCATTAATTGGGTGTTCAGAGTTAATCAATGAATTCTAGCTGCAACTTTGGTTGCATCCCATTTATAGATTCTCAAGGTGGGTGTGTGTGTATGAGACTTGGAGCAGATGAGTCCCATCAGAAACTGGCGGAGACCAAATTGGTGCTCTGGAACTGGGAGTCATGAATGAGTTCAATTTTTTTTTAAAAGTATCCTTCTTTTAATATTAATTATCTTCAGCTATCTATTGAAGAAGCAACTGAGGGAAGTAAGCAGGTTCTTTTTGATGTGGAACCATGGATCAGGCATTGGTCTCATGGGCCCTGGATATCAGGTGACTCTAAAAATTAGAGTCCTTCTTGGAAGTTTTAGCTCTTGAATTCAGGCTCACTGTCTACTGCAGTACTGAGGCAGAGACCTTCCTGGAGATAACTTTTTTTTTTGGATAAAATAGTTTTTTCCCCTAATGTCACATTACACGATAAAGCCAGTTAATACTTTATCTGTGATGTTTACTGATAATCCTGACAAAGTCATGTTCCTCTGAGGTTTCAGCCCTTGAAATTCATGCTGGGCGACTTCACATACCAACAATGTGATAATAAACAGATCATTTGATCTTGTTGATGTTAATAAATAAATATTTATTGAAGATCCTCAATTTCACATTCAGACAGACCTATGGTATTGAACTGCATTGTATTGAAGTACAGGGCACTTTCCCTGATTGATACACTGGTATCACTTCCAATATTTATTTACCAACATCACCAAGAGCTGAATTCAAGAGCTGCAATCTCCGAGAGGGACTACTAACTTTGCTAGGAGTGTGCACCACTGAGTCACCTGAAATTCTGGGAGCAGGAACCTAATGCTTGATCCATGGTCCCACCTCGGCAAACTGTGCAAACCCTGCATACTTCCCTCGGGATCACTGATGTTATGAAGATCTTGCTGAGGAATCTTTTGTAGCACCCAAGGGACACTTTGGGCCTTGGTTTTCCACTTTAGACTTTAGAGATACAGCATGGAAACAGGCCCTTTGGCCCACCGGGTCCACACCAACAAACGATCACCCAATACACTAGCACTATCCTACATGCACCAGGGACAATTAACAGAACCCAATTAACCTACAAACCGGTACGCCTTTGGAGTGTGGGAGGAAACCGGAGCACTCGGAGAAAATCCAAGGGAGAACGTAGAAACTCCATACAGACAGCACACGTCGTCAGGATTGAACCCGGTCTCAGGCGCTGTAAGGCAGTAACTCTACTGCTGCGCCACTGCCAACAGTGTGGCACTGAACTCTCAATCTTGATTTTAGAGCTTTCCTCGAAATAGGACGAACCCCAAGTCTTATGATATCAAAACAAGGGAGCACAACTGCAAAGTCATGGAACTGGACAAGCACAACTTCCTCTACCCTGACATCCAATTGAATGCGAAAAAATTAAATGATGATATCTGCTTTTCCATTACATTGAGCAGATTCAACATTAAATTCATGCGACACTAACACGGTGGCACTGTTAACCACTTGCAAAGCCAGCCTCTCTGCCGATTGGAGGAGTGTAGCAGTCAGATATCAGTGGTCTCATTAGGCGCAGCCAGAAACCTCTCTGTATTCTCTCACAAAACTTTTAAAAATTATTATTGAGTTATCATTTAGTTTGGTATTTCTAATTTAATGAACTATTACCTCAAACGATTAACAAATCGTAACCATCAATCCATTGATTGTAATTAGGTCTTTGTTTACCAATTTACTGAAAATGAATGGCACTGTACCCAAAAACAACTAAATGCAATTAATGTCTTAGTTTTTTTTAGCTGATATTGCATAACACGATAAAGCTAGATAACATCTTATCAGTATTGTTCACTGAAAATGACTCATTTTAGATTTGGCATATTGCACAGGCAACTAATCAAAATATTTTTGTTTACATTATAAAAACAGGATGTAATAAAGCCTGATTTGGTATCACTAAAATATACTAACTAACATGATCTGGTATAGTTACTTGTTTTAAATTGTATTAGTCAATATGTGTAAAAATTCCCTGATCGGTGGTTAAAGTGGTTAGGTTGGTATGGTGATTTTTGTTTCTTTTTTATATAAAAAAGCTCTATTCAGTATAGCACAAGTGATTCAGAAATGGTTGCAGTGAAAGGATTCTGTGCTAAGCTCTTGCATGCCATGGGGCGAAAACAGTATTGGTCATAGTGATTCAACTAAAGCAAGAACTGGTCGATGTGAAAGCTTGCTTTGCATAATGAGCCCAAAGTGACAGCAATCATAGCACTACACTGTTCATGTGACCATAGTACAAAGGAGCTATTATTAACGTCTGATGAGCATTGCATGGCAGTTGCAGTTCTACTCATCTTGGCAGCCTGAAGGGAATCTGAAATATACAGGGAAAAACATTCCTCTAACCCAGCTGAGACACTTAGTATATCTTGGTGCTGGAGTTCTAAATAGTGATAAAATAGTAATCTAAAATACCAATCATTATCAAGTCTAATTGACTGTAGCCTTTAAGATTAGGCTAACGTATCAATGAGAAACTCTCTCTCGATATATATAATATTGGACCATCTAATTAGAGGGAAAAATAAACAAGAATTTTCTCAATCAGATTTTTACAAGATTATCATATACATACCAGTTGCACAATTAACTGGATGCAATGAACACAACTGAAAGGATCTTGCCCCAGTGATGTTTGACCATCCCTCAACCATAAACATTGAGGTCATTAATAGTATATTTATTTTAACAAAGTAATTTTTATGTAAAAAATTGTGATTTGCTTAAAGAAGTTAGATCTGTCATTAGATACAGTGGATTGCTCAGTTTAGTGATTGCTATCTTAAATCTCTGAGCCTAGTTAAATAATCTTTATGTATACGTGATTGTATTTTATAATGCCACACTATCTTTCTGTCACACACACACACAGAGCTTTCCATGGTATAAGAATAAGGATTTAAGATTTTTTTTAAACCAACTACAGTTTTGATTATTTACAACATTTCCCTTTGCACATCTACTTGCAACCAGCCTTTTTTTGTTCTTACTGTGGGGTGGTATTTTTGACCTAATGTCCAATAGCCATTCAAATAAAGCTGTCTGAAGAAGGGTCCCGACCCAAAAAGTCATCTATCCATTTCCCTCCGCAGATGGTGTCTAACCCGCTGAGTTCCTCCAGCAGTTTGTTTTTGGCTCAATGTTTTCCAGCATTTGCAGTTTCTTGTGAATCCATTCAAATAGATCTACTGATTTTAGCTGTAAAACCTAAAGAGTTAGGGTTTTGTGCCTGTAGACATTCCATAGTTGGCCGAACAATAACTAGCTGGGTAGAGGAATTGTCAAAGCATCACCAGACTGCTTTTGGAGAACAGGTTTTTTTTGCTGTTGAATAACTTGTTCATTACTGAAAATCCTTTCTGCAAAATTGGTCACTTTTGAGTTCCTCAGCTGAGGGAATCAGGTGAATAAAAGCTTCTTGTAGCTGACAGCTGGATCAGACAGGCTGTGGTTATGTCATGGAAGACAGAAAACAAGCTGTATGCCAAGCATTTTTTTTAAGTCTTTGAATTTCTCCTGCATTAGAGTTATGCCAAAAACTACTGAAAGGACTTTTTTTAACCTCCAGAAGTTTTCAAAGCAACACACAGTAGGCTTAAAATAGGAAGTGAGCAGTGAGACATGGTTATTAGTCCTTCAAAATTGACTCTAATTATTCACTCCTTTATAATGGCACATCAGTCTCTTTGAATTAAAATTATTGGAAATTATTCATAAGGAGAGCAGGTGTTAGAGTATGATTGAGAATAACAGCAAGTTATTCTCAATAACAGTAAATATTGCTACAGGAATCTTGACAAATGTATCTGCTACTTGCAATTATCCATTGCAGGAGTGCTTCAGTCTTCTGCAAAGTCTCTGATTAACTTGATGTTATACTTTAACCAACAGAGAATGTTTTTATACCTGACACATTGGAGCAGGCAGGAGAATGGGGTTGAGGGGGAGCGTTAGATCAGCCATAATTGAATGAGGGAGTAGACTTAGGCCAAATGGTCTAAATTTGCTCCTATCACTTATGAATACAGGAAGCAAAGGGCAGCTACTTCATGTCTTGTTTCAGAATTGAAGTTCCCAGTGTAGGAAAGGAGGGAGGTCACAACTAGCGATGGGATAATGGCCAGATGTATCCATGTTTGTTTTGAGATCAGCAATGACTGATGCTGCTGGGAAGTACTCTTTGAAAAATAGCACATTGGATCTTTTACATTCGTTTGAGAGGGGGACCGGATTGGGCATCTTATTTGGAAAGACAGCAATAGTAAAATCAGTCTCAGAACTCTGAACATAATGTAGCAAATGGCATTCAAGCTTCCGAACGGTCCAGCTACTGGTCTTGGGGTGGAAAAGAGTGCTCACACTCGCGGTGTGTAGAGTTTCCATTTGAATGGGTCTTGCCGAGGGTAGTTGTGTTGAAACAAAGAGCGAATGCCGGGTCTCCTGCCCTCTATTCACGTCCTGGTACTTCTGCATTCACCTCTTCATCGGAGATCCCGATTAGTGCGGGTGAAAGGGAAACAGATCTGGTTCAATGCCTCTGATGATGTGAGCTGGGTGCGCGTGAGCAACATGTCAGGAACATTAAATCTTCAATAATATCGTCCTTTATGTTAAAGGATGGTAAAAGATGGCGAGACGGTCACATTATACACATCAAGGGTACTCCTTCATCCCAAGGGGATTTAAAGATAGTAACAAAGTCTGCACTGTACTCTTGTTTAGTCTGGAGTCAGATAATGTCATGAGCACCGTGGATCCATAGTCATTGAATGGGTGGCTTGCAGCTACACACACTACTGTCTTGGATTATGAAACAGTTCCCAGCTCCGTTTTACCTTTAATCCCAGCCAGGGGCAGATTTCATTAGCTGCATTGTAGACAGGAGACCCTCTTGTTCCTTTGTGGAACAGTTGTTCAGAATGTGTTTTGCAGCTGTGTTGTTGCTTGAGACCTGGTGCGGATCAATCAGTGTAATCTGACCTTAACCCCCCATTCATGGATATCATAAACAGCAAATGTCCCTGAGCAATTGCTTGTCAATTTGAATTCTTACAGTCACGAGGAAAAAAAGTATAAAAGTTGAAAATAACGTTTGAAGAATATTTGCCTTCGACGGCTGCCAAATGGACATTGATGCAAATCAATTGCTGCAATCAGTAAACAAATAAGGAAAACGTGTTTCTTGAAGAGATGATCAGCAAAAGGCACGGATTCGTAAAGTAACCGGGGAGTAGGGGAGGAAGGTCCATCCCAGGTTACCAGCGCCCGATTTGTGTCCTTCCCGGACTTATGAACGGGGGTGGGTTTGCCGGCTGCTGCGGGGCTGCAGACATCTTTTGCCGGATGGGAACTCGGTTCTCGGTCGCATTTCTGCTTTTGGAGCACTTCACATGGACGAGAACCTGGATTTTCATTTACAGAGCGAGTTGTTGTGATCTGGATTGAGCGCCCCGATAAGGCAGCGAAAACTTTCAAAGGGGAATGTGAGAGGGGGGGGGGGGGGGGGGGGGGGGGGGGGGGTTTAGACAAAGTTCCGGGGAAAACATCAGTGAACCTCGGTCTAATTTAGGAGAGTTATTTCAAAGAGACAGCATAGTGCTATCGAACAGAGTAGACTTATCTTATGTGATTACGTTTTATGAATACATATTTACTTTCAAGATAGATGTCAAACTGGATGTTGAATTACACAGATTGCTAAATCGATTTTCCAAGGACATTTCGGATGCTGTGTTGCAGCTTGACATTTATAGATAGTTCATATCCTTAGTTCCTAAAGTATTTCCATTCGAGGAGCTTGACTGGGGAATGCAGGTTGACATTCCGCTGTGGTATTGAGGGATTGATCGACAATTGCAGGTACCTACCTACCTGCTTTCATATGTGACACTTAACCCCGCCACTTGGTTGATCCAGCGACTGTTGTTTTGCAGAGATCGGAGTGGCTTCCTACTGGTAAACTCCCCCTATATTTATTTTTTCTCTCCGCACCACTGACAAAGTCTCCGACCATTACAATTTGTATCTCTAGTGGGGGCTCCCCGGTTATCAGATTGACAACTGATGTCCTATACAACAGTGACCACACAATGAGTGCTTCATTGGCTGTGAAATGTTTTGGGGCAAGGATTTTTTGTTGTTGTTGAGAATAACACATGTTGGAAAAATCAAATCAACTATAGAGTAAACATCAAAACAAGAGATTTATAATATCCATGTTACGCACTGTAACAAATGGAAAACTATGTTGCAAGTCTTGTTACTCAACCAACTAAATTATTTTACTATTGAGCTACACAGACGAATGTAGCCGGTTTGGAGTATTTGTGTGTGTACAGCTGTGCTCGATAGGAATATTGGATCCAGATATCATAACGTCAGATTTGTCAACCCCAGATCACCCTTGCAATGTGTGATGGCAGGTGCCGAACACACTGTAGGTGGGTCAAAGTCTGTCCCCGACACAGAGCGATCTTTGTTAAACCTTGCAGCCTGCGCAGTCAATCATCTTAAAAGCGATGACTTGCTCTTTTCATCCATCTGCTACTTTCAGCTGCTGCACAATAATCTTTACTTGCCCGTTGCCGTTTAAAAGTAAGTTGCTATTTTTTCAGTTGCAGCTTGCACATGGTAGCTGTAACTGAACATTGGCAGGTCACAGGCTTTATGAATAAAGGCATGGCACGGTTCTTTTCTTTAAGAGGTTACCAACAGAGCGCTGCCGAGGATGCAGGACCACATACTGAAGGATGCACTGGAGCTTAGTAGAGTTGCCACATTGCTCTGTGGGGAAAGATAGCGGGCAGTAAGTGCAGTGATGCAGTAAACCTAGCTGCTCCCTGACAGCTCCAGTGATCCAGGTTCGATCCTGACGATTTCTTCCCACAGCCCAAATGCATGTGTAGGTAATAGGTAATTAGGCACAAAGCGCTGGAGTGACACAGCGGGTCAGGCAGCATCTCTGGAGAAAGTGTTTAGGTGACGTTTCGGGTCCGGTCATGCTGCCCGACCAGCTGAGTTATTCCACCAATTTTTTTTTTTGGTAAACCAGCATCTGCAGTTCCTTGTTTGCAGATTAGACACTGTAGATAGCTTCTAAAGTGCACGTGAGTGGTGGAAAATGGGGAGAATACATTGGCATTGGGTTGGGGTGAATTAGTGTAAATGGGTGTTGGCTTGGACTCGATGGGTCAAAGGGCCCGTCTCAATGACGCCAACGCAAGATCCATCCCACAAATGATCCTGATGGCGTCATTCTAATAGCACGCCTTTTACGTTTGGAAATGAGCATTAACAAGCATTCTGAATCTAAAATTCGAAGAAGTGGAGATTATATATGTTCAATGAACCATTGATTATGATGAAGATAATTCTATATTCACAGCAGAAGATTTGATTCACAGACTTGTACATAACAAATCACATGAATAGATACTTAAAGATGGTCAGGTGGCTCATGCTGTTTTATTTGGAATTAACTGTAAAAATCATGTTAAATTTGCAAACATTTCCCAGCATACACAATCGGTTTCTGCCATAGGCATTCTACACTAATAGCGAGGACATGACACTGCCTTCATTCACTCTGTCAAGCTTATTAAATTACATTTAAAATGTAAAACGGTACACAAGGACAGACTGGTCAGCCCAATTTGTATGTAGCTCCACCACCACCCTTTGCAATGTGTTCCAGGCACCCACCACTTTGTGTTTAAAAAAAAAACCCACATGCCCTGCACTTCTCCTTAAAACTTTGCCCCTTTAACCTTAACTCACCTTCACT
This sequence comes from Okamejei kenojei, assembly GCA_035221665.1. Classification (NCBI taxonomy): domain Eukaryota; kingdom Metazoa; phylum Chordata; class Chondrichthyes; order Rajiformes; family Rajidae; genus Okamejei; species Okamejei kenojei. The sequence goes on along the minus strand of CM069133.1, from coordinate 71,416,684 downwards.
AACTTGTGGGAATCTCTGGCACATGATGCTCAAAGTGGAGGAGGAGCATGTTGGTCACCATTGAGAACCTCAAGTCCATGCAACTGGAGCACATGGAAGTGCAACCACCCCTTCACAAACCACCCACACAACCATCCCTTCAGTCACCACGTAGAAGGGTCTTCGGTTCCAACATTAGCCTTTGTCACCTCAGAACCCATGTGTCCAGAATAGCTGCAAGTCATGTTCAATCCTGAGGAAGAATAGCTTGTACTCGCATGAAACAATTGTTGTAATAATATTGAAACAGAGCAACATATCTTTGTTACAGAAGTTAATATTAAGCTTCCCGTCGTTAATGGATGTTCTTCTTAATTTAAACACGATATGTTCTTACCATTGCTCCAGCTTTTCTAACTTTAAACCTGATGTCTCAAATAATTTATTGGCCAATATTTTTCCCTCACCAACACCAACAAAAGGTTGACCGCTGGATCATTCATTTCACTTGTGTTCATTGGGTCCATCATTACCATAAAAAATTAACTCCACGAGGAGTTCACCGGTGCAATGCAGGTGTGCTTTAGCCAAGTATGAGGCTGGCATTTATTCAGGAGTTCTGAGCCATTTGAGTGGGGAAAATGATGCAAAGTAGATCTACTGGCGTTTAAGTGGTGGATTAGGGCCATAGATCCCAGGATTTGTAGTTTTCTTAGAAATTATGCCTGAAATGTTTTACTGTGCTAGCAAAAACAGTTTAAGATAATTGTTTATGTTTCTCAGTTATGGATTGCATCTATTCAGGCTTTTTTGGAAAGTTAAATAATGGATGTTAATTAATTTTGGCATGATTATTAATGAGCGTATAATGTATAATAAAGAATAGCCTGTTTACTCTTATTTTGTCAGACTGCTACTTTTCCTCATTCTGCAGTTTTTTCCCACCAAAAGAAAAAGTTAATGGCAGTGTGCCATGTGTAATTGTATTATGTGGCCTGCCAACAACTACTTGGGCCTTGGGCAGTACATGGTTCCTTTATCCGCTCTTCTTAGTGCACTGCAGAGACAATGGATCAAAGCTGGCATTGGTGGGGCAATGAGAGAAGGCTTTAATTATGGGTGGACTGTGTCTGGGTGAAGGGGAATTTTTGGCCATTGGAAAGTTGGGGCAGAATTGTGGGGAGGGAGGGCTTTGTGTGTGAGTTCAGTGGGTTCAGTGTGTACTACCCTGTGGGAGAGTAGGGGCCCCAAAACATGTAAAGATTGTAATCAGTGTCCTGCAAGAGACAGGAAACTTGGTTATTCTAGGAGCAACCAATAATGGTCACTGCACGGAACATTTTGCCAGCAAAGCACCATGGGAAATGAAGTGACTTGAGTATTCTGACATGATTCTTCATGCCAAATATGAAGCAGAAATAATGCCAGGTCCCCAGTCAGATTTATGGAATGACAAAAAGTGATCCTGCAATGTTTGTTTTTACAGTTCACTCTAGAAATGTCCATCGTTTTGATTTATGTTGAGTTGTAATAAACAGCACCAAATTATCAAATTTCTATATTATCAAATTACTGATGAACCAAATACTACATTACACACAAAAAAAGGACACCAAGTGATGGCGTGACTTAACAGGTCAAGCAGCATTTCTGGAGAACATGGTTTCAAACTGAAGGGTCCAGACCAGAAACAACATCTATCCACGTTCTCCACAGGTGCTGCCTGACGTGCTGAGTTACTCCAGCACTTTGTATCTTTTCCTTGTAAACCAATATCTACGGTTCCTTGTATCTACCCTTCACTCACAATAGTGCGGCCAAATTTAGCTTTAACTCCACCTACAAGCTTACAGATAACACCGCTGTAGTGGGCAAAGTACAGGAAGGAGATTGAGAACGTAGTAACATGGTGTCAGGTCAAGAACCTGTCCCTCAATGTCATCAAGGTGAAGGAGCAGGTTATTGACTTCAGTATGTCTGGTGGAGTAAATGCCCCAAGCAGCAATGATGCTGAAATGGAAATGATTGAGAGCTTCATGTTTCCAGGTGTAAATATTACCAGCATTCTGTCCTGGACTAACAGCATTGATGCCACATCCATAAAAGGACACCAATATCTCCATTTCCTAAGGAGACTGAGGAAATTAAGCATGTCTCCAACGACTTATACAGACTTTTACAGATGGACTGTAGATAACATACTGTTGGGTTGCATCACAGCTTGGTTTGGAAACTGCTCTGCCCACAGCTGCAAGAAATTTCAGAGTTGTGCATGTAGCCCAGTCTATCGCTCAGATCAGACTCCCACCATTGATTCGATTTTCATGCTGTCTTGGGAAAGCCGTATAATTAAGGACTCTTCCCTGCTCTCGTCGGGCAGAAGCTGTAGAAACGTGAAAGCGCGTATCGCCAAAGTCAAGAACAGCTTCTTCTACTCTGTTATCAGACTTTGACCAGACCTTCCAAAAACTAGGATACTATCCCCATTTTCCATCACGAGGATAAAATGTCTATCTCATGGACATTGGACACTGTGTTATTTTGCTGGAAAAGGGGCATCATTTAAAAATTCTAGGGTGATATCAGGAAAAATTTAACATAACAGAAAGTGGAAATTTGTAACTTTTTGTGACAGAAATGTCACCTGTATGTTACTTCAAATCCAAAATGATTTATGTTTTGTTAGATGAATAGGTATGAAAGATTGCATACCCATGTGGTTGAATTCCCCACACCAATCCATGGGGAGTTACCATTGACTAGAAACTTAACTGGAGTAGCCATGTCCACAATATAGTTACATGAGCCTGTAAGAGGCTGCGAATCCAACAGTGAGTGTCTCACCTCTTAAATACCTAAAACCTATCCACCGACGATAAGGCTCAAGTCAGGAGTGTGATAGAGTGTGCTCCATTTGCCTGGATGAGTTTAGCTTCAACCACATTCAAGACGCTTGACCCCAATGGGAGATAATCTGTCCATAATCATTCACTCGGTCCATCACCGGCACACAGTAGTAGCTGTTTGTGCCATCTACAGGATGCACAGCAGCAAAACTCGCCAAGACCCCCTAGACAGCACTTTACAAACCTATGGCCTCGACCAGCAAGAAGGACAAGGCAGCAAAAGCATGGGAACACCTCATGGAAGTTGTTCTCCAAGACGCACCCAATCCTGACTTGGAAATATATCGGTGTTCCTTCACATCGCTGGGTCAAAATCCCAGAGCTCCCTCCCCAACAGCCTTATGGGTATAGATACACCTCAAGTACTGCAGAGGTTTAAGAAGGCAACTCATTGCCACCTTCTCGGAGACTATTGGGGATGGGCAATTAAATGATCGCCCAGCCAGTGAAGCCCACAGTATTTGAATGATTAAAAAAGATAGATTCATACTGTGGATCAGCTGTGATCTGACAGAATATTGGAATGGATTTAAACAGTTGAACACCCCATTCTCTAGTTCGTAATTTCACGTAATTCAAAATTCCAAAGCTCAGTGTTATTTGTTTACTTAGTCGAGTTTGGTTCTTCTCATTGAACTGTCTGCACCTCACAGCCCTGCATGAGAAAAATCTACTCCCATATGGAGTGAAAAGATAGTTCTATTTTGGAAAAAGTGAAGCTAATTGTTGGGAAATGATCCAAGATGGATCTTTATTACATACACAGGAAATCAGCTCATGGGTTATTATCATTTTATCATCTGTCCCAACCACAAGTAATAACTCAGTTCCGTTGCTCTCCTCAGTAGAGTTACCTGTGTTTTGCTCCACTGAGATTAACCTATATTTTTTCTTCTCAATCGAGAGATGACGAGCTTTAATCCGACAAGAGGGTTCAGCACACAAGAGTGCCTCACATTGCAATGAAGGAATGCTAGATAATTGGAAGTGCTGCTATTTGGAAACACTGCAGAATTGGATACATCTGCCCCAGTTGGAGGTAAAAGATCTCATGACCACTGTTTCACAGACTGGCAGGGACATTTTCAGCTTTGCCATATCAAGTATTTATCCTTGAATCACCATTAATTGTCAAGGGCAGATTAATGGTCCCAATCATATTTGCTATTTGCAAGAGCCTGCTGTGCAGGAATTAGCAGCCTATTTCCTGCATTTCAACAGCCAATATATTTTGAAAGCGTTTCACTGGCTGTGGGCTGCTTTGGGATGGCCTAAAAAGGATAAGTATGGTGGGCATGCAGGTTGAACAATTTTTCTATTTGTTCTGTAGCCGTAGGTTCCCTCTTTTTCTTCCCAGCACCATTTCCTCTGGATATATCTGTGGCTCTTGATTGCTTAAATTCATTCCTCAATGGCAGGCAGTGATTGCAACACCAGCATTTATTGCCCACCCTGGTTTGCCGGGAAAAGTGTGTGTGTGTGTGAGAGAGATCTGCCGCTGTGGGTGCTGCCAGAGACCCTCGGGGAGATTCAAATTAGTTTATTGTCATGTTCACCAGGGATGAAACAAAATCCTTTGTTCACATGAAGTTCAGAGAGTAAATGATATATGGTAATAGTAGATACAACAATAAATATAACAACGAATGCAAATTAGACGAATGGTGCAATGATTGTACTACAATCTGAAGTAGTGCTCAAAAAACTGAAGTGCACTAGCAGGATAACTCAATGAGTCAGAGTGATGAGTAAAGGGCCTGTCCCACTTGTGCATTACGCGTGCATCACGCGTGCGTCGTGACGCGTAAATGATGTCGCATAAATGACCTGCAAATGACGCCCAAGTGGGACAGGCCCTTAAGAGTACATAGCAGTTGGTGTGAAAGAACTAACTGGTCTGATAGCTCTGGGGAAGAGCTGTTTATAAGTCTGGATGTTTGAGCCTTCAAGCTCCTATATCTTCTTCCAGAAGATAGAAGAGAGTAAAGGGAGTAGCCAGGGTGTCCGGACTCCCTCATGATATGGCCTCCAGCCTTCCTGATATATCGCATTGCGAGCGGACTGGATGGAAGGAAGTGACCAACCTGCGATGGACTGGGCAGTGCTCACCACTCCCTGCGGGTTCTGGCAGTCAAGAGCAGACCAATTGCCATACGAGGCTGAGATACATCTGGTCAGCATACTTTCTATGGCACTTCTGCAGAAGCTCAAGAGCATCTGCATGAACATGCAATCTTCTGCAAAACCTAAGAAACTAAATATGCTGATATGCTTTTTTAGTCACCGCATCAGAGTGAGTGGAAAAGGTTAGATTGCTGGTGATATGGATGCCATGAAACTTGAAGCTGTTGACCATCTCTACAGCAGTTCCGTTCATGATGACAGGGTTATGTTCTCAACAACCAACTCTTTCATCTTGCTGATGTTAAGGGCTAGGTTGTTGTTCTGGTACCTAATCTCTTTCCTGTACTCCGACTTATTGTTGTTGATCTGGCTGTTAACAATGAAGGAAAGGGTGTAAGGGTGATAATCAGCAGGAGTTTGTTTTTCTGTGCTTGACTTCTCCACGGGACATCATGGGGTTGGGAGACAATATTCATTTGCCAAGTCAGTCAAACAACTAAAATGCAACAGAACACACAAAATACATGTTAACATAAACATCCACCACAGTGACTCCTCCACATTCCTCACGGTGATGGAAGGCAAAAAAAAAAGTTCAATCTCTTCCCTTCCTTGTTCTCCCGCGGTCGGGGGCCTCAAGCCTTCCGGTGACGGGACGATCTTACTCCCATAGAGGATCCAGGCATCGCATTTTTAATATCTTCTGTTGTGTCCAACTCATACCCAGAAATGCTTTTTTTAGAGTTTTAGTTTAGCAGCGTGAAAGCAGGCCCTTTGAACCGTTCTCAATTCACATATTCCATGTTATCCCATTTTTCTTGGTACATCAGGGGCAATCTGACCCGCACATTTTCTCTCCATAAAGGCCCCATCTTTCCCAACTTTGCTATCTGCAGATAGTGCTTATGAATTTTTTGCAGGAACAATTCTAGTTTGACTTCATCATATTCTGATTCAGGACCTAGATTCTTTCTACTACATATCACTTAAGCTGCAACTGCATGGCTGCATGGACTACACAAGAGGCAATTCAGAAGATTCTTCATAAATAGTGCCCAATTAAAATTGTTTTTCATTAAAATTCCCAAATTGTCTCCTAGGGAAAATACTTGTGCCACATTAAATCCTCCATATTGTACTATTGAAATATTCCTTATGCCACATAATCTTCCCGAGGCAATAAATAGTTATTATTTGTACTTTCAAACCTAGAATAGAAACAAGACTTACATTTTTTTTACGGTTTAAATGCAAATTAAAATATAACACATGCTTTTATCTTATTTGTGCCAATTTGAACATGTGGAGACTGGTGAATTCTAAACGTGCCTCATAAATCAAAATATAACTATACCATGATTTTGATTAAAATTTTGTTTAAATAATTGAATTAGGAATTGTTTAATTGGTTGATAAGTCCATGGAATTTTAAAATATATAATGTTTTTCCACTACACGAGTTTAATTTTAGAGAATTTTATATCTTGGAAATTTAGTCCACTTCATTCTCAAGCAGGAAACGGATTATATTATTGTTTCAGCCCACATTTTGCAGTGTCAATCATGTTAGATTTTGCTATTAAATGTATAGAATGGGACTATTGTTTTGTTTAAATGCTGTTGTATTGACGCTGCAGTACCTCGGCTTGTAAAATAAGTGCAGCATTTATAGGCGTACATAAATTATACAATTGGCTAGGACATTAGAATCAAATAGATATCAGGATTTTTGTCATGCATTTAAAGTATATAAAAGGGTACCACATAAAAAAAAGGCCAATGGTGTTGGACGTAATGTTTTGGAGAGATTAATAATTGGTACATAAAACACAAAATGGAAAATAAATTAAACAGGCCTTTCTTTGGGTTGGTAGGCTGTTATCAGTGGAGTGACAATGGGCCTTCAATTATTTACAATACATATTTATGACCAAAGTGAAATGACTGCTTATAATCTATTCAAGGTTGATGACAGTTATCTTAAGTGGCTTAGTATACTTATAATAAGCAAAAACCTACCTTCTCAATACTGTGCAATAAGATTCTCGATGAAAAAAATAATTAGTGATCTCGTTTAGTGTTTGCAGGTTATAAATGGAAAATTGTTCTGTTTGCTAAATATGGATCCTCTGAAAGAAGCTGCATGCTCAGAACCTAGTTGCACTATTTCATTAAAAAACACTCACATACAAATTGAGGGCATTGGAACCAAGTGATTCATGCTTGCAATGCAGTAGGCTGTAATTGTAATATTAACTGGAAGGGCTCTGAGCACATCCTGTTTTGATGTGTTTTTAAGGCAGGCCCGTGATGCTTGATTAGACGTGTCTGCACACCAGACATTTGAACTTTGATGGGAATAATTAATATAAAACATGAAACCTCTCTCCTCTCAACTAAGTCCACACTGGATGGTCAAAAAAAGAACTTTTGGGAGCTCTCTTTTAAAGCATAAGATGCTAGTTCCTTGTTGAATGCGTAGAGTATTTGATTAAACTCTGTAGCTAAGATTACCCAAGGCTTTATACTTGTCCTTTAGTTCATTTTAAAGCACAACAGGATAAAAATGTGGTTATCAGATACAAAATGTTCAATTGCAAATGGATATGCAGTAATGAGTACATAACCAGTGGCCAACATTTAGTATTGGTGACCCAAGATAATTTCGGCTCCATCACATTTTGCAGCTGAGAATTCTCATAGCCTCTAATTGAATAATAGTGCAGTTCAGATATCAGTTCATTTGCTTTGGGAGACAGAGCATAGTTCTGTATCAACTTCCTTTGCATTTTTTGGATGACCCTTGCTTGAATCTGGTAGACTGTCTCCATCTATCTCTAACCAGATGTCTCAAAACTATCTCATGGTGACTCCTCCATTCACTTCCGATTGGCAGCTCATACATTACATCCGTACTAACATAAGCTTTCCATTCTCTCATTACCAACAGTTACATAAACGGAACTAAACATCAAGTTCTGGATGGTAATAGGCTGTCAAAGTCTCCTTCTTCACAGCTACACAAACCATTTGTGAGTTGGGCCAAACTTCCTAATATAGTCAATTGAAAAGTTATTTTGCGCATATTCTACTCAAGAGCCTAAGTGGGAGGGGATGCTTCTACCCTTGAACTTATTTGCCATTGAACCTGTTCATGGCTGACCTTTAACCTCATCTATTTCTACAATTTGTTTCATGCTCAAATCTCAGCATTAGATGTACTCAATGACTCCGCATCCACATTCCTCTGAAGTGAAGAATTTCAAAGCTTCACAACCGCTAATCACTGACCTAAATGTCAAGAGCTCATCTTAAGACAGTGGCCTCTGGAATCACCAGCTGGGAAAAAAAACAGCTCTTCAGTATCTATCTTTTCAAACATTCTCAGGATCTTGTACGAGTCAATGAGATCATTCAGAATGTCCTGAGAGGTAGCTGCTGGCAGTTCATTATTCCAAAGTTTTAATCTAATGTTATAACTGGTATTAAATTATCTAATGATAAATAAATGAAGGGGGCGGGAAGGAGGGGGTGCAGTGAAAAACAGCTCTTGTCTATTATACTCAACTATCAGAGTATAAGAGTCAGGGGGAAAATAGACAAATGTATAATAATAATTTTGAAGGACTTTCCCAATGATCTGTCACGCAATATGTGTACAAGGGGTTACACAAGGCTTGACATGAAAATCTGACTTTAAGGAATTGTACTAGACTCTGCTCTCGGGTACAGATCTGGAATCTCTTCACCAGCAAACAATGCAGAGATCTTCCTGCAAAAATGCCAGTGCTTTCCCTGAACTCTCCTTCAGGTAAGGTCAAACATCACAAATAATTCCTCATTAACATTCTCTTTCTTTTAGAATTATAGTCATACAGCACGAAAACAGGCCCTTTGGCCCAATGTGCCCCATCTACACTCGGGCAAGCTGCCCCATCTACAGTAGTCCCACCTGCTTGCATTTGGCCCATATCACTCTGAACCTTTCCTGTCCACTTACCTGTCCAAATGCCTTTTAAGTGCTGTTATAGTCTCTGCCTCAACTACCTCCAGTGGCAGCTCATTCCATACACCCACTTGTGAAAAAGTTGCCCCTTAGATTCCTATGAAATCTTTCCCCTCCCACCTGAAACCTACGTCCTCTTGTTCTTGATTCACTACTCTGGGTAAAAGACTCTGTGCATCTACTCTATTCCCATAATGATTTTGTACACCTCTATAAGATCTCCCCTCATCCTTCTGCGCTCCAATAAATAATGTCCTAGCTTTCCCAATCTCTCCCTGCAGCTCAGACCCTCAAGTTCTGGCAACATCCTCATAAATACTCTCTACACTCTTCCCAGCTAAACAACATATTATTGTGTTCTTTGGCAGGATTCACAGATATATTTGTCACAATTCACTTCCTGCTAAAATTCCTAAGGTGACTTTCATCAGTCTACTTTTTGCAAATTAATCTCCAAGAGGTGTCAAGGCTAAGGATTGCCCATTATGATTAGGGGAGAAACTGTTTATTTCTGACTTATAGAAAATTCAGGTTACAACACTTCTCAGAAACAAATCCCTTGCATAGCCTGGAGACCCACTGCAATACTCATTAAAGGCCATTGTCTATATGGGATTAAAGACCTGATGTAACACTATCAATTGAAAAGTTGTTACCATAAAACAATTGTGGTGACATTTGGGGAGCAATTCTTTGGAGATTGAAGAAACTAGACATGCTCTATGGCATGGATACATTTAAAACATGATTTGAGAGGGGTTCCTTGGGAATCTGAACCAAATTGAGAGTGCATATGGAAAATTTCCAATTGGGGAAGATTTAGGACGGGGATGTGACCTTATAAGGCAGCCCCGTGGCACAGCGGTAGAGTTGCTACCTGACGGCGCCAGGGACCTAGGTGCGATTCTGACTCGGGTGCTGTCTGTAAGGAGTTTGTACGTTCTCCCTGTGACCGTATGGGTTTCCTCCAGGTGCTCTGGTTTTCTCCTGCATTCCAAAGACATACAGGTTTGTAGGTTAATTGGCTTTGGTAAAATTATAAATTGTCGCTAGTGTGTAGGATAACAATATTGCTAGTATACTGGGTGATCGCTAGTCAGAGCAGACTCGTGTGGCCGAAAGATCTATTTCTGTGCTGTATCTCTAAAGTCTAGAGCTGGACCATTGAGTACCATTTCTTCACACAATAGATGGTTAACAATGGAACTCATTCCCACAGAAAATGTTAGATCAATAAATGAGTATAAATTTAAAAGAAACGATCCTTTAATGCTATTCCCCTCAACCACATTCTTGCCTATCTTAAAGGAATTTCTGCCGAATTCCCCTGCTGTTATGTTTTTGGTTTAGTTTAGAGATATAGCGCGGAAGCAAGCCTTTTGGCCCACCGGGTGCGCGCCGACCAGTGATCGTCGCACATTAACACTATCCTACACACACTAGGGACAATTTTCACATTTACCAAAATTATTCCATTATCCTCTGCCTATTCATGTGTCTAAAAGACTCTTGAATCCTCAATCGGATTTGCCTCTACAACTACCCCTGGCAACGCTTTCCAGGCATCTACCACTGTGTGTATTTAAGAAAAACTTACTCTGCACATCTCGTTTAAGCTCTTTCTCCTTTCACGTTAAAGCTATGTCCTCTGGTATTTGACATTTCTACCATGACTATCTACCTATCCATGCCTCTCATAATTATATAAACCTCTATCAGGTGTCTCTTCGGCATCCATCTCTTCAGAGAAAACAATCCATTTGTCTAACCTCTCCTTATAGCTAATACCCATGCTGACTTTGTCTAATGATTTCACCACTTTCCAAATGTACTGCTATCCCATCTTTAATAACTGACTCTAGCAGTTTCCCCTACAGACCAGTTAGTCTAACATCAGTAGTGGGGAAACTGCTAGAATCAGTTATTAAAGATGGGATAGCAGCACATTTGGAAAGTGGTGAAATCATTAGACAAAGTCAACATGGATTTACGAAAGGTAAATCATGTCTGACGAATCTTATAGAATTTTTTGAGGATGTAACTAGCAGAGTGGATAAGGGAGAACCAGTGGATGTGTTATATCTAGACTTTCAGAAGGCTTTCGACAAGGTCCCACATAAGAGATTAGTATACAAACTTAAAGCACACGGTATTGGGGGTTCAGTATTGATGTGGATAGAGAACTGGCTGGCAGACAGGAAGCAAAGGGTAGGAGTAAATGGGTCCTTTTCAGAATGGCAGGCAGTGACTAGTGGGGTACCGCAAGGCTCAGTGCTGGGACCCCAGCTATTTACAATATATATATTAATGATTTGGACGAGGGAATTGAATGCAACATCTCCAAGTTTGTGGATGACACTAAGCTGGGGGGTAGTGTTAGGTGTGAGGAGGAGGCTAGGAGGCTGCAAGGTGACTTGGATAGGCTGGGTGAGTGGGCAAATGCATGGCAGATGCAGTATAATGTGAGGTTATCCACTTTGGTGGCAAAAACAGGAGGGTAGACTATTATCTTAATGGTGGCAAATTAGGAAAAGGGGAGATGCAACGAGACCTGGGTGTCATGGTACACCAATCATTGAAAGTAGGCATGCAGGTGCAGCAGGCAGTGAAGAAAGCAAATGGTATGTTAGCATTCATAGCAAAAGGATTTGAGTATAGGAGCAGGGAGGTTCTACTGCAGTTGTACAGGGTTTTGGTGAGACCACACCTGGAGTATTGCGTACAGTTTTGGTCTCCAAATCTGCGAAAATACATTCTTGCCATAGAGGGGGTACAGAGAAGGTTCACCTGACTGATTCCTGGGCTGTCAGGACTTTCATATGAGGAAAGACTGGATAGACTTGGCGTGTACTCGCTAGAATTTAGAAGATTGAGGGGGGATTTTGTTGAAACGTACAAAATTCTTAAGGGGTTGGACAGGCTAGATGCAGGAAGATTGTTCCCGATGATGGGGAGGTCCAGAACAAGGGGTCACAGTCAAAGGATAAGGGGGAATTCCTTTAGGACCGAGATGAGGAAAACATTTTTCACACGGAGAGTGGTGAGTCTCTGGAATTATCTGCCACAGAATGTAGTTGAGGCCAGTTCATTGGCTATATTTAAGAGGGAGTTAGATGTGGCCCTTGTGGCTAAAGGGATCGGGGGGTATGGAGAGAAGGCAGGTACAGGATACTGAGTTGGATGATCAGCCATGATGATATTGAATGGCGGTGCAGGCTCAAAGGGCTGAATGGCCTACTCCTGCACCTACTTTCTATGTTTCTATGTTTCTAACCCGAGGAAGAATTTTGGTAGACTTCTTCTACAATCCCTCCAAAGCCTCCATGTTCTTCCTGTAATGGTGATGACCCGAACTGCATGCAGAAGTTTAATTAAGCTGCAAGAGGATTTCCTGATTCTTATACTCAATGCCCCGGCAGTTGAAAGTATGCATATCATGTGCCTTCTTTACCACTCTATCTACAGTACTTGTAGAGCAATGCTGTTAAGGGCACTGCAATTAATTGTATTATTTTCCCTTACAAGTGCCATCAAGTTTCTCCATTGGCATAAGATAAAGCCACATGGTTTACCAGGGATGACCCAATATCTGCCAAAACTGCAGAAAAACAAAACTGCTGACCATGTTGAACTGCTGGGAAGCAATGAAGATGAATGTCAAAGGCACTTCATCATCCTGAACGATACTCAGAAAATGAGAGGGAGTGGGAGGGAAAGAATGCAGCATCTGGTTCTCTGCAGTCAATGGAAGTAGATGTCGTGAAGGAGTCAAGAGTGTTTTATTGTCGTATGTCCCGGAGGGGACAATGAAATTCTTACTTGCTGCAGCACCACAGAATATGCGAATATATAATCATAATGCATAACAGGGGAAGAGAAAAAAAAAGAAAAAGTTCAATAAATATCAAATATAGAGCATTAATAGTAGTCTTTTGCAGTTCAGACCTCAGAACTTATTTGATGTTGTGTTTAATAGCCTGATGGCTGTATGGAAGAAGTTGTTCCAGAACCTGGACGTTACAGTTTTCAGGCTCCTGTACTTTCTTCATGATGGCAATGGTGAAATGAGTGTGTGGCCAGGATGGTGTGGATCTTTGATGATTTTGGCTGCCTTTTTGGAGGCAGCGACTACGATAGATCCCTTCGACGGTGGGGAGGTCAAAGCCGGTGATGGACTGGGCATTGGTTACAACTTTTTGTAGGCTTTTTCGCTCCTGGATGTTCAAGTTACTGAACCAGGCCACGATGCAAGCAGTCAGAATGCTCTCTACCGTGCACCTGTAGAAGTTCAGGAGAAACCTCTTCGACATGCCGAATCTCCATAATCTTCTCAGGAAGTAGAGTCGCTGATTTGCCTTCTTTGCAATTGCATCGGTGTGCTGGGTCCAGGAAAGATCTTCTGATATATACACGCCCAGGAATTTGAAGTTATTGACCCTTTCCACCATCGTCGCGTTGATATAAACAGGATTGTGAGTCCTCATCCTTCCCCTACCAAAGTCCACAATTGGTCATACTGATGTTGAGAGCCAGGTTGTTGTGCTGGCACCATTTGGTCAGTTGGTCAATCTTACTTCTATACTTTGACTCGTCCCCATCTGTGATTCATCCAACCACAGTGGTGGTGTCATTGGCGAACTTGATGATGGAATTTGCACTATAGCCGGCTGCGCAGTCATAGGTATAGAGTGAGTAAAGCAGGGGGCTGAGCGCGCAGCCTTGTGGTGCTCCCGTACTAATTGTTACTGAGGATGAAGTGTTTCCACCAATTCGAATAGACTGTGGTCTGTGGATGAGGAAGTCCAGGATCCAATTGCATAGGGATGTGAAGAGGCCCAGTTCCGTGAGCTTGGTAACCAGCTTGGAAGGGATGATGGTATTAAACGCTGAGCTGTAGTTTAGAGGTGAAAAAAACCAAGCCTCATTCTTCACCTCATGAGTCATCCATGATCATCTTCTGATCCAGACATTGCTCCATGAAGCACGATGAGACGCGTTCTTCCAAAGGGCTAATTGCAAGAATTATTTGATCTCTGAAGAAAGAGGACATCACAGTTGGCAGGGGTGGAAATCGCTATCAAAACCTGCAGGGGGGGGGGGATGGGACGGGGACAATTTCTTGGTGCCTCGCACGCATGCGCACAATCAAGGCTTTGGAGGCTTTGGGCGTGGGCCCTGTGGACTGTAACATCGGGAGTTGACCTGGTTGGTCACCGACTCCGATCTATATCAACAGCAGCTTCGTCCGCCCCGAATCGTGGAGCTTCAATCGGCCCATTCGCGGGGCCTTTCATCGACCAATGCAGTTTAAAACCGGCCGCGGGATCTTCCATCGCATGGCTGGGGCTTCAACATCGGGAGTCTCGATCGTCTCGATGCAGCAATTTGACCACGAGGCGATGGAAAAATCCTGCGGTTGATTTGAAGCCGGGCCGGTCCGGGCAATGAAAGGCCCCGCGAACGGGCCGATTCAAGCTTCGCTCTATGATCTTTGCTCCACCAGGACGTCTCCCTCCTCCAATCACCGCACTCTATCCACAGTCCCACCCCCTATACATCCACCGCTGACCAACATCTCCCTCCTCCAATCATCGCGCTGAATCATGCCTGCTGACCAACATCTCTCTCATCCAATCGGCACCCTCGATCATCAGTCTCACCCTCACTGTCTCACGCAAAGCGGAGATTTTTTATAGATTTTTTTTCACCGAGTTTCAAAATCCGGATTACAAAACATGGGGTGGGGGATTTTCCCCCACCTGTCAAAACATGGGGGGGGGGGGGGGGGGGGGGGAACATGTCCCCCCAGCATTTTTGCCCCATGCTGTATACGTTAAGGATTTGCAAATCCATTCCAAGGACAACATCAAAGCTCCAGACTGAACAGCCTTCCAAAATGTTTGTCTTTGGATGAGCCAACATTTGACCCAAGATAACATGGTTCTGGCAGTTCGTTCCATTATATGTACCACCTCTGTGTGAAAGAGTGGCCCCCACCTGAGAGATATCTATGGCCCTCATAATTTTATAACCCTCAATAACCTAGTGAACTTCAGGGGAAAAAGCCCTAGCCTCTCCATCTTCTTTGTTTTATGTGTCATTCCTATCTGTCACTGTATGTCATGTTTTCACTTGCTGGCAAATTCCTTGTATGTGAATACTTGGCCAATAAACGTATTCATTCATTCATTCTTGTGGCTCAAATATTCCAGTCCCAATAAAATAATCTAGTCTGAATGGTCAAACAACGTAGTTTTATTGTAACTTGTATGAGATATTTCACTGGAGAGTTGTCAAAGTAAAAGTTAACACAGAAAAATTACAGTAGGTTTTAAGGAGTGGCTGGATGGAGGATTTTAAGGCAGTGGTAATTTGAAGAGTTGATTCTAAAGCTTGTGATCCATGCAGCCAGTGGCAAAATCAGGGATGGTCCTGAGTGCGGAAATCAGAATAAAGAGATCTTGCAGATGGGCTGGAAGAGATTTTGAAAATTGGAATTGGCTGGGTCATGCAGAAACAAGAATAACAATTTATACATAAAAACATGGCAAGCTGAACACTTTCCTGGGTCACTGGCCTTTCTAATTGAGTAGCTGTTTAAAATTGAATGTGCAGATAAGAGAAGTTGCAAATGTTGGCAATCTGATACAAAAACAAAAATTGAGGGACACACATATCAGTTTAGTCAGCATTTGTAAAGGGAAAGTTCAAACACAACAGCTATAACCTTTCACCCAACATTTTCAAAATTAAATTAATCTAATTTCAATGAGATTTAAATCAGAGTAGGATTTTATCTCAAGATCAGCTATTTATGACATTATTGGTAATCTTATTTCCTCCTTGCATTACTAACATTTCCAGTTTCTGCTCCTCCCTCAGTCTATCTGCTGCTGGAATCTTCATCCATACTTGTCCTCCTGTTAGACTCAGTATTTCAGATACTGGTGGAGATATAGGATCCCTAATCTGGTTTAAATGGGGTAATAAATTGCCAATACAAATGGACGACGATTCACTTTAAGTGGACACCAAAAGTGTTGGATTTGGAGAGCAGCTGAATGAATTAGTATGTTGATCATTGTGAGAGGAAAGGGATGCTGGAGTAGCTTGGTCGGCTTTACAGGGGGATTAGAAAGTAGATTAAAGGAGTGAGCACTATTCTGAAACATACCTTCCCTTGCTGAACATTTAATCATGCTTAATTACCTTTTAACAAGGTGCAGTAACTAATTTCTCTGAAATAGCATGCATTCATTAGATTGCAGGAAACAAACTGCTGGAGGAACTCAACGGGTTGAGCAGCATCTGCTGGGAGGGAAAGGAATTGTCGATGTTGTGGATTGAAACTCTGCTTCCGGGCTGTATGTTCACCCTCACCCCTATCCTTTCTCCCCAGAGGCTGCTTGACCTGCTAAACTCATCTAGCAGTTTGTTTTTGCTCCAGATTTCAGCTTAGGCAGTCCCTTGTATCTGCATTCAGTCGATTATTTGGTGCATCCGTCTATTAAATTCATCGGTAAAGGGGAGTAGTGAGCAGGATGTACCTGCTGTAGGGTGGTTCACACGATACATAGAGGCTGGGACTTATGCAATTACATCTCCTTCATCATTATAGTCATTAACTTCATATTTCAGAAGCTTATAGTTTGGTTTTCCCAGTACATGGAATGTTTTGACATTGTCCATGCCCCCAGCAGGTTGGAGGTAGGCACAAAGCCAGTTAGTCTTACTGTTTGCTCATCAGAGTCATAGAGTTATATAGCATGGAAACAGGCCCTTTGGCTCAACTTGGCCGCGTTGACCAACATGCCCTATCTACAACAGTCCCACCTACCTGCGTTTGGCCTATATCCGTCTAAACCTATCCTATCCATGTACCTGTCCATACGTTTTTTAACAGAGTAATTATTTAAAAGGGTCTCCGTGCATCATAGTGGAGTCCCTTGTGGGAAAAAAACTGCAGTGAGTGGAGGATAGTTTCTAAATACAGTCCTGCTATATGATGTAGACACCAGTCTCTTATGGCAATGGGTATCAGAAGAATTAGCAAACCTGTATTCTGGGAGGGACTTGTGAAGTGACTGTATAAGAATAGGGGTTGGCCCCTTGTGGGTGTTCCGCCATTCACTAATATCATGGCTAATCTCTTGCTTCAGCATCACTTTACTGCAGTGGCCCCAAACCCATCTCTAAAACCATTGATCTCAATGCTAAATACTTTTGATTTCTTGTTCAATTAAACACCTATGATGCGAACATTATTTTAAAATATGCCTGATACATGTGTGCCTTGGAGAAACAAACCCTCAAATAACCAGGGCAGTTGGCTGAAATTCTCTACCCTCATTACAGTGATTGGGTGATCTTGAAGAGGTTTGTGGGTGGAGCTGGCACTTAAACATTGTTGAATCGCAGAATCTTCACGTATAGTTCCTCTCAACTTTCCACAATCTTTTACCCTGCTCGGGGCAATCTCTACAAAATCTCTCCCATAATGTGGAAGATATTAGAAACTAATATATTTCCTGTGGTCTGCTTCAAACTCTAGTTATGATGATATGGCAGTGCTTTGCTGCGGAAGCCATGTTTAACCTGCCCCGAAGTGGAATAGTTTAAATAGCCGTCTACAGATAATGGTAATTGGCTCTTAACTGAGATTAGTAAAGCAATGTTTGATGTAAATTATCAGAGCCTTGGTCAATTAATTTGAAAAGAGCACAAAATGACTCTGTTTCCTGCCATTTGTATTAAAAATATTTTGCATTAATATCAAAGAGAAACATTGAAGCAGCGATATGTGACTGATGTGCAGGAAGAACAGTACAAATTTTATAGATGAAAAAATAGATTAGTTTGGCTGCACTTTCAGTAATTGTATAAATGGCTTCTTGCACAACAACATAAAATGCTTTCATCTCATGCTACATAGCATAAGGGTAGACGATAATGCTGGAGAAACTCATGGGGTGAGGCAGCATCTATGGAGCGAAGGAAATAGGCAACTTTTCGGGTCGAGACCCTTCTTCAGACTAATCATAGAAAATAGGTGCAGGAGCAGGCCATTCAGCCCTTCGAGCCTGCACCGCCATTCAATATGATCATGGCTGATCATCCAACTCAGTATCTTGTACCTGCCTTCTCTCCATACCCCTGATCCCTTTAGCCACAAGGGCCACATCTAACTCCCTCTTAAATATAGCCAATGAACTGGCCTCAACTACCTTCTGTGGTGGAGAATTCCACAGATTCACCATTCTCTGTGTGAAAAATGATTTTTTCATCTTGGTCCTAAAA
Organism: Okamejei kenojei; assembly: GCA_035221665.1. NCBI lineage: Eukaryota > Metazoa > Chordata > Chondrichthyes > Rajiformes > Rajidae > Okamejei > Okamejei kenojei. Next base: position 71,398,372 of record CM069133.1, on the reverse strand, counting down.
GACTTCCCTCTTATCCTTAAACTGTGACCCCTTGTTCTGGAGTTCCCCAACATTGGGAACAATCTTCCTGCATCTAGCCTGTCCAACCCCTTAAGAATTTTGTAAGTCTCTATAAGATCCCCCCTCAACCTTCTAAATTCCAGCGAGTACAAGCCGAGTGAAGGTGGGGGGGCAGGAAGAAGAAAGGAAGAGGCGGAGACAGTGGGCTGAGGGAGAGTTGGGAATGGGAGGAGAAAGCAGGGACTACCTGAAATTGGAGGTCAATGTTCATACCACTGGGGTGTAAACTGCCCAAGCGAAATATGAGGTGCTGCTCCTCCAATTTACAGTGGGCCTCACTCTGGCCATGGAGGAGGCCCAGGACAGATAGGTCGGATTTGGAATGGGAGGGGGAGTTGAAGTGCTGAGCCACCGGGAGATCAGGTTGGTTATTGCGAACCGAGCGGAGGCTTTGGGCGAAGCAATCGCCAAGCCTACGCTTGGTATCACCAATGTAGAGCAGCTGACATCTAGAGCAGCGGATGCAATAGATGAGGTTGGAGGAGGTGCAGGTGAACCTCTGCTGCACCTGGAAAGACTGCTTGGATCCTTGAATGGAGTCATGGGGGGAGGTAAAGCGATAAGTGTAGCATTTCCTGCGGTTGCAAGGGAAAGTACCAGGAGAGGGAGTGGTTTGGGTGGGAAGGGACAAATTGACCAGGGAGTTACTGAGAGGAGATGGGAAGATGTTGCCAGTGGTGGGATCCTGTTGGAGGTGGCGAAAATGTTGGAGGATTATTTGTCGTATGTGATGGCTGGTAGGGTGGAAGGTTCTGGCAAACACCTCATCAGTGGTTATGACAAGGGGAACTCTGCCCTTGTTACGAGTGGGGGGATGGGGAGTGAGAGCAGAGTTACGGGGTATAGAAGAGGCCCTGGTGAGAACCTCATCTATAGTAGAAGAGGGGAACCCCTGTTCCCTGAGATGTCCTTGTGTGGAACACCACATCCTAGGTGCAGATGCGGTGAAGACAGAGGAATTGGGAGTTGGGGATGGAGTCCTTACAGGAAGCAGGGTGGGAAGAAGTGTAGTCCAGATAGCCATGGGAGTCGGTGGGTTTATAGTGGATGTCGGTCAGTAGTCTATCACCTGCGATGGAGATAGTGAGGTCTAGAAATGGTAGGGAAATGTCGGAAATGGTCCAGGTGTATTTGAGTGCCGGATAGAAGTTAGTGGTGAAATGGATGAAGTCAGTGATGGGTGCAGGAGGTAGCACCAATGCAGTTGTCGATGTAGTAATGAGTTCCATTTTCCAGGCCCCCATTCCCTCATCTTCACCATGGATGTCCAGTCACTCTACACCTCCATCTCCACCTCCATCTCCCACCAGGTGGGTCTTAAAGCCCTCTGTTTCTTCCTCAACCGCAGAACCAACCAATCCCCGTCTACTTATACTCTCCTCCGCCTAGCAGAGCTGGTCCTTAGCCTTAACAACTTTTCATTTGACTCCTCCCATTTCCTCCTGCCCCCCCCCCCCCCCCTCCATAGCATAAGGGGATCCTTTTAAAATTGGTTAAAATAGACTTACAATGAGAATTTTATAATTTATGGAAAACACTTAATTAAGTTGTAATTTTCACAAATTTGTCAACTTTATTTCTATGAACACTCATTTATCAAGTGCATCCAACTAAAAATGAAATCTATACTGTTTTATTAGCAGCCATTTGATCTATTGGTACTGCACTCCACTCCTGGATTGAAAATATGAATAATTATTTGGAAACAGTAGTGTTGTTGTGGAAATTTTGTTTCAGATATATTTACCTTAATTTCTCAGAGCTAAACTGGAGCAACTATAGATTATCTAGCCTTGGTGTGCACTGTATTGGGTCAAGTTGACAATTGAGCAGTTTATGTATTCAAAGGGTATTTTACACACAGTGGATCTGTTGTCACTTCAAAATATGTAACATTTCAATAATGAATTCAAAATTAATATCGGAAGAGAAGGTTATGATGTAAAACCCTTTTTTAGAGGGAAGATTACCTGGTTTATTTTGTAAATTGAGATTAGAGATACCCTTTAATGAGATTGTGAATACAATGCAATATTTAATTCCATCAATTAACGTGGCAACAAGCGGAGCTATTAGTTTTCTTTATGGGTGAAAAGGCATTTGATTTCCTTATCAGGCATTTAATAGGATTTTAGATTGGCACATGAATATGCAGGGAATGGAGGGAAATGGGTCATGTGCAGGCAGAGGAGATTAATTTAACTTGGCATTATGTTTAACATGGACATTGCAGGTGCTGTACTCTTTCGTTCCTGTGCAGTACTCTTCTGTGTTCAGTGTTCTTATTTTACAAAAAGATAGACACAAAAAACTGGAATAACTCAGCAGGACAGGCAGCATCTCTGGAGAGAAAGAATGGGTGATATTTCGGATCAAGATCGTTCTTCAGACTAGTTTAACTAGGCTGTATGTCCTGTCTTTGGAGGGTAGTCAGTGAAGCAATATATCATAGAAACATAGAAATTAGGTGTAGGAGCAGGCCATTCGGCCCTTCGAGCCTGCACCGCCATTCAATATGATCATGGCTGATCATCCAACTCAATATCCTGTACTGCCTTCTCTCCATACCCTTTGATCCCTTCAGCCACAAGGGCCACATCCAACTCCCTCTTACATATGGCCAACGAACTGGCTTCAACTACCTTCTGTGGCGGAGAATTCCACAGATTCACCAGTCTCTGTGTGAAAAACGATTTTCTCATCTCGGTCCTAAAAGACTTCTCCCTTATCCTTAAACTGTGACCCCTTGTCCTGGACTTCCCCAACATCGGGAACAATCTTCCTGCATCTATCCTGTCCAACCCCTTAAGAATTTTGTAAGTCTTTATGAGATCACCCCTCAATCTTCTAAATTCCAGCGAGTACAAGCCGAGTCTATCCAGTCTTTCTTCATATGGAAGTCGTGCCATCCCAGGAATCAGTCTGGTGAACCTTCTCTGTACTCCCTCTATGGCAAGAATGTCTTTCCTCAGATTAGGATATCAGACAAAGAATCACATTTTGAGACAGATTTAGTTTCCAAATTTTCACTCGTTATCTTTCTGAGTGGACAGTTCTGTAAGATTATTTGGTTGTGTAAGTGAATATTTATATAACCACTTATTAAAGTTAATTCAATCAGTATTTCTTGCCAAACTCAGCGGGTGCAGCAGCATCTATGGAGCGAAGGAGATAGGCCATGTTTCGGGCCAAAACCCTTCTTCAGACTGATAGGGGGTGGGGGGGGGAAAGACATTTTCCTTTCTTCCCCCCGCCTCCCCCCACCCCGCACCTCCAGCATTTTGTGTACCCTCGATTTTCCAGCATCTGCAGGTCCTTCTTTAACAGTATTTCTCGCCTTTGGGGCCTGTGGTTGAAACGTCAGAATGTGAGAAAATTAGCAATATTTTCCATGTTATAAAAAGTATTATTATTTTGAAGACAAAAAATACTGGAGTAACAGCGGATCAGGCTGTATCTCTGGCGAACGTGAATCGGTGATGTTTTGGTTTGGGGCCCTTCTGTGGACTCAAGAAGGGTCTCGACCTAAAACATCACCTATTTATGTTTGTTGGTGACGCTGCCTGAAACGCTGAGTTACTCCAGCACTTTCTGTCCTTTTGTGTAAACTAGCATCTGCAGTTCTCTGTTCCTACTTCGTATTATTTTTAACTATATTATTTGTCAAGCCGTGATAATGTTTCTTAGCCATAGGTTAAAAGACAAGTAATGACCCACACCTGCACCAGTCTTCTGGACAATCTAGACCCTTGCAATTAGCGTACAAGTAAAATAGGTTGATGGAGGATGCAATCGCTCTTGCTCTATATTCAGCCCTGGATCAGCAAGACAAGAAGAACATCTATATCAGGATGCCATTCACTGACTACAGCTCAGAAGCTCAACATTATAATATCAAATACATTTGTCTTTAAATTTCTAGACCTTGGTGTTAACTGGCCCTGGGTCTTCCTGACCAGCAGAAATCAGTCAGTTAGAATTGGTCAGAACATTTCCTCCAACGTAACCCTCAACACTGGTGCCTCCCATGTTTGTGCGCTTAGTCCTTTGCTCGACTTCCTGTAAACTGTACGGTCAAGTTTCGTGCCAACTCAATCTTTAAGTTCGCCGATGATACCACTGTTATTGTTTGAATCTATTATAACAATGAGATGAATTTCAAGAAAGAGACCGAGGAGCATGTTAACCATATAACCATATAACAATTACAGCACGGAAACAGGCCCTCTCGGCCCTTCCAGTCCGTGCCGACCATTTGTTTTCCCCTGTTTCTGGCATCAGGACAATAACCTAGACCTTAACACCTGCAAGACAAAAGAGTTGGTTGTCGATCGAAGGAAGGGGGGGGGTGAACTGAACCCTGTCCTCATCAATGGAACGATTGTAGAGATGGTCGACATCTGCAAGTTCTTAAGTATCCATATCGCCGGCAATATCTTTACACTGATACAGTGCTCAAGAACACGTGTCAGCATATTTACTTTCTTCAATGCCTGAGTAGATTTTGCATGTCCTGCAAGATTCTTTCGTACTTCTATATATACACTACCTCTGTTATTCTGATAAGATGTATGTCACCTCACCGTGTATGGCAACTACTTTTCTTTGTTTTTGCCTGCATGAACTTGCAGAGAGTGGTGAATATTGCCACATAAGACTTATTGCTTCCTACCATCCAATCTTTCATCAGGAGCATTGCAATGGAAAGGCTGAATGTATCGTTAAGGATACCTGTCAGTCTGGGGCCATTCTCTTTTCTACTTTCTGGGAGTAGATACAGCAGCTTGAAAGCTCGGACAAAAGAACCGCTTCTTCCCCACTGATGCCAGACTCCTGGCCCTACAGGTATATGGTCTCTTTCATCCCCCCCCCCCGCCTCCCCTCCTCCACTTGCTGGAGGTTGGAGGTGTAAATCTTGCTCTTAACTCTACCTCATTTGGTTATTTCATTATTTTACTTTAATAACATTTTGCATTACCTTGCAATGCACTACAATATTTCACCATTCTGCTGTTTTTCACCATTTTGCTATTTATCGTCGTTTTATAGACAATAGGTGCAGGAGTAGGCCATTTGGCCCTTCGAGCCAGCACCGCCATTCAATGTGATCATGGCTGATCATCCCCAATCATTAACCCCATTCCTGCCTTCTCCCCATATCCCCTGACTCCGCTATTTTTAAGAGCACTATCTAGCTCTCTCTTGAAAGCATCCAGAAAACCTGCCTCCACCGTCCACTGAGACAGAGAATTCCACACACTCACCACTCTCTGTGAGAAAAAGTGTTTCCTCGTCTCCGTTCTAAATGGCTTACTCCTTATTCTTAAACTGTGGCCCTTGGTTCTGGACTCCACCAACATCGGGAACATGTTTCCTGCCTCTAGTGTGTCCAAGCCCTTAACAATCTTATATGTTTCAATAGATCCTCTCTCATCCTTCTAAACTCCAGAGTGTACAAGCCCAGCTGCTCCATTCTCTCAGCATATGACAGTCCCGCCATCCCGGGAATTAACCTTGTAAACTTACACTGCACTCCCTCAATAGCAAGAATGTCCTTCCTCAAATTAGGGAACCAAAATTGCACCCAATACTCCAGGTGTGGTCTCACTAGGGCTCTGTACAACTGCAGAAGGACCTCTTTGCTCCTATATTCGATTCCTCTTGTTATAAAGGCCAACATGCCATGTGATTTCTTCACTGCCTGCTGTACCTGCATGCTTACTTTCATAGACTGATGTACAAGGACCCCTTGATCCCGGTTGTACTTCCCCTTTTCCCAACTTGACGCCAGATAGTAATCTGCCTTCCTGTTTTTGCTACCAAAGTGGATAACCTCACATTTATCCACATTAAACTTCATCTGCCATGCATCTGCCCACTCCCCCAACCTGTCCAAGTCACCCTGCATTCTCATAGCATAGTTTTGACTGCATGTATCCTGTTTACACTGAGCTTGACGATGCAAAGAATAAATTTCATTGCAAGCGGGTGTATATGACAATAATCTAATCTGATTATCCTTTTGAATCTAAAATGATAGTGATGGCAATACTCAGCAGAACAGGCAACATATGTGGACAGAGAAAAACTGAGTTAATGTTGCAGATGGATCATATTGCATCTCAAACAGGAAAGACTGGTTATCTGAAATTATTGAGCTCAGTGTTAAGTCTAAGAGCTGCAATGTGCCCACATGCTTGTGTGGGGTTCTTTATTAATGTACTTCTTCATTCCCCCCCCCCCCTCCACCTCTGCAAGTTAAAATCCACTTATCATCTCAAGGTTGTGGATCTGATAATGGACCTGAAATGTCAACCTTGTTTCTTTTTGTTCCGTTGATGTCTGACCTCCTGATTATCCCTGTCAATTCTGTTTCGGATTTCCAGCATATGCATTTTATTGTGACTTTCCAGAATTTGGGACCTTGTTAACTGAAGAGATGTAGATCCCTGATTTCCAAAGTGCCCGAGTTGAAGGAATACTTGCATCCTGGAGGGTCACAGGGTTGGAGATGACAACTGACAAAACCAGAGAAAGAATATTACTGGAATATTTGCAGTCTAATACGTAATAATGTGGTAGTCCCATTACCAGCACCAGAGGCAACTCAGGGCAGATCTGACAACTGATTAAAGCAACTTGACTTTTAAAACGAAAATGTGTATATTTAGAAAATATTTATTTTTAGTTTGTAATTTTAGGAAGGGCTTCTCTAATTAAATCTTTAAGTTTAGAATTCCTTTGATGGCCCGGTATCCTATGTCTAACTTGCAAAATAATTATTTTCAGCCACAGAGCGATCTTGTTAGATTTCAGAAAAAAAAAACTTCAAGCTTTTAGAGAGAGGTTTGTAAATCACTTCCCCCATCTCCGATTTAAAAATGATTGCACCATCTAATATTTTTACAAACCATGGGAACATTGGTTTATGATTACTGCATATTGAAGGTACTAGAATAATCATAAAATCGTAGAATGAAAAAGGCCTTGTAAAATAGTTTTTTTTCTGCAGTGTTTTGAATGTTTAATTTTGTTAGAAAAAATATCTCAAATATTTGCAAGATATTTCACAAAAAGAAGGTGAAGCTGCAGAATCTGCGACAGCAGAATTTGGATGTACTTCTGGGATCAGGGAAGACCGGTTGGCTGGTGGCTCAATGTTGACTGGAGGGCACTAGAGTGCTGCCATGCTGAGGAGGTAGTGGGACTTGGTTAGGTGACTGCCGAAGTGGTTCTTGTCAAGGAATAAGTCCTCTTCTTTGGCAGGAAATGGGCTGAGTAGGTTTCACCAATGTCACTGCTGCTTCTGAGAGGCACTGAACACAGGAACCCAAACCGGAATTCCTGCATCAATGTCCACCAGATGGAAACACTAGAAGCAAAATTTGGACAAGAACTAGGCCAGGTCTGTTGAAGCAATATTGACAAAGTAATAAGGTGGCCAGCTATATCTAAGCAATTCAGGTGACACAGTCAGGGTGTGGAGATACACAATGTGCTGTGAAATCTCCAGAGCCTGCCACTCTATTGATGACCTTACCCAAATGGCTTCAGAGTCTGGCCAATGCTAATGCCATTTCCTGAATTTGTACATTTGTTGGTTACAATACACTTGCTGATGACCAATGCTGAAAGATAGCAACCTCATCATTGTTAAACCAATGCCAATCAAGTTCTCTGGGACATAAAGGAACAAAAATAAACTGTTCCATCTCTTTTCTAAAGTTTAGCAATGTCAAATTTACATTTTTTCCCTTCATTTTTTCTTTCATTCGCTATTTTCACATCATCCAATTATTCTTTTGTTGTTTTATTTTATTTTTTCCTTTGCTTCTACTCAAATTCATTTGATTTCATTCATAATTATGCTTTAAAAAAAAATGTACTTGCTTGTTCAAGATCGAGACAATTGATCCCTGCTCTCACAAGGGATCTCAGACCTAAAATGTTAATACTCTATTTCTTTCCATAGATGCTGCCTGATATGTGTTTACAACATTTCTGTTTTATTTCAGATTGATAGCAAGTAGACAGATGATGTTTCAGGTTGGGATCATTCCACAATTAGATGGAGAAATGTGGAGAAAGCTGGGAAAGCGAGATAGGGGTGGAGCATAGTCTGACAAGTGATATGTGAAGATAGATACAAAAAGCTGGAGTAACTCAGCGGGGCAGGCAGCATCTCTGGAGAGAAGGAATGGGTGACATTTCGGGTCGAGACCCTTCTTCAGAATGAAAGCCACAGGAAAGGGAGACGAGAGATATAAATGATGCAAATAGAGATGTGCATGGGAGAAGGGATGATTGATGATTGGCAGATGGGTGGAGTAAGTATCAAAGACCTTTGAGGTAAATGGGGGAAAAAAAGTGTGTTGGTTAAAAAAAGAAGTATGTCAGATTGTAATGTTATGTTTGCTATCAAGAGATGTTTTTGCAATGCATTAAATGTTCAAATGTTTTTTTTCCCACCAAACAAATAGGCTTGGTTTGTAAGAGGATGAGTCCCTGCACATCGCACCAAGCTTCCATCATTATCACTCTGTCATGGTGTTTATGGCACAGCGTAATGTTGCTAAATGTCGAGGATCCAAATGTATGCAGCCATTGGGAGAGGTGAGCCTGCTTTCCATCACCACAAAATGTTTTTATTTGACCAACTCGTTCATCTTCTGAACTATAAAATGGACAACACTTGGCAGGTCAGGCGGTATCTGTGAAGAGAGAAACTGAATTAATGCAACAGATTGATGACGCTATTCTGATGAAAGTAGACAGAAATGCTGGAGAAACTCAGCGGGTGAGGCTGCATCTATGGAGCGAAGGAAATAGACAATGTTTCGGGTTGAGACCCTTCTTCAAACCCATGTGAGGGTGGTGGTGGGGGGGGGGGGGGAAGAAAGGAAGAGGCGGAGACAGTGGGCTGAGGGAGAGCTGGGAAGGGGAGGAGAAAACAGGGACTACCTGAAATTAGAGGTCAATGTTCATACTGCTGGGGTGTAAATTGACCAAGCGAAATATGAGGTGCTGCTCCAATTTACGGTGGTCCTCACTCTGGCCATGGAGGAGGTCCAGGACAGAAAGGTCGGATTCGCAATGGGAAGGGGGAATTGAAGTGCTGAGCCACTGGGAGATCAGGTTGGTTATTGCGAACCGAGCGGAGGTGGTGGGTGAAGCGATCGCCAAGCCTACGCTTGGTCTCACCGATGTAGAGCAGCTGACACCTAGAGCACCAGATGCAGTAGATGAGGTTGGAGGAGGTGCAGGTGAATCTCTGCCGCACCTGGAAGGACTGCTTGGGTCCTTGAATGGAGTCGAGGGGGGAGGTAAAGCGACAAGTGTAGCATTTTCTGCGGTTGCAAGGGAAAGTGCCAGAAAGTACCTCTCTGTCCTGGGCCTCCTCCATGGCCAGAGTGAGGCCCACTGCAAATTGGAGCAGCACCTCATATTTCGCTTGGGCAATGTACACCCCGGCGGTATGAACATTGACTTCTCTAATGTCAGGTAGTCCCTGCTTTCTCCTCCCCTTCCCAGCTCTCCCTCAGCCCACTGTCTCCGCCTCTTCCTTTCTTCTTCCCCCCCCCACCCTCACATCAGTCTGAAGAAGGGTCTTGAGCCGAAACGTTGCCTATTTCCTTCGCTCCATAGATGCTGCCTCACCCGCTGAGTTTCTCCAGCATTTTTGTCTACCTTCGATTTTCCAGCATCTGCGGTTCCTTCTTAAACTATTCTGATGAAAGGTCAAGCAAAGAGTAGGAGTAAATGGGTAATTTTCAGAATGGCAGGCAGTAACTAGTGGGGTACCGCAAGGCTCGGTGCTGGGACCCCAGCTATTTACAATATATATTAATGATTTGGATCAGGGAATTGAATGCAACATCTCCAAGTTTGCGGACGACACGAAGCTGGGGCAGTGTTAGCTGTGAGGAGGATGCTAGGAGGCTGCAAGATGACTTGGATCGGTTGGGTGAGTGGGCAAATGCATGGCAGATGCAGTATAATGTGGATAAATGTGAGGTTATCCACTTTGGTGGCAAAAACAGGAAAGTAGACTATTATCTGAATGGTGGCTGATTAGGAAAAGGGGAGATGCAACGAGATCTGGGTGTCATGGTACACCAGTCATTGAAAGTATGCATGCAGGTGCAGCAGGCTGCGAAGAAAGCATTCATAGCAAAGGGATTTGAGTATAGGAGCAGGGAGGTTGTACTTCAGTTGTACAGGGTCTTGGTGAGACCACACCTGGAATATTGCGTAAAGTTTTGGTCTCCTAATCTGAGGAAAGACATTATTGCCATAGAGGGAGTACATAGAAGGTTCACCAGACTGGTTCCTGGGATGTCAGGACTTTCATATGAAGAAAGACTGGATAGACTCGGCTTGTACTCGCTAGAATTTAGAAGATTGAGGGGGGATCTTATAGAAACTTACAAAATTCTTAAGGGGTTGGACAGTCTAGATGCAGGAAGATTGTTCCCGATGTTGGGGAACTCCAGAACAAGGGGTCACAGTTTAAGGATAAGGGGGAAGTCTTTTAGGACCGAGATGAGAAAAACATTTTTCACAAGCAGAGTGGTGAATCTGTGGAATTCTCTGCCACAGAAGGTAGTTGAGGCCAATTAATTGGCTATATTTAAGAGGGAGTTAGATGTGGCCCTTGTGGCTAAAGGGATCAGGGGTATGGAGAGAAGGCAGGTACAGGATACTTAGTTGGATGATCAGCCATGATCATATTGAATGGTGGTGCAGGCTCGAAGGGCCGAATGGCCTACTCCTGCACCTATTTTCTATGTTTCTATGTCATCAACATGACAAAATCTTTCCTACTCCCCACAGATGCTGCTTGATCTGTTGAATTTTTTTGATTTGTATTCCTCTTCCACCACAGGAAACAAATCAATTTTATGTCAATATTCCCTGTGCTTATTTAAAAAAGATGCATCTGTGACGTGTTGGCACAATTGACAAAGCCAGTATTTGATAACCATTTCCAATTGCCATGAAGTATATTAGTGGTAGCCAGCTGCAAGATCTACTTGCATCTGTGTAATGAAAATGTTCCCAGTGCATCTCGGGAGGAGCCCAGGATGCTAAGGGACTTGGAGATGGTAGTGCTTCCATATGCCTTTTGCTCACGTCCTTCATGATAACAGCTGTGCATTCATCTACACCAAGTTATTGATTTACTGTTCCTGGATCAACATACTTTCTAGGTTGGCCGTGTGTTACTGGTAGTGTTGGTAAACATTGCACATTCCTCTAGAGTCCTTGCATCTGATGTCTTGTGCAGGCAACTGGGGAAATGCCCATAGTTGATGGAGTAGTGCAACGGTATAATTGCTGCCGTGCAGCCCTAGAGACCCAGGTTCAATCCTGACTATGGCTGCTGTCTGTATGGAGTTTGTATGTTCCCCCTGTGATCGCATGGGTTTTTGTCGAATGCTTCTGTTTCCTCCCACACTCCAAGGATGAATAGGTTTGTAGGTTAATTGGTTTTGGTAAAAATTGTAAGTTGTCCCCAGTATGTAGGATAGTGTATGGGGTTGATCGCTGGTCGAAGTGGACTCGGCGGGATGAAGGACCTGTTTGAACGCTGTATCTCTAAAGTCTAAATAGTTGGTGTGGTTGAAGCTGGTGTCAGAGTTGAGAATGCCAAGGGTCAGGAATATAGATAGGTTTGCAGCAGCAGTTGTGGTCCAATATCTGTGGCCATGATTGGGGTGAACAGGTCTGGGACCATGGGTGGGGAGGGGGGTGTCAGGAAGAATGAGGGGGTTGCCGCCAGAGCACGGTTCCAGAGTGTGGGCTGTTTATGATGTCTGGGTCGGGTTTGGGGACATCAAGGGTTAGGATGGTGGCCAATGTCAGGATTCAGAGTGTTGGCTGAGTGTGTCGCCAAAGTTAGAGTAGGGAACATCAGGGGGTCGGGGACATGGGTAAGTGGGCCAGAGTTGCTTGTATGTTTTAACTTGTTTTGACAAACGGAAACTTATAAATTGAAACTGATGCAGAAGTTGGTATATTCTTGGAGAGGTTGATTCCTATATATTGTTGCAGCCTCAGTATCATTGTCATCACCTAATGATATAATACTTTTTTTTTAAAAATATGAATATGCTACGATAGAACTTTATTTATCCCAGGAGGGAAATTGATCTGTCAACAGTCATAAAACGCAAAATAAATGAAACATGACATTAAAGTGACGTGAAAAGGATTGGGGATGTGCAAAATTGAGGAGGGGGCTAGGGGGAGGGGAGTCAGTCTACCCCATGACAAAAGGGGATGAGTCATACAGTTTGAAAGCCGCAGGGAAAAAGGATCTCCTGTAGCTTTCTGATGGTGGAGTCAATAAGAAGTCCTTGTGTTTGTCCCTCATTCATGAGGATTTAGTGTACCTATTACTTTGCCTATCAGAAGAAGAAAACGGAGTATTCATTGGCAGGTATGGGAAAGACAACATATTCATGCATGCTCTTGCAGTAGAGATAGGAAATATCATATGATAGATTAATTCCTGAACTGTAGAGTATAGTGAATCACTAGAAATGATAATTGGCTAACCATTTTAATTCGGAGCATGTGGATTTCAAAAGATTGTTACAGTGATTGAGAATGGGTCATTCCATTGCAAGTAACACACTCTTGTCTTTCCAAGCTATTCGGTTACCGTCCAAGAATCCTACGCCCACCCATACGACCAGATTTACTATACGAGCTGCACTGACATCCTGAACTGGTTTAAATGTACTCGGCACAGGTATGTATAATTCAGCACCTCTTGCCATGACAAAAATAAAGTACAGGTCCAGCAGCGATTTTCTGGCACCCTTGGTTCCAGAGCGTCACCATATTACCAGTTTTACAGGACCAACAGTGGCTGAGATACCGACCTGCAAAGTTGTTGGCAAACGTTGGCGATGGGAACAGATCTGCTGGCTCAGGCTGGGTGGGATTTCCAGTGTCCTGGCACAGGGGGCAAATTTGACCCGCCGATCGGTGCGGAGGTCCTAATGAGGTCAAGTTCGGCCTCGTCACCCAGCCAAGGCACCACAATTTCAGTGGGGGAGAGGGAGGGGGAGATTTCAAGTGTGCTCTTGTAATTTGGTCTGGATAAAAGGAGGGGCTGGACCAGCAGTTGACGGAAAATCAGTGGTGGACCCGTAGAAGCTTTTGTTGTATAAAAATTAGCAATTTTCTTCAGACCTGGCTTGACAAAGGCACAGTTGATCCTGTAATTGCATGCAAGAAATGATTAAAAAAAAAACATTTCATTCACGGATATCTTGTAAAAAAAACCTCACTATTCTTTGATGATTGAAAGGGCCGAATGGCCTAATTCTGCTCCTACCACTTATGAACATGAAGTAATTTGTGAATTTCTGATATTTTTGGCAGCAGATAAGTCAGCTTGCCATCAGCAGATGAAGAATTTAAGCTGGAGAGTATTACCTATCGACAATGATACGTTATTTTGGGACTGTCTTGTCAAATGGATAGGAAAATCATCCACAGATTGTTCAAAGAACTTTTACATCCTAAGCCTTATTTTTCCCTCTTCAAGAGGCAAACCATTCAGCCAACACCATTCTCTTGGACCATGGCTCATCTGTGATGTAACTCCATTCACTCGGTTTTCCCCACAACCTTTAACACGTTTAATCAAAGGAAAAATCAATCACACTTTTAAAATTAAAACTTGATCCAACAATTGGTCTTTGCAAATGTCTACTACTCGCTATGAAGCAAAATGTTACGTTTCATTCCAACAGACATTTTCAAACATTGTCCCCAGTTGAAGACTTCTCAGCCTATGAAAATAATTCTTCTTTCTATCTGATTATTTCCCCATAATATCCTTAAAATTCGGATTTGTATCTTTAATTTCCTGTTGCTGAGAATACAACTCAGCAAATACAGAATTTATGTCATAGAGTGATGCAGCATGGAAACAAACCCTTCAGCCCAGCTTGCCCACATCGACCAACATGACCCAGCTACATTAGTCCCACCTGCCTGCGTTTGGCCCATATCCCTCCAAATCTGTCCTATCCATGTATGCCATTGTAATATAGATCTTGTATAAGATGCTTTATATTGTATTGTGAATGGTAACATGTATTGTATTCCATGTTGCAAATTTTATGAAGAAAGTATAAGTTTGAAAGGTAAAAGAGTCAAACAATTGGGCCAAAGTATGCAGGCCACGTCCAGCAGTTCTGAAGGGAGTAGCCACAATTCAGTCATCCTCTGGTGAGTGCTGGGTTTGTGTGAAGGCTCTAAAGTGCACACTGAGCTGGGTGACAGGTGTCTAGTTGTGAATTATTTATCTTATTCAATGATGTTCAGACCAAGAAGTCCCCATTCACTTTAATAAAGATTCTTGGCCTGGAAATTGGAAGGTCAATGGAGAATTAAAAAAACATGTTTTATGCAATTCATTGTTTTTAACATATTTTCAATTAACTGTTTCATTTAGGGAATTAAAATAAATATTTATTATTTTTATCCCTTGGATAAATCTTAACTGCATCTTAGCATGAACTTACTTACTTACTGCCTATTATGCCTCCTGGCATGTAGGGCAGCAACAAAGGTCTTTGTTGATTCCTTCAGTTGCTGTTTCCGTAACATATTTGTTTTACGAGACGGGGTTGTTAGCCCTGTGCTCAACCTCCAAACTGGAGGACCAGTGGATCGCTCTTCATCTCACCTCTACCCTTTGACCTGTCCAGCATGGGAGTCCCTAACAGGAGACGAATCTCCTACTAGCATAGTTCTAGGGGTCACTGAGACACACAAGCTCCCCGACCACGACAAGGTTGCAATCAAGGTTAGCATGAACAGCTTTGTGAAAAGTTGGGTCTGCACTCAGCCTTGGCTCATGTGACAGGATATCTGAGAGTTTGGGGACTGGGCCTCCATGCTCTGTCTCCTGAGGCCTAGTCATAAATTTGGCCTTTCACAGCTAGACTGGGTGATGGCCCATACCAGTGTGATTAAGAATATTGCTTTCACCTATAACATGATATTCTTGGGTAACTTAAAGCATATTTTGATTTTCCTTTCATTGTTTGCCTAATTTCCAATAAGACCAGTGTGATGTGTTGTATCTAAGGCTATAACTTAGGTCTTGACTTTCAGAATAAGTTATCGTACAGCCTACAGACGGGGAGAGAAAACAATGTACCGTCGTCGTTCTCAGTGCTGTCCGGGATTTTATGAAAGTTCTGAGATCTGTGTCCGTAAGTACTGTTTTTATTTGCAAGTAATTTGGGGTGAATCTTTTTCAGACTCCCTGCTGATCAGGTTGAGAGCCATAAAAGGATGAAAATGGACATCTTCATTTTCACCTTCATTACACCACTTACTTGGAATTGAGAACTTTACAGTGGTGCAGCTAGTAGAGTTGCTGCAGACACAGGGAACTGCAGCCACAAGTTGCTGCAGGCACAGGAGTAAAACCGATCTGCCAACAGTCATAAAACACAACTAGATACATGAAACATGAAATTAAAGCGACGAGTGGAAAAGAGTAGGGATGTGCAAATATCATGGCGTGTGGGGGGAGGGCAGTTAGTCTACCCCACGACCGAAAGGGGAGGAGTTGTACATTTTGATAGCCGCAGGGAAAAAGATCTCCATTGGTGATTGTACTCCATTTTGGTGAAACCAGTCTGGAACCAACACGCACTCAAGGGGCCAAAATTGCTGCCTTCTACATTGTTATGAAATGTGGAAATGCAGAATTCTGATCATGAAGTCCAAGTGAAATACAAAATAGTATTTTTCAGATTATTTTAATAGATCCATGTTGGGAGGATACCTATGAACCTTTATTAAGACCAGAGTATATCCATTCCTTAGATTAATAATCTGAGCACAAATTATTGTTAATACATTTTTAATGCAAAACAATTGGATGAGTTGCATTTATGGTTTCATCTTTTCCCTGTTAATATCAATATTTTCCATAGCAAAGTATTTCATTTTCCCATGAACAATCTTGCCTGTCAGAAGCTTGCGCGTTCAAATCACTCCTCAGAAAGCTGACCATTAAGTCTCGGGAATGTTACCCTGTGGAAGGTGTTGTCTTTCAAATGAGGCATTAAATCAAGTTTTGATCAATAGATGCAAAAAAAGATAAAGCAGCCACAGCAGGCTCTTTCTGTGTAGTGACCACAATTTATATCAACCCCATGGTGTGAGAGTAACATTTTCCAATATCAAGTTATCTCACCTTCAGTATTTTTTCTCCAACACCCTCCTCTCTCTCTTTCTCTAGCCCTCCCTCGTCCATGTTCACCCTTCCCCCTCCTGGTTCCATACACCCACTACCCACACATTTTACACACCGTTTCCCACTCCCCCCCCCCCCCATCAGGTTCTGGTTTAATCTCCCCATCACTTCCCCTCGTGGTCCCATTCCCTTCCTTCCCATTCCATAACCTTCCTTGCTTATCAGATTCCAGCACTGGTAGGCTTTGTGTTCCTGGTTTTCCTATCCCTCCTAGCTGTCACCACCTTTACCCTCCCCTGCCGCACCTGGCTCCATCTGCCATTTGTTGCCTGCCTCCATCTACCATTCCTCTGCCTCCCAACTCCACCTGTCCTTCACCTGTCATCTGTCTTCAGTCTTCTAATTACCTACAGTCTCTTGTTTCACCAGCACCCTCTTTCCTCTTTACACTGGCTATCTTCCCTCTCCACTCTTAATCCCAATGGAAGGTTTTGACCTGAAACTTTGACATTCCTTCCCTCCCACAGACTCTGCTCGACTTGCAGGTTTCCACCAGTAGCTTGTTTATTGTTCTGCAGCCTCTTGGGCCACAATTCATATCACATCTGATGCTGTGAGAATGATGATTTTGTCATTATTACCTGACACCTGCCTGTTCACAAAATGATTTCCATTTTTCTCTTTGTCATAAGAGCCGTACCACACAGAACCAAGCCCTTCGGCCCACATTGTCCATGCTGTCATTGCATCCATTCGTACTAATCCCATTTACCTGCATTTAGTCCACAGCCCTCTGGATCTTTGAACAAAGACTCTGTTTCAAAAGTATTACAGCAAAAGTATTATTTATAGAACCTTGGATCCTGAGGTGGTAAGAGGGGCAATCAAAAAAACATCTCTGTAATTTTTAAAGGTCCTTTTGAATTAAAAAAGTATTGAAGAATAGTTTTCTTATTTGTATTCAATGAAGTGACTGTTCCATCTACATTATACTATTTATTCCGGATGACAAGCTTCTCTTCCCTCTGTGTTTGCCCATTTCCTATAGCAATGCAGCTTTCACATGTAGTCAGCTCTGCAACATCGCAAAGACACGGTGGTCGGGCAAATCAAATGTCATCAATATTTGAGCTGATTATTTTCTGTGCGGCTTGATGAGTGATTAATTAGAAAAGGAAGTACCACTGACGGGCTGATAAAGCAGCAAGCAGCCAGATTGATTTATCTCTCTGCTGCTCTTTTGTGACTATTGTTGATTCACTGGATGTTGTTGGCATGGAATATAAAAGTTGGGACCTGACTTAAAGCCAAAGTGAGAAAAACATGAATTTCCTTCTGATAGAAAGGAAACGACACCAAAGCCGGAATGGATTATTTTCGGAATGACAGAAGGTAGTTCGGAATTAAATGTGTATGAAAAGAATCTATTTGATTGCGGCTTAATAATAGCAAAAAAGCTCATCTTAAAATTCTGGAAAAATGCTCCAATCCCAACATTAAATATGTGGATTTCAACTATGTTTGAAACATTACATCTGGAAGATATGAGACTCCGTCTGGCAGGAAAATCAGAACGCTTCTATCAGACGTGGTCTGCATTTATAGAATTGCTACAAAGATAGGGTGCAGGAGTACCTCAGGCCTTGGTAGGGGGGGATGAAAAACTATCGAGTTCGTGAATTCCTTTTGCGTGATATATATAATATAGTAACTGGCTTTTTTCTTTTCTCTCTCTTTGTCTCTCTTTTTTCCTTTTATTTTCTAGGGTCTATCTCTTAACCCCCTTTCTCTAACTCTTTGACCAAGGGTTTCCTCTCCCCTTTGGCACGCTCTGTCACTTTCACAACTCTTTTCACCTACTTTACTCTTTCTTTCTATTCTTTTTCTTTAAAAGCCATAAAATTATGGGGTACAATGATTGTAACAATATATATGTGATGTACATTGATGTATTTACCTCTAATAAATAAAAATATTAAAAAAGAAAAAAAAGAAAGGAAATGCGGATGAAGATAGACAAAAACCGCTGGAGTAATTCAATGGGTCAGGTAGCATCTCTGGAAAAAATGAATAGGTGATGTTTTGGGTTGGAACCCTTCTTCAGACCGTTCAAATGAGTCTGAAGAAGGGTTCCGACCCAAAATGACGCCCACTTCTTTTCCCAGGGATGCTGCCTGATCCCTGCATTTTGTGTCTATCTTTAGTATAAACCAGCATCTGCATTTCCTTCCTACACAATATTTCCTTCTGCATTAGTACACCATACTATAGGAACAGGTTGCAGGAAAAGCTTGGGTTAAGTTGCGCACTGGTGTGGTGTGTGCAAACAGTGAAAATAGTTTTAAAATTGGGGCTGTTTTTGTAGAATTTGCAGATTCTGAATTGGATAAAAAGATGAAAGCAGGACGTTTGTGGTGTGAATGGATGGGAATAGGTAAGGGAGAGTCAGCCCAGGCACGATGAGCTGAATGCTCCTACCCCTTCTCCTCCTGCACTTTGCTATTGATGATGAAAGGACATAATTGATAGATTGGAATGTAATATCTTTACGTGTTCATTTTTTAAATCAGAACAATTGTACTCTAATATTTAATGTCGAAAAGGGGTTTTGATGAGGTAAATAACGACCTTTGTAGCAACCTTCAAAAGGGTTTTGGATAAAGACTTGGAAAGAACAGGTGTGAAGTAAATGGGGAAATATAGAAACATAGAAAATAGGTGCAGGAGTAGGCCATTCGGCCCTTCGAGCCTGCACCACCATTCAATATGCTCATGGCTGATCATCCAACTCAGTATCCTGTACCTGCCTTCTCTCTATACCCCCTGATCCCTTTAGCCACAAGGGCCACATCTAACTCCCTCTTAAATATAGCCAATGAACTGGCCTCAACTACCTTCTGTGGCAGAGAATTTAACAGATTCACCACTCTGTGTGAAAAATGATTTTCTCATCTCGGTCCGAAAAGACTTCCCCCTTATCCTTAAACTGTGACCCCTTGTTCTGGAGTTCCCCAACATTGGGAACAATCTTCCTGCACCTAGCCTGTCCAACCCCTTAAGAATTTTGTAAGTCTCTATAAGATCCCCCCTCAATCTTCTAAATTCCAGCGAGTACAAGCATAGTCTATCCAGTCTTTCTTCATATGGAAGTCCTGCCATACCATGAATCAGTCTGGTGAACCTTCTCTGTACTCCGTCTATGGCAAGAATGTCTTTCCTCAGATTAGGAGACCAAAACTGTACGCAATACTCCAGGTTTGGCCTCACCAAAACCCTGTACAACTGCAGTAGAACCTCCCTGCTCTTGTACTCAAATCCTTTTGCTATGAATGCCAACATACCATTCGCTTTCTTCACAGCCTGCTGCACCTGCATGCCTACTTTCAATGACTGGTGTACCATGACACCCAGGTCTCGCTGCATCTCCCCTTTTCCTAATCGGCCACCATTCAGATAATAGTCTGCCCTCCTGTTTTTGCCACCAAAGTGGATAACCTCACATTTATCCACATTATACTGCATCTGCCATGCATTTGCCCACTCACCCAACCTATCCAAGTCACCTTGCAGCCTCCTAGCATCCTCCTCACAGCCAACCCTGCCCCCCAACTTCGTGTCATCTGCAAACTTGGAGATGTTGCATTCAATTCCCTCATCCAGATCATTAATATATATTGTAAATAGCTGGGGTCCCAGCACTGAGCCTTGCGGTACCCCACTAGTCACTGCCTGCCATTCTGAAAATAACCCATTTACTCCTATTCTTTGCTTCCAGGCTGCCAGCCAGTTCTCTATCCACATCAATACTTAACCCCCAATACCATGTGCTTTAAGTTTGTATGCTACAAAGGAGGGGTTAGCATTTTCAAAAGGATCAGCACAACCACAGGTTATAGGGTTATAGGGCTATAGGATTCTTCCCGCAAATGATGAAAAATGTGGGATAGCTTGAAGCTCTGTCCATATGATTTTTAGCTTTCAGTTAAGGACCTTTTGCCTTTTAAAATATGTTCTTAAGATCTTGTACCATGAAATGGGTAGAACATTGCAGCCTTTGTTTCCCTCCGGTATGTTGCCGATCAAAAGTTACAGTGAAGCACAAAGTCATTTCAACAAGTGATCCTGGTGACCACAGCCCTTGATTTTTTTTTTTTTTCCTGACTGCTGATTATAAATGACAATTCAATTTCAATAACACTTTATTTTGAAATAATGTTTATTATTGTTGTCATACGAATAATAACTGTCCACATAGAGCTTCCAACATTCAGTGTTTCAAGTAAACCTTCACTCATTGGCGCAAAGAAGGTCTGATCCATAGTGATGTTTGGAGCCTAATAACTGGGGCATACATTTATCCCAGTGTTCATTGTACTAATACTCGTGCATAGTCATGCAATAATCACTCTGTTAATTGTACTGAGTCCTCTTGCATTTTTTCTAGTTGTTATATTTAGCCAGATTTTTTAATTTAGACCCTGCATGGAGGGCCAGCCATCCAGGATCAATCCTGACATCTGGTACTGCCTGTGTGCAGTTGTTCTTCTCTGTGAATGAATGAGTTTTCCTTTGCTTGCTCTGGTTTCTTCTCTCATCCCAAAGGCGTGCAGGTTGGTAGGTTACTTGGCCACTGCAAATTGTGCGTAGATGACTGGGGTGAGTTTCTGGGGATGTGGGCAGAATAAATTGTGATAGGATAAGGTTAGTGCAAAAATGGGTGCTTGATGGCTGCCAAGCATTTGGTGGGTTGAAGGGTCTGCTTCCATGTCAAATCCCTCTTTGATTATGCTCAATTTCATAGTCCAGAAACAGGCCCTGAGGTCAATGCCAGTAACTGTTCCATTCAAGCCTCTTCCCACCCCTCATCACCTCATCCCATCCAATGTCCATTCAGTCCTTTCTTCCACAGGTTTATCCAGCCATCCCTTAAATGCACCTCTGATCTGCAGCTCCACCATTTCCTGCAAGTGCAAGTTCCATGTTTTCACTATTTTTTCCAGTAAAGGACTTTCTCTTCACATACCTATTTGATTTAAGAATGACTGACCATCTTACATCCTTGGCCAATAGTTTTGATCTTTAGCATTATTTCTCTACCAAACCAGTTCATAATTTTAAAGTCCTCGAGCAGTGCTTTCATTGCCTTGTTTGTCTTCCCTTCTCAGTGGTTTCCTGCTCTTTCCCCCCTCATTGCTTCTCTGGACATATTTCTGACTCCATGCTCTCTTTTCCAGCTCTTATTTTTCAGGCTCATTTTCATTCCCTCTCGCCCATATATGATCACATAATGCACAAAAAAAGAAAGATTCAACTCCGATGCTTTGTGACCATTTTCCTTGTTTTGTTAAAGATTGTCGGCACTTTGAGAGATGGACAACATAATAAAAATAATCCCTACTGGGTATCGATGGTTTCAAGAAATTGTCACTGTTTTCTTGCTGTGTTCCTATATATTCTTAATAATGTGTTTCTATAAAGATTGCACTACGAAAACTCAAAAATATACTTGTTTACAAGCATATCTAATTCTCAAAACTAAATGATACGTTATGCTATTTCTATTTTTGCTAACCATGTACAATTGTTGCAGTTGGCAGCAGTGAGCTTGTAATATTTTCCTCTCATTTTCCTCTCAAAGAATTGCAACTTAACGTGTTTCCTTAAAGGACAACTTTTCCGACATTTTGCAATATGTTTATTGCCACATCCTTATTTTCCATGTGGAATTATCCTATTTAGAATTGACAACCATGAAAGTGGTTGCTAACCTTTACTAAGACTACTTTTACTGTAGTGTACTGTGAAGAAGAACCTTCAGAATGCTGAGATACATTAGGTAATGGAAAGTAAATTCTGTAGGCTGGAGATTCTAATATTTAAGTAAAATAAATTTATTAATATTGTGGATCATGCAAACTTTGTGTTTTTGCTTGAGAGTATATGCTTTCGAGATTTAATAAGGAGGGGCTATTTAACACTGGGCTGAATTATTCATTTACTTTCCTTTCAATAAACATCATAAATGTTATTATAATTATATTATTACTTTAGCATGAGCATATCTGCCAAGAATTCACTAGTAACAGGTCTCTGACTGAGAATGGGTTTATCCACAGTGCATTAAAAATAATTTGTCATTTTCGCTAATTCTACTTTACGGAACATGTCCTCGCCCTCAGCAACTTCTCTTTTGAATCCTCTGACTTTCTTCAAGTCAGCCGTATATCCATGGCCCGTTGCTATGTCTGCCATTTTGTTGGTCACGTCAAAAGTCCTTGTTCTAAATATACACTGGCACCATTCCCCAACTCTTTCTCCACTACTTTAGCGACTGCATTGGGGATGCCACCTGCACCTCTGCAGACACCATCAATATCACAAACTTTACCACTGTCCTCAAATTTGCTTAAACTATTCCTGACACCATTCTCCCCTTTCTCAATGTCTCTGTCTCATTCATGGGGACAGACTATCCACTGACATAAATCCACTAACCCACAGTTATCTGGACCACATCCCCTCCCACTCTACCTCTTGCGAGGAAGCCATTACCTTATCTGTGACATAAAGCTGGTGGCAGTGTGAACTGTGAGGAGGATGCTATGAGGATGCAGGGTGATTGGAACAGGTTCGGTGAATGGACAGAAGCATGGAAGATGCAGTTTTATGTGGATAAATGTGAGGATATCCATTTTAGTGGCTAAAACAGAAAGGCAGATTATTATCTAAATGATGTCAAGTTGGGGAAAGGGGAAGTACAATGGGATCTGCGGATCCTTGTTCATCAGTCACTGAAAGTAAGCATGCAGATACAGCAGGCAGTGAAGAAAGCGAATGGCATGAGGCGTTTAGTATAGGAGCAAAGAAGTTCTTCTCTAGTTGTACAGAGCCCTAGTGAGACCACACCTGGAGTATTGTGTGCAGTTTTGGTCTCCAAATTTGAGGAAGGACACTCTTGCTATTGAGGGAGTGCTGCGTAGGTTCACAAGGCTAATTCCCAGGATGGCGGGACTGTCATATGTTGAGCTTGTATACTCTGGAATTTAGAACGATGAGACAGGATCTTATTGCAACAATAAGGATTATTAATGGTTTGGACACGCTAGAGGCAGGAAACATGTTCCCGATGTTGGGGGAGTCCAGAACCAGGGGCCACAGCTTAAGAATAAGGGGTGCCATTTAGAACGGGGATGAGGAAATACTTTTTCACACAGAGTGGTGAGTCTGTGGAATTCTCTGCCTCAGAGGGTGGTGGAGGCCGGTTCTCTGGATGCTTTCAAGAGAAAGTTTGATAGAGCTCTTAAAGATACCGAAGTCAAGAGATATGGGGAGAAGGCAGGAACGGGGTACTGATTGTGGATGATTAGCCATGATCACATTGAATAGCGGTGCTGGCTCGAAGGGCCAAATGGCCTGCTCCTGCATCTATTGTCATCTCTGTGTCCCACAAAACTGCTCAGGTTTCCCCTTCCCCCAGGAACAAGGCTAGACTTCCCCAGGTCCTTGCCTTTCACCCCACCAGCCTCCATATCTAGCAAATCATTCTCTGACATTTCAGCCATTTTCAATGTGATCCCACCATCAGTCACATCTCCCATCCCACCCTCTCTGTTTCTATCGAGACTGCACCATCTGCAATATCTAGGTTCATCCCTATCCACCCCAAACCACCCTTTCCCAAGTATGTTACCCTGTATCAGCAGGAGATGCAAAACCTATCCCTACATCTCCTCCCTCACATCCATCGAGGGGCCCCAGTTGCCTCTCCAGAGAGTTGGAGGTAAGAAATTGCTGCGAATTGTGGACGCAGCCCAGGCCATCACACAAACCAGCCTCCCTTCTATTGATTCCATTTAAATCTCATGCTGCCTCGGCAAGGCAGCATAATCAAGGGCAAGTCACACGCTGGCCACTCTCTCTTCCTCCCTCTCCCAACAGGTGAAAGGTATAAAAGTGTGAAAACGTCAACCACCAGATTCAGGGGCAGTTTCTTCCTAGCTTTTATCAGGCAAATGAATCATTCCACCACAACCAGAGAGCAGTGCTGAACCACTATCTACCTCTTTGATGTCCCTCAGACTACCCTTGTCTGGACTGCTGGCTTTACCTTGCACTAAACGTTATTCCCTTATCATGTTACACTGTAAATGGATTGATTGTGATCATGGATTGTCTTTCTGCTGACTGGTTAGCAAGCAATACTTTTTTTTATTCACCTCGGTACACATGACAATAAACTAAACTGAACTGCACTGAACTGAACATGCACCTCCTCTAACCTCATCCACAACGTTCGGTGCTCTCAATATGGCCTCCTTTACGTCAGCTCAACCAACTATAGAATAGATGATCGTTTCACCGAAAACTTGTGCTTGGTCTGCCTACACCTGCTGGATTTCCTGGTTGTCATCTTTCCATGTCCTCCATAGATGGTGCCAGACCCATCTAGTCTTGATAGTTTCTCTTTATAGCTGTGGAACTGTGCAGAATTGCCATCATCAGCTTCAAAAGGGCTGCTGCTGACAGCAGTAGATGTACTTTTAGTAACATCCACCTAACGTGTTCCTTCCCTGCCCTCATGGTTCAGAATGTTTAAAATAAAGCCTGGAGGCTTTTATTGTAAGAAAAAAAAACTTATCTGAGAAAAGAACTCTGCAACTATGATTGAGCACTCCCAGGAGTGACAGAGGTCACATGCTTATGTTAATATAAAACTTTTTTTCACCCAGTTTTATTCCACCAGGGAGATCTTACCTTCCACTACCTGCAACCTCCGGTAACCACCCTCAACTAGCATCGCAACCGGCTTTGACTAAAAAATTACCGATTTTTAAAACGGCAACCTATTTTTAGTCAAGGCCGGTTTTGAATTTTTTGAAATAATCGCCGGAACATAGAAGAAGCTCGACTACCAATTTCGACCATTAGGGAAAGCGACAAAAACCTCCGGGAACCGCATGGAAACCTGGGTGGGGCGCAAGGTCTCCAGAGGTTTCCATTCAGGTTTCCTAAGTGGGACAGGGGCTCTACGCCTGCTGGATTTCCTGGTTGTCATCTTTCCATGTCCTCCATAGATGCTGCCGGACCCATCTAGTCTTGATAGTTTCTCTTTATAGCTGTGGAACTGTGCAGTACTGCCATCAAGTTTTCTGCATTTGATTCGAGTTAAACTTTGTTTAAGCAAGATTTGGCAGGATGTCATACAAGTGCTTAAATTTTATGAAGAAGTTCTCAAAAGACTTGTAATTTTATTGCCAGAACTGGAAGCAGAATTTCCATGGTCATATAAAGAGTGCCATGAACTTAGACTGTTTGTTAACTGTCCTGATGTCTTTGAGTAAGATTCAGAACAAAGGTCTGAATTGATATAGATCATGTTATCCTCTTTAGACACAAAAAGCTGGAGTAACTCAGCAGGTCGGACAGCATCACCTTTCTTTTTCCCCAATTTCCTTTCTTTCCATCTTTGCTCTAATCATTCTTTCATTCCTTCCTCATTTCCACCATATTATCTTGCCACCCTTCTCTCTTTCTTTGCTGCCTTCTTTATTTTTGCTTTCCTGTTTGCAAATTAATTTTCTTTTCTGATATCACAACAATGACCACACATCAAAAATACTTCATTAGCTGTTGGGTACCTAGAGATGTATTGGGAAATCTAAATTTGCTTTTCCTTATCCTCTCGCCCCTGCTCTCACCCTTTCCCTCTTGCTGCCTCTCCACGTTCCTTTTCAGAAGGCATTAAGTAAAATAAAAGCTGGCTATGACTTAAGAATTCAGGGTGTAAAATTGCAGATGAGATTCTTTATGCTAAATTGTGGGAGATCATTACATGACGTGTGTATATGTATGGAACAAAACGTGTTCTTGTTCAGCAATGCACATCTGATCTGACAGGCACAGTTGTTATCACAAGGTGTTTAACTTCAGTTTTCTTTCTCTTGTTCCATTTCCTCTATGTCCGCACAAACAGCTCACTGTGCTGAGAAATGTGTCCATGGAAGATGTATCGCTCCCAATACCTGTCAGTGTGAACCAGGATGGGGAGGTCCAAACTGTTCCAGCGGTAAGATCCCACCTGCTTATGTCAATATTTGCGCTTTTCCTTTTATTGTTGCCAAAGTAATAAGATATTTTCTCCAATGAACGGTGCATGTCTGATCTTTTCCATTGCAATGTTGAAGCATAGAATGAAAATAAAAGGAGGGCTTGCAAATAACAGGTGCAAGAGTGAATGTTTAAGAAGGAACTGCAGATGCTGGAAGAATCAAAGGTAGATAAAGAGTTGAATAGGTACTTATGATCTGTCTTCACTAAGGAAGACAAAAACAATCTCCCAGATGTACTGCAGGACATAGGATCTAAGGGGGTAGAGGAACTGAATTTTTTTTTCATTAGGCGAGAAATAATATTCGGTAGGCTAATGGGACTGAAGGGTCCCAGGGTCCTCAGGGAGGTGGCTCTAGAAATAGTGGATGCATTGGTGATCATTTTCCAATGTTCAATGTATTCAGGATCAGTTCCTGTGGATTGGAGGATAGCTAATGTTATCCCACTTTTCAAGAAAGGAGCGAGAGAGAGAAAAAAGGGCATTACAGACCAGTTAGCCTGACCGGTGGTGGGAAAGATGCTGGAGTCAATTATTAAAGACGTAATAATGGGGCATTTGGATAGCAGTAAAAGGATTTGTCCAAGTCAACATGGATTTATGAAAGGGAAATCACGCTTGACTAATCTTATGGCATTTTTTGAGGATGTGACAAGTAAAATGGATGAAGGGGTGCCAGTGGATGTAGTGTATCTAGACTTGCAGAAAGCCTTTGATAAGGTCCCGCACGGGAGACTGGAGACTAAAATTAGAGCACATGGTATTGGGGGTAGGGTGTTGACATGGATAGAAAATTGGTTGGCAGACCGGAAGCAACGAGCAGGAGTGAACGGGTCCTTTTCAGAATGGCAGGCAGTGGCGAGTGGAGTGCCGCAAGGCTCGGTGTTGGGGCCGCAGCTGTTTACCATATATATTAATGATTTGAAAGAGGGAATTAGGAGCAACACTAGCAAGATTGCGGATGACACACAGCTGGGTGGCAGTGTGAACTGTGAAGATGATGTGAGGAGGTTGCAAGGTGACCTGGATAGGTTGAGTGAGTGGGCAGATGCGTGGCAGATGCAGTATAATATAGATAAATGTGAGGTTATCCACTTTGGCGGCAAAAACAAGGGGGCAGATGATTATCTCAATGGGGTTAGGTTAGGTAGGGGGGAGGTGCAGCGACCTGGGCATCCTTGTACACCGGTCACTGAAAGTTGGCGTGCAGGTACAGCAGGCAGTGAAGAAAGCTGATGGAATGTTGGCCTTCATAACAAGAGGATTTCAGTATAGGAGTAAAGAGGTTCTTCTGCAGTTGTGTAGGGCTCTGGTGAGACCACATCTGGAGTATTGTGTACAGTTTTGGTCTCCTAATTTGAGGAGGGACATCCTTGTGATTGAAGCAGTGCAGCATAGGTTCACGAGATTGATCCCTGGGATGGCGGGACTGTCATATGAGGAAAGATTAAAAAGACTAGGCTTGTATTCACTGGATTTTAGAAGGATGAGGGGGCAACTTATAGAAACATATAAAATTATAAAAGGAGTGGACAAGCTAGATGCAGGAAAAATGTTCCCAATGTGGGGCAAGTCCAGAACCAGGGGCCACAGTCCTAGAATAAAGGGGAGGTCATTTAAGACTGAGGTGAGAAAAAACGTTTTCACGCAGAGAGTTGTGAGTTTATGGAATTCCCTGCCACAGAGGGAAGTGGAGGCCAAGTGACGGATTTAAGAGAGAGTTAGATAGAGCTCTACGGGCTAGTGGAGTCAAGGGATATGGGGCGAAGGTCGGCACGGGTTATTGACGGGACGATCAGCCATGATCACAATGAACGGCGGTGCTGGCTCGAAGGGCCGAATGGCCTCCTCCTACACCTATTTTCTATGTCTATGTCTGTTTATAAAAACGCTAGTGAAACTCAGCCGGTGAGGCAGCATCGATGGAGCAAAGGAAAAGGCGACGTTTCGGGTCGAGAGTGAAGATGTGTTAACCACAGATGCTGTTACAAATGCGCGAATTACCGTAAACTGATATCTGGCATGCACTGTACTTTGGTAGTGCTGGACTGGCTGGTTTTCTGTATTATTCAGTATCATTCCTCTAAATACCCAACACATATTTAATTATCTTTTTAAATTTAAAAAAAAAACACAGTAATAAAGTAAATTTCCCAGTGAAACAAATATGTTTAAAGGGAGCTTGGGAAACAGGACTGTTGAAGGAGACCGTGGGGACTGAGGTCCCGATGAGTAGGAACAGAGGGTGAGAACTGTGCCCCAATGTGTTGGATCAGAGTGCAGCCTGAACAGGGGTCTCGATCCAAAACATCACCCATTTCTTTTATCCAGAGATGCTGCCTGGCCCGCTGAGTTACTCCAGCATTTTGTGCCATCTCTTGTGTGAACCAGCATCTGCAGTTCCTTCCTACACATTTTGTCTGCAACAAACATTACCTGGTGAACCAGATGCTGAACCATTGGGATTTCAGAATGGTCACATGATGGATAATCAGAGTTTTACTATAGTCAGTAAAGGTGGTGAATAATTCCACTGTGTGTAAGCAACTGAAATGTTTATGTGTCAGGTGGTAAATTATTCTTAGAGATAATTAAAAAAAAAAACAATTTACAGTATCTTTAAAAAAAAAATTCTCAGGCCCTTCTCACGCTGTATGCTGGCATCAGATCTTAAGAATGATATCTAACATTTCAGATCTTAAGAATGATATGCTAAGCTAGGTGCTGTATGTCCCTTCAAACTGAGGATCCCAACCCCGTTCTGGTGAAGGACGTGAAAGTTGTTCTGATATCCTGGTCAACATTTATTCCTGAAGCGACATTATAAAAGTAGATTCCGTTATTGTTTGTGGAAGTTTCTGATGTGACCACTTCATTTGCTATTGAGTGCTTTGAGATATTCAAATATAAAATAGTACAGCACAGGAACAGGCTCTCCGGCCCTTAATATCTGTACTAAACATGACCTTAAACTAATTTCATCTGCCTACTAATGATGCTTACCTCTCCATTCCCTAAGTATACCGTGCCTATCTAACAGCTACTTAAATACTGCTATTGTGTCGGCTTCCACCACCACCCCTAGCAGCTTGTTCCATGCATCTACCACTTGCTGTGTCAAAGAAAAACTCGCTCTACACACCTCCTTTAACTCTAACCTTAGAACGCTGCCTTCTGGTCTTTGACATTTCCACCCAAGGGAAAAAGGTTCTGATGGATATAAGACTGAGGGATATTCTGAAAGGGACATGAAAGTCACTGTAGAAGTGCCTGAGTTTCCTTTTTTTCTCTTCGTGATCATCTTATTTTCTTCCCCATCACTCCTCTCTTCAATTCTCAGCTCTTAAGAAGGTAGATTGCAAGTTAATTGGTCATTGAGAACCCAACTATCCTGTCACTGCATATTGTCAGCTTGTACTCCCAAAACACCACAAAATTCATAAATGGTGCAAGATTATGTCTAACTGGGTAAATTATGAGTTATTTAACACCTCTGGGGAAAGGGAGGTATATGCTGTAAGTGTAATTGACAATAAGTATTTACAGGGTATTTGGCAAGCACATGTCTTCCAGATTTTAAGGTCAATGAAAGGTCCACAGCCTTATTTTTACTGCATGTTATTGAAGGTTCAGAGCTGAATATTTATATAGTTACAGGTGGTATTCCATTTTGAAGCAATTAACTGTAATGATTCCCCTCGAGTATATGTGCTAAACTGGTGATATTATTATAATGCAAGTTTGGAGAATTGCTTTTAAGATTTGGTTAAATTGAAGTCCATAAAATAAAACATTGTGCATTTAGGGTATACAATAGAAGACAAATATCAACATCTGACTCTTGCTTTGATACTTCAAGATGGTTTATGGATAAATTGAGCATCTTATTTCTCAAACTGAATTGAAGCAACAGTATGTTTACAAAGCAAAATCAAGATGTTCCCCAAATGAATGATTGATGTAGATATTAAACTTGCTATGATATTTAAAGCTCTAGCTCATAACTCAAGACACACTGCACAGACTTATAATAAGTCCAGATTTTTATTTTTCTGTAGTCAGGTACATAATTTTGCAAACAAACATTGAAATAAAAGCAGAAAATGAATTAAACTCAACAGGTTTCACCACAGTTGTGGAAAGGTCAACATAGTTAATGCTTTAAGTCAAATATCCATTGCCAAAACTGGGAGAACAAATAAATTTTAAGTTGGGCGAAGGGTGTATAGGACAGAGGGAACATATGTGATAGAGTGAGACCAGCATTGCCATGAGGATAGGACCGGTCGATTGATTAATGGGGCCTGTTAGAGAATGAGAAAATGAATGAAATGCTTTGAATAGATGTGAAATACAGGGCAATCGAACCTACAAAGAAGATCAACTTGTGCTTATGGCAAGAGAAATACTGAGCAAAGAGTTTTCTTCCTTCCTCCGAAAACACTTGAAACAGATGTGTTTAGGGAACTGGAGCAAACAGAGGCAAAAGTCGTTGTGTCATGTTAACCTCATTCACACTGAATGATGGAACAATCTCAAGGGCTGAATGACCTTCTCAACTTTGTATGTTATCAAGGAGTAGAAGTTCTTCAATTTCAGATTGCATGAATATCAGTAGATTCCTCAATGTTTTAATACACTGTAAACATGTCACTGAGGAGCTGCTGTTAGCATGTTAATGGATTATCATCGATTTTGCTTGCATTCTCACAAAGATTTGAATTCTGAATTTCCCTGAGGGGATCTTAAAGTATTTATTATTATTAAAGACGTTGTTTTAACATGGAGGCCCTAAGGATCTAACTCTGGTCATCTGCCAACCTCATTACTGGATGGTAATCAGCCAAAAGAACCAAGATAACGGAGGGTTTGTGGTTGTTTAGGGTGCAAATGGGAGTAAATGTTTGACATTTTATAAAGGGTTTAAACAGAGAAAATGAGAGGACAATGTTTCCAGTGGGAGGAGTGTTGGAACCAGCGCACATCAATTTTGAGAAAGAAACTGACAGGGCAGCACAATGGTGTAGCCGAGAGACCTGCTGCCTCACAGCGTCAGGGGTCCAGGTTCTATCCCAACCTTGGGTGTTGTCTGTGTGGAGTTTGCACATTCTCGCTGTAACAGCATGGGATTCCTCCCACATCTCAAAGGGATTGGCCTCCATAAAATTGTCCTTGATATGTCTGGACCGGATGAGAACGTGGAATAAAGTAGAACTAATGTGAAAGAGTGATTGATGGTCTGTGTGGATGGAAGGGCATGTCTATGCTGTATTTTTCAACGGACCCATCAAAAAACTAAAGACGATGAGTATTTTTTGCCTTATATTTTATTTCGATCTGCCTTAAATGGCACATACAAATTGGGAAATGGATAAATGCTTGAAAATGAAATGTGGGGAAAGAACAGAAAATAGTTGGACTAGTTGGAGAGCTTTGTCAAAATATTTTTTCACAGATTACAGGCCAAACTGCCTCCTAAATACCTACTCATTTCCTGATTCTATAAATTCAGGTTTTAAGAAGCTATCCAAATCTATATAATTTATCCACGATGAGTAAAGAATGGCTAATGCAGGAAGAATGCCTTGATGTGGGCTTTTCAGTGATGCAGGTTATTTCAGTAATCAAAACCCACCAGAGGAAAAATATTATGAAACTAAACAGTCCGTCTGCAAAATAACCTGTCAGGAGAATCTATATGGGTTTTCAGGAACCTGCATCTCATCATTTTTATCCATGAAGATTATTTAATGGAAAATCCTAAGGGATGCTGCATGATTGAAACCAATGGTTGAACATGCGCTCCAAAAGAAAATCACGCTTGTATAATATGTTTCCAGGTCAAAGTCCTTTCTATCTCCCAGTATTTTCCAATTCTTGAGACATTCTCATTGTTGTAATATGTGAAATCAGGTGGCCAATATGCCAGAGTCATGGATTTGTACAGCACAAGAACAGGTCATTTGGCCAACCACATCTATATCAACCTTTTTGCCCATTGACACTAATCCCATTTGCCTATATTAGGTCCCTGTCCATCCATACACATCGAGTTCTCACAAACTGCAGCGTGATAATGACACGCAATCTATTTTAGCGTCGAAAGAAAATTCACCTATCCATGTTTTCCAGAGATGCTGCCGGATCAGCAAAGTTATCCCATAACTTTTTATCTTCTTTTGTAAACCAGCATCTGGAATTCCTTGTCTGTCTATTTCAGCGATACCTGTTAAAGAATGAATGTTGTGCTGAATTGCCTGATGTTAAGATCATGTCATGGGATTTTTAACACTCATACCGAAAGAGCAGGGTTAGTTTAATATTTCACGTGGAAAGGACACCTCCAGATAGTATTGTACACCCCCAGCATTGCCACAGGAAATGCCATCCTGTACAACTTGCTAAAATGCCAGCAATGATACTACAAACTCTGTCCTCTGAGGTTTTACTTGGACTGCATATTGCCGTTAAATTGTAGAGGAATTATTGAAGAAAGCTGGTTGAGAAACTCCCTGTGATGGTGCCAGCAAGGGGTTCATTTCAGTATTCCTTCCAAAAGTTATTTTGGGATTTCTGCCAAGATGCTCACATAGTTTCCAAGCTAATATTTTTTAATATTTGGAAAGACAAACATAGAAAATGAAATGTCGACACTCTCCTGTGTTTTAGTTAAGGCATTTCCGTTGTCTGGATGGAGCTATGGAAATCATGAAATGCCTTTGACCCTGTTCATTAGAGGAATTTTGTTCTTTCTGCAGGAATTGTTTATGGGGAATAATATAGACTTGCAATTTAGCTTATTAAATATGTAGAAGGCATTTTAATAAAAGGGAGAAAATAAAATGCCCCGGATAAATACATTGCATTTTGCCAGAGGAACATTCAGGATCATGCCAACACTGGGCAGAGCAGCATTTTTATATCATAATGAAGAATTAGTTTAAGAAACGTTTTTTAATTACAAAATGTTAATGTTAGAAAATGTTAAAGTATTGGAAGTTATGAATATTAGCATTTTGTGACTAAGAAAAAGTCTGACTTCGGATACTGATTCGGGAACCGGTCAGACATAAGGAATAGAAGTAGAATTAGGCCATTTGGCCCATCAAGCCTACTCTGGCATTCAATCGGCTAATCTATCTCTCCCTCCAAACACCATTCTTCTGCCTTCTCCACGTAACCTCTGACACCCGTATTGATCAAGAATCTATCTATCTCTGCCTTAAATAAAATATCCACTGACTTGACCTCCACAGCCTTCTGTGGTAAAGAATTCCACAGAGCATTTTGCTATATCTCTCGGTGCACGTGACAATAATACACTCAACCAAATGAAACAGGG
The DNA here is from genome assembly GCA_035221665.1 of Okamejei kenojei. Lineage (NCBI taxonomy): Eukaryota > Metazoa > Chordata > Chondrichthyes > Rajiformes > Rajidae > Okamejei > Okamejei kenojei. The sequence goes on along the minus strand of CM069133.1, from coordinate 71,364,625 downwards.
GAGATGGTTAAAGGATGAGGGCATTCCGGAGATTAGAACCCGTGGTAGCTGAATGCATGGCCACTAGTAGTGGAGCAACTCAATTCAGGCAAGGCAGGAGGCTAGATAAAAGAGGAGAGCACAGACCTCAGGAGGTTATTGGGTGCAGGAAATTTAAGATAGGCAGTAGTGGAACCAATGCTTGTTTTCTTGTGACAGTATATGTCAGCACAGCGTACTGGCAACTTTTTATAAATTAAAAAAAATAGATTTTCATATTTTTAGAATTTTAATTCAATTTTATACTTTTTAGTTATTAGTTTATTAAATTAGTAGTAGATAAATCAAGTCAGACGATGGGAGTGCATTGATGGAACAAGTTGTTGATAAATGTAGATTTTGTTTTTACTTGATATTCGTACACGGCACCTTTTAAATCATGGAGTGGGACCATGGAACAGTGATGGAAATGGGTTTTAGGAACTAAGGGTACTCTAAGGTCCGTGAGGTTGGGAAGGAAGGAATTGATCATAGAGTGGAATAGATGACATTTTGGGTCGAGACCCTTCTTCAGACTGACAGTCAAGGGAAAGGGAAAGATATAGGCATATTTATTTATTTATTGTTTATTTGCACCATGTTTTAAAAGAAGACAAACAATCAATTTATAATACCATACAGTGCTGGGAGGGAAGGGAAGCCCAGAGGGCTTATACAAAGTCCGCTCCCATCTGAAAATGAGCGTTAATGGCAAATCAGGGGGTAGGAGAAATAAAAAAGACAATAATAAACAATAATACAGTTTAAGAATGAAAATTAAAAATATGAAATTAAAAATATGAAAATAAATAAAATAATAAGGTATAGTATGAGATAAGAGTCAACAGAAGTAGTTTGAGCTCATAAATAGCATTACAAAAAGCTGGAGGTCAGAACTCAGGACATGATGAGAAACTTTTTAAGCTCAATCTCAAAGGTGGCTAAGGAGATGTGAGACTTTAATGACAGAGGCAGGTATTCCAAAATTTAGGACCTTTAAAAGTAATGCAATGTTGGTGTTTGGATGTTTGACAAAACGGAAGATGAAGATCATTTCTTCTTCTGGTTGGGTAATGGTGAATATTAGAAGAAAGGGTGAAAAGATCATGAAGAAAAACAGGCAAATCATGTTTACATTTAAGATATTTGAAAATAAAAATACATATTTGGAATGCATTCAGTTTATCTACAGACAAAATTGAGTACTTCTTGAAGAGAGGGGCAGAAGGTTCTTGTGAATTTGAATGAGAAATTAATCTCATAAATTTCTTCTATATGATGAGTAGCTTAGAAAGATAGGAAGGATAGGCAGAACCCCAAACAATATTACAATAATTGAAATAAGGAAAAATCAAACTGTAATATATTGTTAGATGGGAAGACGGGTGAATAAATGCACAAACCTTTCTCAGAATACCAAGCATTTTCATTGATCTTCTACAGACAATATTGATATCTTCTTTCCAAGTTAAATTTTGATCAATGGTTACTCCTAAAAATTTTGTATATGTTACTTTAGGAATTTCATGTCCATTGTTAAAAATTTTAGATTTGTCTTTGGGAAAAATTTTGTTTTTATTGCAGAAGATCATGTAATTGCATTTTTTGATATTGAGAGAGAGCCTGTTCACTTCAAACCACTTAGAGACATGAGACATTTCTTCATTAACTAATTCAACCAATGATTTTATATCACTATGTGAAGCTATGAGATTGGTGTCATCGGCAAACAGGATAGGAAGAAGTACTCTACAGGTATAGGATGTCATTTATATAGATCAAGAATAGTAAAGGACCAAGTATGGAGCCTTGTGGTACCCCACAGTGAATTATCAATTTTTTGGATGAGCTTCCATTTAGATAGACAAATTGCACTCTATTTGCTAAATTTTGCTAATATCTTCCATTCATTTGTCCTTAGTACCGTCTATGACTCAGTCTGAAGAAGGGTCTCGACCCGAAATGTCATCAATTCCACTCTATGATCGTTGCTTTCGGCCGTCTGTCCGCTCGTTCGCTCGCCCTTGGATTAAGTAGCGCAGGATAAAGCTGTGAATTCACGCCATTCCCCTCCCATTCCCAATCTGACCTTTCTGTCCTGGGCCTCCTCCATTGTCAGAGCGAGGTCCAGCGCAAATTGGAGGAACAGCACCTCCTATTTCGCTTGGGTAGCTTACACCCTAGCGGCATGATCATTGACTTCTCTAACTTCAAATAGCCCTTGCTTTCCCTCTGTCTCCATCCCTCCCCCTTCCCAGTTCACCCACCAGTCTTACTGTCTCCGATTGCATTCTATCTCTTTCCCACTCATCCCTGACATCAGTATAAAAAAGGGTCTCGACCTGAAACGCCACCCATTCCTTCTCTCCAGAGATGCTGCCTGTCCCATTAAGTTATTCCAGCATTTTACATAGAAAATAGGTGCAGGAGTAGGTCATTCGGCCCTTCGAGCCATTCAATGTAATCATGGCTGATCATCCACAATCAGTACCCCATTCCTGCCTTCTCCCCATGTCCCTTGATTCCACTAGCCCAAAGCTCTATCTAACTCTCTTTTGAATGCATCCAATGAGTTGGCCTCCACTGCCTTCTGAGGCAGATAATTCCACAAATTCGCAACACTCTGGCTGAAAAGGTTTTTCCTCATCTCAGTTCTAAATGACCTACTTAAACTGTGGCCCTTGGTTCTCGACTCCTCCAACATCGGGAACATGTTTCCTGCATCTAACGTGTCCAATCCCTTAATAATTTTATGTTTCTATAAGATTCCCTCTCATCCTTCTAAATTCCAGTGGATGCAAGCCCAGTCGTTCCATTCTTTCATCATATGACATTTCTGCCATCCCGGGAATTAACCTTGTGAACCTACGTTGCACTCCCGCAATAGCAAGAATGTCCTTCCTCAAATTAGGAGACCAAAACTGCACACAATACTCCAAGTGTGGTCTCACCAGGGCGCTGTACAACTGCAGAAGGACCTCTTTGCTCCTATACTCAAATCCTATCATTATGAAGGCCAACATGCCATTAGTTTTCTTCACTGCCTGCTGTTTCTTGCATGCTTACCTTCAGTAACTGATGTGCAAGTATATCCAGGTCTCGTTGCACTTCCCCTTTTCCTAATCTGACACCATACAGAAGAAGGGTCTCGACCCGAAACGTCACCCATTCCTTTGCTCCAGAGATGCTGCCTGACCCGCTGAGTTACTCCAGCATTGTGTCTACCTGCCATTCAGATGATAATCTGCCTCTTGTTCTAGCCACTAAAGTGGATAACCTCACATTTATCCACATTATACTGCATCTGCCATGCATCTTCCCACTCACCCAACCTATCCAAGTCACCCTGCATCCTCATAGCATCCTCTTCACAGTTCACACTGCCACCCAGCTTTGTGTCATCTGCAAATTTGCTAATGTTACTTTTAATTCTATCATCATCATTAATATATATTATGAATCGCTATGGTCCCAGCACCGATCCTTGAGGCATCCCACTAGTCACTACCTGCCATTCTGAAAGGGAACCGTTAATTCCTACTCTTTGTTTCCTGTCTGCCAACTAATTTTCTATCCATGTCAATACCCTACCCCCAATACCATGTGCTCTAATTTTACCCAGTAATCTCCTGTGTGGGACCTTATCAAAGGCTTTCTGAAAGTTCAGGTACACTACATCCACTGGCTCTCCCTTATCCATGTTACTGTCTACCTGAACTTAGTTGTTAGGGATAACATTCATTTCTTTTCATTCATTTTTGAATGACAAATAATTTCAATTCAATTCAAAATGTACAGGTCTATTACCAAGATCTTCGAACATTTCCCATTGTTTGTCAATGCTCTGCATAGGCTACTCTTTTGCCTCACTTTCCCAAAGTTTAGTTACATTTTGAGCCTTGTTTTCTGACTCATACTTCTCCCTCTTAACTAGTATATGGAATACCATTCAATGGTGACTGCTAGCCAAGCTTTACTGCACCATTAAATAATTGACTAACTCAGACTAATTATTCATTATTTTTGTTAGCTGAAGGAAATATCGTTCCAGAAAAATTGAACACAATATTCTAACTATGGCACAACCCATGATTTATACAAGTTTTCTGTTAGCTTCTTAAGCATTATTCCCCATTTGAAAGTGTAACATATCATTAGCTTTTGAAGGTTTGTATATCAGAACCCTGATTTTTTTTTAAAATGTGCACATTTTATGCATCCCCTTTCTCCAAAATACCTCCCAAAATACATCATCGAGTTTTCGAGAGCGGGCAGAATGGGGGAGAGAGTGGAGAGTGGGGGAGAGAGCGGAGAGCGGGGAAGAGATTGGGGGGGGGAGAGAGCGGAGAGCGGGGGAGAGCGCAGGGGAGAGAGCGGAGAGCAGAAGAGAGAGTGGGGGAAGAGAGTGGAGAGCGCAGGGGAGAGAGCGGAGAGCAGGGGAGAGAGCGGAGAGTGGGAGAGAGGCAGGGAGGCAAATAAAATAACGTGGAATAATAAAATAACGTGACTTTACCTGAGCCCGCGCTCGCGGTCCGGTAGCCCTGACAGTGAGTTTAAGAAATTCTCCCTTTAGTTTTATTCAAAGGAATGCGGTGTTAAAATACAATTACATTTACTGAGGAATGTGGATCGATGTATTGATACATTGTATAACTACTGTTAACTACTGGCTGTTAACACATGCTAACAGTGGCAGTTAACAAATCGTTTTCGTCTGAGTTGAATAAAGTGAGAAACTGCTCGAATCTTTCTGCAGTACTCATTAAACCCGAGCTGGAAATTGAAAACTAGGGGAACGCCGTACCCCTGCGTACCTCCCCATTTCCATCACTGTATGGAAGGCTTTCAATACAAGGGCGATAGTTTCCAATTGAGGCTTCTCTTAATAATAGGGATATAAAGGTCAGCAATTACAGAGGAACTAGGACACAGCCATGTTTTGAGAAAATGTAATTGGAAAAAACATCCAGAATGTATTGGAGTGAAAGTAATAGAGGAGTGGATAATGGTTTAGTGGTTCATTGCGTCAATGGTGCTTTATTTTCACATGTGTACCGTGTAAACGTGCAGTGAAATTATTTTCTTACAAACAGTCAAGTAGAGTATTGCCATAACATTGTCAATTAGCAATTATACAGATATACAATTGGGCAGCAAGGTGGCGCAGTGGTAGAGTTGCTGTCTTACAGCACTTGCAGTGCCGGAGACCCGGGTTCAATCCCGACTATGGGCGCTGTCTGTACGGAGTTTGTACGTTCTCCTCGTGACTGCATGGGTTTCCGCTCATACTCCAAAGACGTGCAGGTATGTATGTAAATTAGTTTGGTATGAATATAAAATTGTCCCTAGTGTGTGTAGGATAGTGTTAATGTGCGGGGATCGCTGGTCGGTGCGGACTCGGTGGGCCAAAGGTCCTGTTTCCATGCTGTATCTCGAAACTAAACTAAAGATAACTAAACTATAATAGTCTACTGAGCCTGCTTGCAAGTGGTGCCATGTTTTGGCGTCATTTTCCAAGTCCAGTCCACGCTTCAGTTGATATGAACGGTGCCTGATTCAGGCAAGGCCCCGCCCGCTGCGAGCCACCAGCCATCGCCTTCCTTGGTCGACCTACAATTGACGTCCTCTCCTCACTAGTCCACCTTTGTCCCCCGGGGTGTCTCCCGCGGTTCACCTTGAAGGCGCAGTAGACCAGATCTCGGTTCCCTCTCCTCTGTTACTGGCCTTGCTCCTCTCCAGTTGCATCCATCGTCGCCGTCGGCTCCATCCTTCCGGTCTCTGGTCTTGGTGGCGCCGAGCAGCGGTGGCTCGGTGGGCTCCACCTCCAGGCCCAACGGGTTCCAGGAGGTTCCATCGGGTCCTGCGAGTATAGTCTGAGTCGGCGACTACCCACTGTTGGCCTTGGTCAGCCGGGTCTTATGGTCGCTGCGGTACACCGTTTGGCCGTGCTCCGCGGCTTCCCCTGTAAACCGCAGCATGCCTTTAGCTGCGCGCAATGCCAGCACCAGATAAACTGCGACAGAGGCAGTAGTGGGCAGTTTTATGGAGGCTGCAATAGACGATCGCATCGATGGCACACATATGGGAGCCATAAATATTGGGATTAAATATACAATCTAGGTTGTGAAAAAGTGGAATGCAGGGGGAAGATGTCCAAGCTGATGGAATAGCGGGGGAATCTCGGACAGATGCATCATGTGGAGAAAGAGATTGCAGCGGCTCTAACTTTTCAGATGACTTCTGAAGGGATGATGTTGACAATGTCAGTACACTTTCCATCCGCTGAGCAGCCCATTGAATGGCTTGGTGGCGCAGTAGTAGAGTTGCTGTCTTACAGCGCCAGAGACCCGGGTTCGATCTTGACCACGGGTGCTATGTGTGCAGAGTTTGCACATTCTCCCAGTAACCGCGTGGGTTTTCTCTGGGTGCTCTGGTTGTCTCCCACACTCCAAAGACGTACTGATTTGTAGGTTAATTGGCTTTGGTAAGTTGGAAAATTGTCCCGGGTGTGTAGGATAGTGCTAGTGTGTGGTGTGATCATCGGTTGGCGTGGGCTCAGTGGGCCGAAGGGCCTGTTTCCATGCTGTTTCTCCAAAGTAAACATCCCTGGATAATTTTGCCATCAAAAAGCAGATTCAGGGAATCTGAAATAAAATAAAACAATTACTGGGGATACTCAGCAGGTCAGGCAGTATCAGCAGGAGGGGAAAACAGGGTTAACATTTTGGGTCTGCATTGAAAGTTCAGCAAACTGAAGCATTAATTCTGTTTCTGCCTTTATAGAAGCAGTCTGATATGTTAACTGTTTCCTACATTTTCTGTTGTTTACTTATGTTGCAGTTTTACATCTAGCCTGCCCTCAGGAACTGATTATTGCCATTACTGGCATAACAATGTGCTGTTCTGAGGTAGTGGTACTTTGAGGAGACCATTGCTTGTAGCTTGGATGCAGAATGATCTCTAGGTATAATGAACCATGATAATGACAGAAAATTTATGCCATAGTTCTCAGCGAATATTTTTTCACAATAAATTGACTTTATTCATAAAATAAACAGTAATACAATTGGGATGTCATTATTTTTATCCATTTAACTAAACTGTACAACATGTAGCAATGGAGCTGCTTGAGCAACTCACTGGTTCAGGCAGCAAATGTGGAGGCAGTATGGTTGACATTTCAGGGCAAAACACAGCCACAGGAGTGTGGATGGGGGATTGCCACTATCGGGAGGTGAGAGGGAGGGGTGAGGTTGTGGGCCCTCCTTGTGTCCATGCACAAGTGTTCAGCAAATGTCTGAAGAAGGATCCTGACCCGAAGCATCACCTATTCATGTTCCCCAGGGATGCTGCATGACCCACTGAGTTACTCCAGCACTTTGCCTTTTTTTGTTCAGCAACGGAGTTGTTTTTTCCAGGAAAAGTCTATCTGGTACACTAGAATTGAGCCGTCTATAATGAGCGATCAAGAATTCTCAATGTCCTTTGACAAATAGTGAGTTATTAAACTTTTGCACTCATGGTAACATTTATTTAACTTTACCCAGAAATATGTGTAAAACAATGAAAATAATAAAGTATTTTGCAAGATTATGAGAGGAAAGTAAACAATTAGATTGATTTAATTCTTTGCAAATAGTGTGAGATATAATACAGAAAGCTACTCCTCAATGGCAGTGTTCTTCTTCTTCTTGCGTATGGCGTGCACAGCCTAAAGCTGTAGGACAACTTGTTCTATTTGATCTTACTTGATTGTGCACGCCAGGTTGATTGCATTCGTCGAAACAGGGCGGACCACGTGAAGGTTGCAATCTCCCACCCCAATGGCAGTGTTGATCATACATTGTTCGATTTGCATTGTCCATGCAACCCTTTAGCAGGAGAAATGTGCAGCGGTACCCATTCTTTAGCTGAAATAATGTGATGCAAAAGGAGGAGATGGAATGTTTGCAAAGCTACTGGGACAATTTATGTTTTTTAAACCTAATACTTTAACTGATGCCAGCCATGCCTATGTGTAATGTGATGGACGAGTCTAATTTCCATTCAACAAAAGATACTTTTTACATGAGCATAAAGTGCAGATTTTCGAGCCTACACCTTTTTACATCTTGAGGGAGAATTATGAATGTTTTGAATTAATTGGATAAGATTTCCAGTTCCGTTGTGATAGAATGACTTTGCATTTGATGCAACATTTGACTTTGTGGGAACATCCCTGGTATCTGAGACAGATAATTGTAGGTTTGAGCATGAAGCTCAGATTAGATTAGATTAGATTAGATTAGATTAGATTCTTTTATCTGTCATTCAGACCTTTCGGTCTGAACGAAATTTCGTTGCCCTGCAGTCATACATATAATTTTTTTTTTAAATGACAGAACACCCAATAAACATAAATTTAACTTCCACCACAGTGAGTTCACCAAACACCTCCTCACTGAGATGGAAGGCAAAGTCTTAAAGTCTCTGTCTCTTCCCTCTTTGTTTCCCTCTGTGCCGAGGCTAGTTTTAAGACTCGGATTGATGCTAGTGGAGGTGCTGCATTTTGTACAGGTACTAAGGCCCCATCTACCCTCTTGGGTGGATGCAAGAGATCCCTTGAAACGATTTTGATGAAGAGCAGGAGAGTTCTCCCTGTTTATCCTTTAATGAATATCACTGCTATAGCACTATCACATTGGTCTTTGTGGGAGCTTGCTGTGTACAATTGACTGCTGCATTTCCTCAAATTAGGAAACCAAGAACTGGAGTATTGTGTGTAGTTTTTGGTCTCCCAATTTGAGAAAGGACATTCTTGCTATTGAGGGAGTGCAGTGTAGGTTCACCAGGTTAATTCCCAGGATGGCGGGACTGACAAATGATGAAAGAATGGATCGACTGAGCTTATATTCACAGGAATTTAGTAGAATGAGAGGAGATCTTATAGAAACGTTCAGAATTCTTACGGGATTGGACGGGCTAGATGCAGAAAAGATTTTCCCAATGTTGGGGGAGTTAAGAATCAGGGGTCACAGTTTAATAATAAGGGGTAGGCCATTTAGGACTAAGATGAGGAAAAACATTTTCACCCAGAGAGTTGTGGATCTATGGGATTCTCTGCCACAAAAGGCAATGGAGGCCAATTCACTGGATGTTTTCAAGAGTTAGATAGAGCTCTCAGGTCTAATGGAATCAAGGGATATGGGGAGAAAGCAGGAACGAGGTACTGATTTTGGATGATCAACCATGATCATATTGAATGGTGTGCTGGCTCGAAGGGCCGAATGGCCAACTCCTGCACCTATTTTCTGTGTTTCTATGACTGTCGTGTTTCCGACATTATGACAAGGGGCTACTCTATTTGCTGTAAGGCATTTTGGAATGCCCTGAGATAATTCCAGAAACAATGGGAACCTTCCAATCTTTATACATAATTTAGGGCCGCTGTTTCACCTGCTGTGCCTATTTTGAGCTTGGGTGAGAGAAATTCATGCTGAATTTTCCGCTGTAATTCTCAGTCAAAATTGTGATAAATGAATGCATCTTGCACAATCACCCTACCATTTAGCAATAGATCTCACCATCATGCATAAGAGAATAATCTTAACCTTCTGTGCTGTAAATTGATTGCACTTATTGCAATCATTATATATTTTAAGTTTCAGGGGAGTTGACCTGTTGCCCTCCTGGATTAGAAATTGCATCTTATGAATGCTAATATCTTTATATGTAACATATGGTCTGCATGATCTCCTGGATGGCTTCTGAGTGCCTGACGAGACTGAAGAAAAATATTTGACTTTACAACCCCTCCTCCCTCCCCCCCTCCACCCCCTACCAAAACTGTTCTTTCAAACTCCTCCTTTGACAAAGCCTAACTGTTCTGATCTGATGTTTTCGAATGTGGAACAGTGTCCATTGTCGGCTGGAGGGGGGTGGGAAACATTTTTCACTATCACGCCCGATGTCACGGTGTGTGTGGTTGGGAGTGGTGTGTTGGCGTGGGGGGGGGGGGGGAGTGGCTGGTGATGCGTGAGGATTGATACACCAGTTGGTCTTTTCCTTTCAGCAATCATTGCATGTTATGTGGGCCTGTACTGCCTTTGATTACATTTCACATATTTGCGATGAGTCTGCATCTATCATGTGCAATACCTGAACATCACCGACTGCATCTGATGTTCATTGTTCAAATCCATCGTGGGCTCCTGTACATCGGCAAGAGCAAGCGTTGACTCGGTGACCGCTTTGCCGAACACTTGCACTTAGTCTGCAAAGCCCTATTGGATCTCCCGATTGTCAACTACTTTAACTCCCCTTCCCATTCCCATACTGACCTTTCTGTCCAGGGCCTCCTCCATTGCTGGAGTTAGGCCACATGCAAAATAGAGGAACAGACCATCATATTTCACATGGGTAGCTTACAACCCAATAGGCTTATAACCCATGGTCTGAACATTGAATTCTCCAGTTTTGGGTAACTTCTACAAGAGAAGCATTCAAGGGGAAGATGGATAAACAAATGAAAGAAAGGTGAAGAGGAATGGGAGGAGGCTTGTGTGGCAAAGATACCTGAGCATAAAGGTCAAACCAAATGGCTTGTTTTGAAGCTGTAATTTCAATATAATTTAAGCTAATTTCAACATAACCGTCATATTCTTTATCCAAATTCTAATATCAAAGTTCAGTTCTCTGTTTCAAAAGTCGGAACTGTTTCTCATTGTCAAGATGAAAGTAAGCCCACCTTTGGATGAACCTAATACTTTTGGTATATGGAAGCCTTGCACGGAGATGGTCAGAATTATCAGACTTATTTCCCAAAGATAGAGGAAAATTAAATTATCCAGCATGATTCGGTGTCCTTACCCTAGGAGTAAGGAAATCAGGCCAGGAAATATTCCAGCACCAATGTTATTGTGAGAAAATCAGAGCCAGTAATTTAATTTCATGACTGAATATATAATTCAGCATGTAAATTGCTGCAATTGGTTAGAATATTTGTTCAATTACTTTTTGGCACATTACTTGATGAGACCAATTGTTAGCGGTGATGCTAATCAGATAGTTTCTCCAATTCTACCGCTGGATTCACAATGATTGGTTGATTTTATTATCACAGTGCAGGCCCAATGTCGAGAAAGAAGGGGCCATTGTTTTGGGTGTTGGCTGCCTCTCTGGAAGAGAGAGTCTGTAAGGAGTGGAAGGGATTCCTGTATGTTGTGGGAGGTTTGGGCAGTGAGGAGGATCACGGGATCATTGCAATATTGGCAATGGTGGTGGTAGGAGGGTTGGAGGAGACATTGTCGGGGAAAGGAGGTAGTGCAGGATGTTTTCAAGGAAAGGATATTGCAAAGGTGGAGGAGAATGCCCACCTCCCCCTATTTAATTAGGTTAGAGCGAAAGTGAAAAACCCGAGAAGAAAGAGATAAGGTGCTGGTGCAACTCAAGAGGGCCAGGCAGCATCCATGCAGAACATGGATAGCTGATGTTTTGGGTTGGAACCCTTTGATTTTCCCGAAAAAATCGAGACTGCACAGTTCTGAACTGAGAGACCCCAGGATGTCGTTTGCCTCCAAAACCCTTTTTTTGGCCTGGCATTGTCACTGAGGCAGAGAGAGATACACGCACATCAGCCCACTGGATCTGTGCCACACATTAACCATCTGTTTACACTTATCCTCCAGTTGCAACATGCAGTGCAGGGTGATGAGCCCGGTACATCAGGACGGGCATATACTCCACTCCCAGGGAGAAAAAAAAGCTCCCATCAGAGCTGGGCGACTGATGCAGTCTGAGAAATCGTTAACTCAAGTTGTAGAGTTCAATGTTAAGTCCAGAAAGTTGCAACGTATTCTGATAGAAGATGAGGTGCTGTTCCATCTTGCATTAGGCCTCAATTGGGGAAGCGCAGACCATCGATAGAAAGGCCAGATCCAAGAGTTGAGTCAAAAGTGTTCAATTGTCATATGTACCAACAATGATATCCTTACTTGCAGCAGCAGAATAGGCCTGTAAATACAATATGCATAGATAATATATAATGAACAAAAAATAATTGAAATTAATAACCACACTGCTAGTGCAAACCCCCCCCCCCGCCCCAAAGTCTTGAGTGCAACCATAGATAGGCGTTAGGCCATATTAGTTTATAGTTGAGGTTATTGTTGTGAAGTATTCGAGCCCTATGGTTGTTGGGAAAAGGCATTTCTTGAACCTTGTGCTCCCTGTTTTCAGACTCCTCCAGCTTCTTCTCGATGATAAAATTGAAAGGAGAGCATGGCCAGAGTGATGGGGGCCATAGTCATACAGCACAGAAACAGGCCCTTCAGCCCAACCAAGTTGACCAAGCTGCCCATTTACACTAGTCCCAGCTGCCTGTTTGTGGCTCATATCCCTCTAAACCATTACTGTCCATGTATCTGTCCAAATGTATTTTAAATGTTGTTATAGTATTTGCCTCAACTGCCTCCTCTGGCAGCTCATTCCATGCACCCACCACCCTCTGTGTGGAAATGTTGCCCCTCGGATTCCTATTAAATCTTTCCCCTCTCATCTTAGAAACATAGAAACATAGAAATTAGGTGCAGGAGTAGGCCATTCAGCCCTTCGAGCCTGCACCGCCATTCAATATGATCATGGCTGATCATCCAACTCAGTATCCCGTACCTGCCTTCTCTCCATACCCTCTGATCCCCTTAGCCACAAGGCCACATCCAACTCGCTCTTAAATATAGCCAATGAACTGGCCTCAACTACCCTCTGTGGCAGAGAGTTCCAGAGACTCACCACTCTCTGTGTGAAAAAAGTCTTTCTCATCTCGGTCTTAAAGGATTTCCCCCTTATTTCCCCCGTACTTTCCCCCTTGTCCTGGACTTCCCCAACATCGGGAACAATCTTCCTGCATCTAGCCTGTCCAACCCCTTAAGAATTTTGTAAGTTTCTATAAGATCCCCTCTTAATCTCCTAAATTCCAGAGAGTATAAACCGAGTCTATCCAGTCTTTCTTCATAAGACAGTCCTGACATCCCAGGAATCAGTCTGGTGAACCTTCTCTGCACTCCCTCTATGGCAATAATGTCCTTCCTCAGATTTGGAGACCAAAACTGCACGCAATACTCCAGGTGTGGTCTCACCAAGACTCTGTACAACTGAAGTAGAACCTCCCTGCTCCTGTACTCAAATCCTTTTGCTATGAAAGCTAACATACCATTCTTAAACCTATGTCCTCTAGTTCTTGATTCCCCTACTCCGGATAAGACTCTGTACTTCTATATCTTTTCCCCTCATACATGTCTATAAGGTCACCCTTCATCTTCGCAATCTACAATACCACCCACTTTATGGTCATCTGCAAAAGTAGAAATCCTGTCTTAAACATTCTTATTCAATATTGATATAAACCACAAACAGCAATGGGCCTAGCAACGACCCCTGAGACACACCACCAAACACAGGCCTCCAATCCAAAAAACAACCATGAACCATCACCCTCTGCTTCCTTCCATGAAGCTACTTTTCTTTCCAGTTGGCTTGCTCTCGCTGGATCCCATGAGATCTAACCTTCTAGAATAGCCTACCATGTGGAAGCTTGTGAAATGCATGATAATGATGGTATTGGCTGCCTTCTTGAGACAGTGTCTTCCACGGAGTGGGGTGTGGAACTAGGAAGATAGACACAAAATATTGGAGTAGCTCAGTGGGTCAGGCAGCATCTCTGGAGAAAAGGAATAGGTGACGTTTTGGATCGAGACCTTTCTTTAGACTGAGAGTCAGGGGAGAGGAAACTAGAGGTATGTAAAGGTACAGAACAAATCCAACTAGGAACTAGGAAGCTCAGGGTTGTCCCTGCTGACTATACATAAGTGACCCACAAAGCAATCACCCAGTTTGTATTTTCATCGTATCTGAACCTTTTGTATACATCATAACAATCTCGAGTTGACTTAGTTTCTCCCATGTAGAAGAGACCACTGTGAACTGATGCTTTGGAACCAGCCCCATAATTGTCAGAGGTTCCTGTAACGCATGGCCAGGGGCAGAGAAAGCGTAAAATAAATAGATTTACATGCAACCAAGCCTAGTCATCTGGCTCAGTCGGATGGCAAAAATGTGGAACATTCAGAAGCTATTAAGACTTTCCAAAATTGACTTTAAGAAAATTATTCTCTCAAACAATTCAGAAAACCAGCTTTTGCATTTGGGAAAAGTAAATTCAAATTTAGCAATGGAACTAAATGTTTGAAGCCTGTTCTGCTTAAAGCAAGTTTTTGCATATCTTCAGGGCCTCCTGCAACGTAAAATGAGGAGCAGACCAAGCCTCAAGGACAGAATCACTGGCTCAACCAGACTACTTATTTTTCACATAATTTCAAGCATTTTGAAAACGTTGGTCACTCTGAAGAGGAGAGGACTTGTAGGAGTGCGGGAAGAGTTAACATGTGCATGACAGGAGATGCAGCTGGAAGTCGGGGAGGTGCGGGTTACATATGTATTGTGGGTGATGTGGGGCGTCTTGTGCGGAAAAGAGGAAGGCGGTTGATGGGGATAGGCTGGAGGATGAAAAGGAAGAGAGAGTGGGGTTGAATTGTTTTGGGACCGGGAAAGAAAGAATTAAAATAAAATTACTCGCTGGCTGTGAATATTAAATTCCACTTCCCTGATCGTATTGATAACATACTTTCTTGTGCTTATGTAGTAAAGAAGATGTTGCTCACCAATACGTTCAGTTTTCTTTTCAAATCCAGTTGGGAGATTTCTAAGTTTTCTATTTCCCATCTTCTTACTTTTCTGATGATTTCCCTCTGTCACTCAATATTCAACTTTTTCTTTAAATGGTTTTATTATGTTTGCTACTTCTGTTTGATTGCGATGATCTTTTGCATCATCTCACTGTGACTCCTCTGTGCTTATCATTCTGTGGTGATCTCAGTCAGGCAGTTTCTGCATCATCGGTTCATACCGCAGTTCTGAGGCTTGAGCACAATACACTCCTGCCATCGGAAAGCAGCTATAGAAACCTCAAAGCTGTAACACTCAGGTTCACGAGGAGCATCTTCCCAACAACCATCAGGCTTTTAAATGCTATAAGCTCCAAACTACATAGAATTAGGGGCATTATTTCTGTCTATGCACTAGTATTGTTTGCTTGTTTTACACACACATGCACTGAACTTTATTTGTTTAAGAAGGAACTGCAGACGCTGGAACAATCGAAGATAGACAAAAATGCTGGAGAAACTTAGCGGGTGAGGCAGCATCTATGGAGGGAAGGAATGGGTGACGTTTCGGGTCGAGTCCCTTCTTCAGACTGATTCAAACTTTATTTGTTGTTTATCATGGTGTTTTCAGAGTCTTAGGTTTACACATCTTAGGTTCCTTAGTTTAGTTTAGTGGTGCAGCATGGAAATAGCCCACGCCGACCATTAATCACCCGTACACTATGTTATCCCGCCTTGCATCCTACACACTAGGGGCAATTTACGGAAGCCGATTAACCTACAAACTTGGAATGTGCTGATATGTTGAATTGCTGCATGTAAGATGACAATAAAACACTCTTGACCTCCTCGTGCTGAGGGCAAACTGCACCATTGGGTTGGCTTTCAGATGGCACTTTAAAATTAAGCTTTGTGTGCCCTCTCAAGTGAATGAAAAAATAAAAATGGCCATTATATTAAACAACTGTGCAAGGAGATATCTAGGATGGTGTGGGCCAAATTGTAAATGCAACATATTTATTTCCTTCAATGCCAATAAAATAGATGATGTGATCATCATCATCATACTTGCATGAAGCCCGACTGCTACGATTCCTATATTATGCTATAACTGCATTTTCATAAGAACGTCATTACTTCCCAATCTTTGGGATGTTCTGAAAGGAATGTGAAGGGTGATAAAGCAACGTGTCATATTATTTCCCTCCCATCTGGCCACACTTTCTGAGCATTCAACTCTTAGTTTTCAGTTCCGAATGAATCCAGAACACCAATTATTTGCTCCGCAGGTGCTGACTTGATCTTGTGTGTTTCCCACTTAACAACATCTGCTTCTAATGCAATGTAAATATGTAACTGCTTTTTAACAATGCCAGTTTGTCTCTTGCATGATCCAGCAGCATGAGGTTTTACACATTTACAATTTTGGAAATGATTTGCTACATTTGGTTTTAGAAGAGGTAGAATAATGTCAGTTTTCTGAGAGGAACAATGAATTGTGTTGTGGGCATGAATTCCTTACCAAATTGGATTTTAATCTCCATGACCATGTAGCATATAAACTGCCTGCTGTGCTTTTCAGTGTGTCTCCAAGGTATCATAATCCTGCAAGTGTCAAAAGCATTTATCATAAACGAAAAGAAATGGTCCAGTGGATCAATGGAACTTGTTTGAGGTTTGTACAAATCTGTGAAACTGCATTCATTTGTAGAAGCTTTCCTCATGGGCCCAGCTACAAAATACATTGGTTCCCTACATTTCCTACCTTTGCCTGGATTTGCTGTGGGCAATTTCCCTTTATGTCTTTAAGCTTAAGGCTGTGTTGTCTGACTAATTTAATTTGATGGTAGAAATGGTTTCAGGGTAGAGGTCAATATAGGTTGCATCTGGGTTACAAATTGCTTGTCTTGTGGACCTCTGTACATGCGAAGAAACTTGCATGACATTATCAACTTCAGAAGTTACATATACAGAACTTGCTTCCTCACTCTCCACTTTTGGTAATTACACTTTCACCAGTCTTGTGTCTTTTTGATGAGATTCATAACAAATCATGTGGAAATATGATTATTAAATCGTGTGATTTTTTGTACATTTCCTACTGTTTGAAGGAAGTATAAGAGCCACCCCAGAAACCCAAACAGTGATATATGCAGATACACCGGATATGGATGTAATGCCAATGCTCTATCAAGGACCTGTCAGTCCGCATTTGGAATATTGTGAGCGAGTTTGAGCACCGTATCTGAGAAAGGATGTACTGGCTCGAGAGAGGGTCCAGAGGAGGTTTACAAGAATAATCCCATAAATGAGTGGGTTACCATATTTTGAGTGTTTGGCGGCACTGGGCCTGTACTCGCTGGAGTTTAGAAGAATGAGAGGGGATCTCATTGGAACATACAGAATAGTGAAAGGCTTGGATTGAGTGCATGTGGAGAGGATGCTTCCACTAGTGTGAGAGTCTAGGTCTAAAGGCCATAGCCCCCATTAAAAGATTAAAGGAAGCTCCATTAGGAAGATGAGGAGGAATTTCTTTAGTCAGAGGGTGGTGAATCTGTCGAATTATTTGCCATAAAAGGCTGTGGAGGCCAATGGATATTTTTGAGGCAGAGATAGATTCTTGATTCGTACAGGTGTCAGGGGTTATGGGGAAAAAGGAGTCAGGAGGGAGAGATAGATCAGCCATGATTGAATGGTAGAGTAGACTTGATGGGCCCTATGCCCTAATTCTGCTCCTATGACAAAAAAAACATGTGACCTTATGACACCAAGTGCAGTACCAAAGGAGAGTTGTACTGTCAAAGGTGCATTCTGTTTTGAATGAAGCACAATAGTGAGCCTCTCTAAGGTGGACACAAAACTTCCCCTGATGATTGTAAGGGATCCTTTTTATTGCCCTCAAGTTTATGTGTGTAAAATAATTTAGATTGTTTAATTCTCTTATGTAGATTTTCTGCGTGCTTTGCCATATTTGTCTGCTAAAATTATCATCTGTTTGCCATTCAAACCAACATTTTTCACTCACGGGGGAGTAAATGTTGGCCTTGTCAGCATGGCCCACTTACATGGATGAATAAATTAATGAAAAAATAAATACATTTGCACATGCTGACAACGCACAACGAAGTAGGGATTGAAATGTGAACAGGAAAAGAAAACAAAAATCAAGGGTGGACTTCCAACTTGAGACGCACTAAAATAGTCATCACAATTTTTTTTTCGTATTGTTGCTTTGTTAACAGCCTTTAGTAAAAAGAGCAAGTCAACTGTGTTCTCAAAAATAATGAAAAGTTCAAACTTGGAAAAGTATTTAAACCTGAACCATAAAGTACTTCAGACATTCAAACATTATCTGTGAATAGATTATAATGCTCCCCAACGTCAGATTCCACCACTCACCCATTCCCTCAATGCAAGCCGTTCCCTCAACGCAATATTGCACCACTCACGCACAGCCCCCCAACTGCGCAGGCGCGGCTCATTTCTCCTCATCCCCCAGCACGCACTCCTCCTCCTCTTCACCCTCCCTCTTCAATCCCCAGAGAGGGGGGGTGGTAGGGGGGGGGGGGGGGGAGAGGGGGAGGGGGGGTGAGTGGAGGGGGTAGGGGGTAGAGGGATGGGGAGGGGGTAGAGAGAGGGGGAGGGGTTCGAGAGGGAGAGGGGCAGAGAGGGAGGGGATAGGGGGAGGGCAGTAGAGTGGGGGGAAGGAGGGTGGAGAGGGAGGGGGATAGATAGGGTTGGGGGCATCTCCCTCCTCCACCCCTCCCCATCTCCTCCTCCCCATCTCCCTCCCCATCTCCCTCCCCATCTCCCTCCCCATCTCCCTCCCCATCTCCCTCCCCATCTCCCTCCCCCCCATCTCCCTCCCCACCTCCCTCCCCATATCTCCCTCCCCCCCATCTCCCTCCCCACTCCCCCCCATCCCCACCCCCCTCCCCACCCCCCCCTCTCCCCACCCCCCTCCCCCACCCCCCTCCCCCATCCCCCCTCCCCCACCCCCCCTCCCATCTCCCTCCTCCACCCCCCCATCTCCTTTTACCATCCCTCTCCCCACCCCATCTCCTCCTCATTTCGCTCATCCCCCTCATTCCCATTCCCTGTCCCAGAGCAGCGCCAGGGCCTGGAACTCGGCCTGGTTCTCGTACTCGACCCGGCCCTGGCTGTAGACTCCATCCGTCAGCTCGGCCGATGCCTGGGCTCCAGTGCAGGCCCCAACTTCATCTCCGGGCTCGTCCCTGACCCTGGACCCAGCCAAGTCCCGGGGTTGGTCCTCACTCCAGCTCCGGCACCAGGCTCGGCACCAGCCCAGTCCCAGGGTTCGGCCCGTGGCACCATCCACCCCATCAGGTACTGGGCGGGTGTCGGGCGCTGGCAGCCGCCACCACTCCTCATTCACCGCGAGCGCTGGAGTGCCCCTCCCTCCTGGAGTGTCCCATCCTGCCTTGCGAGAGCATTGTGACCTCGCTCGGGTTTTTTCCCGAAATGGGTGAGATTTTGGGACTGTTTTTAAAACTTAAAAGATTAATATCTTCGGAAATATAGGGGTGGGAATGCGACGGGATGATCTTTATTGCCATGACGGGAAAAATGGGTAGGATATGTGAAATGGGAAGGCCTAGTGTTTGCAAGAAGATAGGAAAAGCAGATTGACACATCGTGGGCACATCATCGGCACAAACAAGATGAAGACTTTTAGTTATATAGAGATTGTGCAAATAAATTGGCTGATTTGTGCCTGTCACCCTCCTATTCCTTTAGCTGTGTTTATTATTTGTAGCCCCAGAGAGTCCAATTGCCCTCGATGCTTGGCTGACGCAGCCATCTTGATAAGTGACCTGGATGTTGCTGAAACTCAGTTAGGATTACTAACGTCTAGCTCCCAGATTATTATTGTGGACTTTTGACAGATTTGCAGCTTCCAAAGGCCTTTAAACTGCTTTTAAAAGTGCATCTGATAAAAGACACTTGGAATCTGTTCAAATGGATACAAAAAGATTTAATTGAACAAAACACTTAACACACCTTTAAGTGTTAAAAATGTGTACAAATAAAGTGGCAAACTATTTGTTCTTGATTATGGACCCAATCAAATGATTCAATTTTTAATTTAGAAATAAAGAACTGCATTTGCTGGTATATACCAAAGATAGACATAAGTGCTGGAGTAACTCAAAGGGTCAGGCAGCATCTCTGGCGGGTGATGTTTCAGGTCGGGATCCTTCTTGTGTCTGAAAGTGGAGGTTGGGAGGGGGGGGGGTGGGGGGGCGGGAGTGGGGTGGTGAAGATTGTGGGCAAGAAAAGACCATGACCAGCCAGGTCCAGCAACAAATACCCTCAGGCAGGGAGGTATCTTAGTAGATCCATTGTTGACTAGGGAAGGTGTGATCTCAAGAGGTTCTCCCACTTCAGATCACACCATCCCTAGCCAACAATAGGGTTACCTTGTCTCCAGCTCTTCACCCCCCAACACCCGACCCCTTTGTTTCAGTCGGAAGAAGGGACCCAGCCCGAAACGTTACCTATCCTTTTCCTCCAGAGATGTCGCGTGACCCGTTGATTTACTCCAGCACTTTGTGTCTATCTTCAATTTTTGATTTAATCAACTTTAGTTACAACATGGAAACACGCCCTTTGATACACTGAGTCCACACCTACCATCAATCTCCTGTTTGCACTAGTTCTATGCTTTCCCACTTTCTCATCCACTCCCTATACACTTGGGGGAAACAGATCCACATGTCTTTGGGATGTGGGAGTACCCAGTGGAAACCCATGGCAACATAGGGAGAACGTGAAAACTCCATACCCGACGTCACGATTGAATGTGGACCTCTGGTGCTGTGAGGCAGTCGCGCTACCAGCTATGCCACTGTGCCACTCTTCATAAAAGATGTAGAAGGTGAGCTCTCAGTTGCAGCACTCGAAAGCTCAGAAGGTTTGTTCTCCCTGGAGGTGAGCCAGGCAGCAGGGCAGGGCCTCCGATGGGCTGAGTCCAGCTCATGCCTCACTTCCATTCTGCAGTGTGCAGTTGCAGATAATGCCAACAAGCTGATCTCCACAATGAGTTCGCTCCTCACTGGCTGAAGAGCTATACAATCCATCCCAGTGCCGTACTCTGACACATTTACTCCCTACTCAATCAAAGCTTTTTTACAAAAGCAAACATCCTTGTGTTCAAATCGCAGCTCATTAGTTGTGGCGGCACAGTGCAGCGATACAGCTTCTGCCTCGCAGTGGCAGAGACCTGGGGTTCGATCCCGATCTTACGTGCCGGCTGCGGGTGGGTACGTTCTCCCTATGAATGCATAAGGTTTTCTCCGGGTGCTCCGGTTTCCTTCCTCGTTCCAAAGACATGCATGTTTGTAGGCTAATTGGCTTCTGTAAATTGCCTAGAATGTAGGACATAGAACGAGCGTATGGGTGATTGGTGGTTGGCTTGGGCTCAGTGGGCAAAAAGACGTTTCTTCTCTCCCTCTCCACCTCCCCCTCCCACTCCCCTCCCCCTCCACTTCCCCCACTCCCTCCACATCCCCCTCCCCCTCCTACACCCCTTCCCTTCCCCCTCTCCCCTTTTTCTCTCTCTATGCCTCTCTGACCTCAAGCTTCTTGTACTGTATCCTGATACCTCTTTCTATCACTACACTCCTATCATCCCCGTGCATCTCCAATTGTCATTGATGTTCAATTGGTGACCATGCTCAGCCTCTCAACTTCTCTTTCTCTGACATATCAGCTTCTTTACCTTTTCTCCATTAAAACACTTCGTAAAACCTACTTCTTTGACCAACCACCTAAAGCACCAACCTTTGCTTGAGCTGGCATCTCACATTAGATTTAATCTGGTAATGTTGCTGTAAACACTGCAGGACATTCAATAATTTAAAAGACAGAGTATGAAATGCAAATTCATATTACTGTGTTTGAGAAAAAGATAATTGATAGGAATGGCTTTACAAACTAAAGGTTATGCAAGACTATCACAGACCATATTTTCCCTGTACATGGTAGATTGACCCCTTCCCAGGTCTCCCACTGGTCTTACTGTCTCTAACTACATTTTATCTCTGGCCCGCCCACTCCCCTGACATCAGTCTGAAGAAGGGTCTCGACCCGAAACATCACCCGTTCTTTCTGTCCAGAGATGCTGCCTGTCCCGCTGAGTTACCCCAGCATTTTGTGTCTACCTTTTCTTTGTACATGATTGGAAAGAAAAATGTTTGAATGAAGAGTTCAAAAATCATCAGAGCACACTTGGAGCAGATTGTTAATTGGATATATAGTAGGATGGTGTTGCTATTATGAGATCGGGTGGAGGATAATTTGCAAAGCTTGTTGCTCGTGGTGTGGATACGTTGACAGTACATTGTACATAATTATAGAGGGTATTGGTGTTGCTGAATCCAGAAATACAGCACGTCATTTTTTTATCAACTCTCCTTTTTGCGTTAACTATGTATTACGTTTGGGTTCTGAAAATATTATTAAAATGCATGAGGAATGTTTTATACCCGTGGCTGTTTCTGAATATAGTTTTAATGAGCAATAGTTTGTCACCAATTGTGTACAATGTTTTTGATTAAATGTGGTCATTTTAACAAAGTAAAAGTCAGTTAGTGATATGCACAGCTTGCAAATGCACAACACCAATTTAATGTTTTCCTTAGTATGGTTGGCACTGCACAAAATTGCAGAGAATCATGGACGTAGCCCAGACCATCGCACAAACCAACCAAAGGACAATTCTCACCCCAGTCACTCCCTCTTCTCCCCTCACCCATCGGGCAAGAGGTACAGAAGTGTCGAAACGCATACCTTCAGATTCAGGGACAGTTTCTCTCGTTTCCCTGATCCCTGACCAGTCTGAAGAAGGGTCTCGACCCGAAACGTCGCCTATCTCCTTCGCTCCTTAGATGCTGCTGCACCCGCTGAGTTTCTCCAGCCTTTTGTGTACCTTCAGATTCAGGGACAGTTTCTTCCCAGTTGTTGTCAGGCAGGCAACTGAACCATTCTATCAACAACTACATAGCGGCCTTGAGTCAGGGGCGGAAAACACGGGGGGCAGAGGGGACATGTCCCCCCATGTTTTGAGAGGTGGGGGACATCCCCCCCAAGTTTTTGTAATCCGGATTTTAAAATCTACGCTTTCCGCGAGACAGTGGAGGTGGGACTGCTGATTGAGGGCACCGATTGGATGAGGGAGACGTTGGTCAGCAGGCAATGGGGGCGGGACATGATGATTAAGCACGATGATTGGAGGAGGAAAGAGTTGGGGGGATGGGACTGAGGATAGAGTGCGGTGATTGGAGGAGGGAGACGTGGCACAGACCTGCGCCTCATCCACAGCCAGGATCGATCCCGGCTGGCTCTCCGGCGCTGTCCCGTCCCCACCCGAGTGTTCCCCCCCCCCCTCACAGGTGGCCAGAGAGGTCAGGAGCCATACGCGAGCTGTACCCCCAGCGCAGAGAAGCAGCACTAAACTCAGCTCAACTCTGCCTGGTTAACCTGCCTGGGCTTGCGGGAAATATGGCCAGTGCGGAGAAGCAGCGCTGGTGCCACGTCAGTCCAGTCAGGGCTGTAGTTAACCCGGCGAGACAGGCAGAGTTGGGCTACATTTGGCGCTGGATTGAGCCTCAGAAGCCTCGCGCATGTGTGTGGGTGTGCACATGTGCGCGCGGCCGCCAAAACATTGTGTCCCCCCCCCGTCCTCCGGTCCCCTCCATATTTGGATAGCGAGTTCCGCTCTTGCTTGAGCTACTATCTACTTCATTGGAGACACCTGAATGGGTTGTACTTTACTGTACTTTATCTTGCACTACACGTTATTCCCTTCATCATGTATCTGTACACTGTGGACGGTTCGATTGTATTCATGTCTAGTCTTTCTGCTGACTGGTTAGCATGCAACAAAAGCTTTTCACTGTACCTTGGTACATGTGACAATAAACTAAACTAAATTAAACCAAGGCAGTAGCAGGAAGCATCCACAGAATGTGCTGCAGCTGCTTGCCTCGGCTACTCCAGCACCTCCTGCTAAGCCTGTAATCTCTGCCACCAAGGAGGAAAATGGCAGAAAGCCGATGGTGCACCACTACCTGCTGGTGTTCCTCCAAATCGTTTACTTATCTGACTTGATTTTTCTAAAAAAACACGGAACTGCAGATGCTAGTTGACAAAAAAAGACACAAAGTGCTGGAGTAACTCAATGGTTTGGCAGCATCCCTGGAGAACATGGATAGGTGACGTTTCAGATCAGATCTAACTCTCAAGAAGGGTCCCGACCCAAAACGTCACCTATCCATGTTCTCCAGAGATGCTGCCTGAACTGATGAGGTACCCCAGCACTTGTCTTGACTTGACTCCCACAATCCTATGACTCGCTGCACAATGGGACTGTGGGAGTGCCTCAAACAGAAGAACAACAGTGGTTCAACTATATTCAGCTCATCACCACATTCTCAAGGATAATTAGAGATGGGCAATTAATGCTGCCTTGCCAGCGTTTTTCATATCCGCAGTACAAACCTAGGAAGAAAATTTAATTGATCCTTTTCATGAGAATATACATGAGGATAAATAGCATTTAATTGAATTTGAATTATGTTTGATCTTTCGAAACTCAAACATTTCTCACCCTTTTAATTCATCTTTGTGTTCAGATTTCTGGGCAATCCTGTGATCAGTGAGAAAACTGCTTCTCTATATTTTTACCAATTACAGTAATATAGCAGCTGCAGTTTGTAACTGGATGGTGGTCAAAGGCAAAGCTTGGAACTGTTTTCTTCCTTGCATTCCTTGAATTTATAATGGAGATCAAAGAAATTATGGAACAATTAAAGAAATACTTTGGTTCTGTCCTCACAGAAGCAGACATGAATGACTTACGAGAAACGCTGGGAAATGGAGAATCTAATAAAAAGGAGTTCAAGGAAATTAATATTAATAGTATGATTGTGCTGAAGAGACTAATGGCACTGAAAACCATTAATTACTAAAAGTGGAAGCCATGGAAATAACAGATTAATTGGTCCAAAAATCTGTAGGTTATGGAATGCTTCCTGTAGATTGGAGGGTTGAAAACTTGTTAAAAGATATTGGGGGGGGGGGAGGGGGGGAGAAGACGGAGAGAGAGAGAGAGAGAGAGAAAGAAAGAAAGAAACAGGTAGTCTAATATAAGTGGTAAGGAAAATGCTATATTCTATTATAAGGGAAATGATAAGAAGACATTTGGGAAATATCAGTGGGTTCAACAAATTTATTATGGATTGATGTAAGGGGAATTGTGTTTGGCAGACCTGCTGGAGTGTTTTGAAGATGTAGCTGGTAAAATGGATAAACAAGAGCCAGCGGATCTGGTGTATTAAGGTCTTCAAAATGCTTTTGATAAATTGTCATGTGAAGTTAGTCCATATAGGATTGGGGTAAACACTGACATGGATTGAAAATTGCTTGATGGATAGGAACATACAGTACAAATATGTAGTACTTTCATGGGCTGGCAGACGATGGATAGTGGGTGCCACAGGAATCAGTATTACAGCCCTAACTTGTCACAATCAATGATCAGGATGAGGGATCCAAATGTAATGTTTTTAGGTTCACTGACAACAGAAAACTGGATGTGGTTGAGAGTTGGGGGAGGAAGACGTGAAGACTTGAGTGAGCAGACAGATGAATGGCAGTATAAGCTGAGTAAATGGGAGTTGTCAATGTACAGGGAGACCAGTGATTCCTTGTACATTGGGAAGTACTCGGCTTGTACTCGCTAGAATTTAGAAGATTGAGGGGAGATCTTATAGAAACTTACAAAATTCTTAAGGGGTTGGACAGGCTGAATGCAGGAATATTATTCCCGATGTTGGGGACGTCCAGAACAAGGGATCACGGTCAAAGAATAAGGGGGAAGTCTTTTAGGACTGAGATGAGAAAAACATTTTTCACACAGAGAGTGGTGAATCTCTGGAATTCTCTGCCACAGAAGGTAGTTGAGGCCAGTTCATTAGCTATATTTAAGAGGGAGTTAGATATAGCCCTTGTGGCTAAGGGGATCAGGGGGTATGGAGAGAAGGCAGGTACGGGATACTGAGTAGGATGATCAGCCATGATCATATTGAAGGCTCGAAGGGCCGAATGGCCTATTCCTGCACTTATTTTCTATGTTTCTATGTTCTATGAAATGCGGATGTCTTTGCACATTGGTCGCTGAAAGCAAACACGCAAGTTCATCAAGCAGTTGAGGGAAATGGCCTCCATTGCAAGAGGTTTTTGAGTACAGGAACACGGATGCCTCACACTATTTATCTAGAACCTTGGTGAGAACATGGCTGGAGTACCGCAGGCAATTTTGGACTCCTTACCAAAAAGCTTACTCTTGCCAATGATGGAGTGGAACTGAACTAATTCTGAGAATGGGGATTCTGTTTTATTAGGAAGGATTGTTAACCAGGTCTGTATTTTACTCAAACTTAGAAGAATGAAAGGAGCTCACTTTGAAATGGACAATGTTCTGACATACACTTGTATGTCAGACTCGCCATACACATGTTTCCTTTGGTTGGGAAGTCCAGAATTAGTATATATCTTAGAGTAAATTTTAGGATACATTTTGGAATATTTAGGTCGAAGATGAGGAGATATTCATCAGGGTGGTGAACCTACAAAATTCTACCCCTCAGAAGGCGAAAGAGGTCAGGTCACTGAATATATTTAGGAGAGAGATATCTTTGTGGACATCAAGACATGGGGAGAGAATGGGAATGCAGTAAAGAGACATAGATCAGACGTGATCATATTGAAAAGCGGGACAGGTGCAAGGAGCCAAATGCTGTATACCTGCTTTTGTATTCTATATTTCAAATTTGAATTCAAGTTTCTCAATACGAGACAACACATTATATCCATTCCCTTGACAAATGTAGCTGCTCTTGCTTATATTACTCACCATCTTTTAATGTCATTGGATACATGTCACTGACATTTCAAATGTCATTAGAAACGGGAATAGTGCCGGAGGATTGGTGTACTGCGCATGTTGTTCCATTGTTTAAAAAGGGTTCAAAGAATAAACCTAGCAATTATAGACCTATTAGTTTGACGTCAGTGGTGGGCAAATTAATGGAAAGGATACTTAGAGATAATATATATAAGCATCTGGATAAACAGGGTCTGATCAGGAACAGTCAACATGGATTTGTGCCTGGAAAGTCATGTTTGACAAACCTTCTTGAATTTTTTGAAGTGGTAACTAGGGAAATTGATGAGGGTAAAGCAGTGGATGTTGTCTATATGGATTTCAGTAAGGCCTTTGACAAGGTTCCCCATGGAAGGTTGGTTAAGAAGGTTCAATCTTTGGGTGTTAATGGCGGAGTAGCAAGAAGGATTTCAACAGTGGCTGAATGGGAGATGTCAGAGAGTAATGGTGGATGGCTGTTTGTCAGGTTGGAAGCCGGTGACCAGTGGGGTGCCTCAGGGATCTATGTTGGGTCCACTGTTGTTTGTCATGTACATCAATGATCTGGATGATGGGGTGGAAAATTGGATAAGTAAGTATGCAGATGATACTAAGATAGGTGGTGTTGTGGATAATGAAGTAGAATTTTCAAAGTCTACAGAGAGATTTGGGCTATTTGGAAAAGTGGGCTGAAAGATGGCAGATGGAGTTTAATGCTGATAAGTGTGAAGTGCTACATTTTGGCAGGACAAATCAAAATAGGACTTACATGGTAAATGGTAGGGGAATTGAGGAATGCTGTGGAACAGAGGGATCTAGGAATAACTGTGCATAGTTCCCTGAAGGTGGATCGCATGTAGATAGGGTGGTAAAGAAAAGCCTTTGGTGTGCTGGCCTTTATAAATCAGAGCATTGAATATAGGAGTAGGGAAGTAATGTTTAAATTTGTACAAGGCATTGGTAAGACCAATTCTGGAGTATGGTGTACAATTTTGGTCGCCTAATTATAGGAAGGATGTCAACAAAAATAGAGAGAGTACAGAGGAGATTTACTAGAATGTTGCCAGGGTTCCAGCAACTATGTTACAGAGAAAGGTTGAACAAGTTAGGTCTTTATTCTTTGGAGCGCAGAAGGTTAAGGGGGGGACTTGATTGAAGTCTTTAAAATGATGAAAGGATAGAGAGTTGATGTGGATAAGCTTTTCCCATTGAGGGTAGGGAAGATTCAAACAAGAGGGCATGACATGAGAATTAAGGGACAGAAGTTTAGGGGTAACGTGAGGGGGAACTTCTTTACTCAGAGGGTGGTGGCTGTGTGGAATGAGCTTTCAGCAGAAGTGGTGGAGGCAGGATCGATTTTAACATTTAAAAGTAAAGTGGATAGGTATATGGACGTGAAGGGAATGGAGGGGTATGGTCTGAGTGCAGGTAGATGGGACTAGGGGAAAACAAATGGTCGGCACGGACTGGAAGGGCCGAGAGGGCCTGTTTCCGTGCTGTAATTGTTATATGTTATATGGTTATATGATTTAAAGCACATCCATGAAATGCCATCAAACACATGCTGGTGTATCACAGTCGTGAGTTTGTACCGTCTATATGGTGAAGGTGCTCTCACAATGCTCTTGGATAGGAAGATCAATGACTAAGATTCAGCTACTATGAAGAAACTGTTTCCATGTAAGGATAATCCATGGCTTAGACTGGAATTTCCCAATCTTCCACTGTCTTTATCCATCTTGGTGGTGGTGATTAAAAGTTTAGGAGATGCTGCCAAAGCCATTGTATTTTCTGGATGTATGCACTGCCTTGGCAGTGGAGGAGTGGATGTTTAAAACAAGTGAAGTTGAGTTTATTGTCAAATGCACAAGTACAGTGAGGTACAGGTAAAATGAAAATCTTGCTTACCGCTGTCTCACAGGCCCAGAGGAAGATGAATTAAACATTACATTTGCATATATTACACATAGGTTCTGCAAGACAATAAAAAGAAAAAGTTTGCAAACTAAAAATTAGAAACTAACAAAAATACACAATTAGAAAGCAGGTCCATGTTGGTGCAAGTAGTGATCTGTAAGCTCCGCTGCTGAGATAGGATTTAGGTTGTACAGGTCGGTTCAAAATTCTGATAGTTGTCGGAAAGTAGCTGTTCCTGAAGCTGATGATATGGGACTTCAGGTTTAGGTTGTTGGAATTCGAAGGATTGGCAGTTGGAGTGGAACTTGGGAGCTCATGAGCGACGGCACAGTTGTAGTAAAATATTAACTTGATGCGTGCGTTAGCGACGGGGCTGTATTGGTTAGTTATTAAACAGAGTGTTTACACAACACAAGGACCTCTACAAAGTATTAAGAGTCAAACTCCAAATGAGCTACAAGTACTGATCGTCTTTCTGGTGGGTTCCTTTTCTAACTTTGTCATCCATAGGATGATTGGTTGACAAATGCTGTCAATGTTTCCAGTGATCCTCCCAGCCCACATAACGGCAACACGGCGGCTGCCTTACAGCGGCAGAGACCCGGATTCGATCCTGACTACGGGTGCTGTCTGCACAGAGTTTGTACGTTCTCCCTGTGACCATGTGGGTTTTCTCCGGTCACTCCAGTTTCCTCACACACTCCAAAGATGTCCACGTTTGTAGTTTAATTGACTTTGGTAAAATAGTAAATTGTCCCTAGTGTGTAGGATAGTGCTAGTGTAAGGGGTGATCGCTGATCGCCAGATTCAATGTGCCAAAGGGCCTGTTTCCACGCTGTATCTCTAAAGTCTAAAGTCACTCCAAACTCTATCTGGCCATCTCTTTCCCTTATCCCGACTCCTCACCCAAATACACTGCCCAAAGATCACCCTAGCACTCTGCAGGAAGATAAGTTATTGAAGATCTTTGTGTGTGACTGCCTGTGGAAGGACATTTTATATCACACAGGACTGTATGGAGGGGATCTTGCATTAAACTGACATGGCTCTCTTGTGGCAATATGTGAACAGTTGCTAGTTTTTTTCCATTTAGTTTGATGGCTAAGGATAAAATTTGAACTGTCATGAAACTGGGTATATGTAGCCTTCCAATTCAATGAAACATTGTTAACCAGAAAGGGATGTTTACGTCTTTATAACACAGCGTCTTTTGTGATGATAAACAACCCTTAAACTACCCTCCTTCCCTCTTGGCATGTTGAACTAATCTTCCTGTGCAACTGCTGTGCTCACCCAGGGCTACAAGTCTTAAAATATATATATATATTTTAAACCCTTGACAAATTGAGAGATGAAGCCCAAGTATATCTTAGTAAACAATATAGTGCTCCACACAGCTGCCAGTCATTAAAAGATGATTTGCAAGTTGGTTTGACAAGATATGAATGAACGATTGGATGCCCTGCTGAGTTCTCAACTAAGTGCAGGGATAGATTGATCTGCGGTTCTGTAGCGTGTGAAGCCGGTTCCGATTCAGGATTTGTGAATTGCAGTCTCCAACGTTGTGTGAAATGTGGTAGCCAGTTTGTGTACAGCGAGCAGAATAACCGTAATTAGATGATCCGCTTCAGCGATTTTGACTGAAGAATAAACAATAGTCCCCGGACTCTAGACATCACGGTCCTGATGTAGGGTCTTGACCGAAACAACAAGCACACCTTTGCTTCCACAGCCTGAACTGCATGGTAGAGTTGCTGCCTTACAAGACCAGAGACCCGGATTCCATCCTGACTACAGGTGCTGCCTGTATGGAGTTTGTATGTTCTACCTGTGACTGCGTGGATTTTCCCTGGGTGCCCTGGTTTCCTACCACTCCACAGGTTTGTAGGTTAATTGGCTTGGGTAAAAACTGTAAATTGTGAAAACTAGTGCGTAGGATAGTGCTAGTGCATGGGGATCACTGGTCGGACTGGATGGGCCAAACGGCCTGTTTCCATGCTGTATCGCTGAACTCGACAAAACTAAACTGCTAAGTACAGTATTTCCAGCAGTTCATTTTTTTGTTCCAAGTTCCTGTGTCTCCTCTGTCATCGTACTATTGATACTGCCAGGGAATCTTTGATGTTCTCTTTGGAGACCCAGCTTACATTTTCTCCCAAAAAATCACTTAAAAGGAAATACAGCAGGCTATTTGGCCCATTGGGTTAGCACCGACCACCAACCACCTCTTTACATGAATCCTGCATTAATCCTACTTTTCATTCATCCTACATTCTTATGAACAACCGTCCCTCCAACCACCCACATCACTAATACCACTCTCCTACACCTGAGGGGTTACTGACAGTGACCATTCAACCTTTCAGCCGTCATGTCTTTGGGATTTTGGAGGAAACATCTGGATGAAACCCACCTGCTCACATGAGGAATATGCAAATTTCACACAAACAGTACCCGAGATCAGGATAAATCCAGATCTCCGGTGCTGTGAGGCTAGGGTTGCCAACTTTCTAATTCCCAAATAAGGGACAAAAGGTCAAAATAAGGGACAAATTCCCAATGGCAATTTGTTGACCGACTTGGCCGTGGCTGGGAGAATGATGAGTTGGCCCTTGTGATGGACTGCACACAAAGCCCAGCCGGCGGGCCAGCTGAGAAGTTTTGGTCCGGCAACCCATCCAACATGAACTAATGATCGGTCATGAGAAGGAGGGGTGGTGGTGTTGGGTGGTAAGCGAAGTTCTGAAGGTCGGACAGTGGGCCGGGCTGCCGACCGACGAGGCCACAGGCGAGGCGCTGCTGCTGCACTCCATGGGCTGCACTACATCAGGATGGGTGTGGTGGGTTCGGACGCAGCGCTCCAACCCAACAGTCCCCTCGACCCAAGTAGTAGCAGTCAAATATGGGACAAGGGCGGTCCCGTATGGTCACCTGTAGCAGCTGCAATAGTGCTGTACTTCCTCAGTACTCTGCTGGAAGTGTCTGCTGAGAGCTTTGTGTGAGGCTGGCACTTAAACCCATAATCTACTGACTGTATTGATTGATAGGCTCATGACAAACATTAAGAAAACATATATTTTTCAGCCCCGCATCTGAGAGATCTTCAGTAATTGCAGATGTACACATTATGATTTGCAAAAGTCAATGTGACTCACAACATCCATTTCAATCAAACACAAATCTACCCCAACACAGGGTAGTGGGTGTATGGAACAAACTGCCAGATGAGGTATTTGAGGCCGGGACTATCCCAACATTTAATGAACAGTGAGACAGGTACATGGATAGGACAGGTTTGGAGGGATATAAACCAAATGCGTGCCGGTGGGACTAGTGTAGCTGGGACATGTTGGCCGGTGTGTGTAAGTTGGGCCAAAGGGCCTGTTTCCGCACTGTATCACCCTGTGACAATTGATTGTGTTGAACCTCACCTATCCATGTTCTCCACGGATGCTGCTGACCTATTGAGTTACTCCAACTCTTTGTATTTTATTTTTGTAAGTCAGCATCTGCAGTATCTTGTGTCTACAATTGATTGCAAAGTGCATAGCGAGTTGGAATCCTTCAACATAAAGGTAAAGGAGGACATTTCAAGATGTTCAGGTGAACTGAGAAACAATTTCTGCTAATCAGGAGGTCTCTGGAGCATAGACATCAGTGCCAGGCCTTTCCAACAAGGAGGTTAACAAACATTTTAATATGCAGAGAGTAGTAGAAATTGCTACATCTTGGTTATCATCCTGGATCATTGCTAATGTTAAATTTGAGATTTACAGATTTTTATGAACTATGGGATAGGTCACATTTAAGCCACAATCTTATTGCAAGCTCCAGGACCCAAATGGTCTCTTCCCACCTCTATATTTTTGTCAATTTGCTGAGTTCATTCTAGAGTCAAATCAAATAAGAGAAACAAATCAACAAATTTTAATTATTTTTGGATCACGGATATAACTACTCTACTTTAGAGTCATGGAGTCATACAGTGTGGAAATAGGCCCTTTGGCCCAACTAGCCCACACCGACCAACATGCCCCATCTATACCTGTCCCTCCTGCCCATATCGGTCTGAACCTATCCTATCCATTTACCTGTCCAAATGTCCCTTAAATGTTATGATAGCACCTGCCTCTACTACCTCTTCCGGCCACTCGTTCCATATACCCATCACCCTTTGTGTAGAAAAAAAATGAACCCTCAGGTTCCTATTAAATCTTTCCCCCCCTCACATTAAAACTCTGTCCTCTGTTTCTTGATTCCCGTACTCTAGGCAAAAGATTCACTGTGCATTTATCCAATCCATTCCACTCATGATCTTGTAGACGGTAAGATCGCTCCTCATCCTCCTGCGCTCCAAAGAAATAAGTCCTAGCCTGCTCAACCTCCCCCCATAGCTCAGGCCCTCGAGTCCTCGCAACATCCTCGTAAATCTTCTCTGCTCACTTTCCAGCTTGACAACATCTTTCCTATAACATGGCCATACTTTCTCGTATTCAGCCATTCGTCACGTGGTGGTCCTTTTGGCCTCGAGCATTCCCTACCTCCTCAAACTTGCCTTGAAAATCCCAGCAAATGTGTGCTGCCACCGATTATGTTTGATTGAATACCATCAGTTTGTGCCTGGGTTCTCGATCACATAGGCAACAATGGTTGTAATCATCCAGCGTTAATCACCTGACCAGCAGTGGCTTCAAGGCACAATTTGCTGTACCATTGTTTCACTGATGAGTCTGTGAGAAACCCAGTGTCATTCATCTGCATTCTGCCCTCAATTTGACTTTGGTATCTCTACCCTCCCCTGCACCCGGTCCTCAACTTTGAAATGCAGGCATCTTTTTTCATGCTTGTGACCGGGTGACAAAGCCTTTTGCTTTGTGTGCAAAGTTTATAGAATTATTGTCGATGTGAAAAGAAGCAGTAATTGTATCTGCACAATAACCAGTGTTAACTAGACTACATGTGAACAGCAGTCATACCCAAAAAGAACAAATACTTTGGATCTTGAGAAATCTCATCTCTGCATTCAACATGTTTTCATGCTGTAATTAAGTTTTACCCTGAAGACATAGGAAAGCTTTTTTCACAATCCCAAGAAACAAAGGGGACCAGATTTCCTCCTGATCCTAATTAATTCTCCCTTGGGTGCCATACCACTGAGTCAATTGAAGCTGGTCTGACGGATCAAATTGACCACAAACCAATTTAAATAAATAAATAAATAAATACATTACAAACTTGTTTTACTTATGCCTTTGACCACATGATCCTCAGCGCATGATTATTAAATCAACACAAGGAACCAAGGGAATGTGTCCCACTTTTAGCTGTTAGTTGAAGCATACATACTCTAATACCACATACTCTAATGTGGCCCAGATACAATATGGAGCAGATTCAGTGTCAACATCTGTTTGTGGGAAAGATTGTAACTATGTTGATTTAAAAATTTTGTTAACTGTGAAAAAATTATTCTGGCTTTTTAAGTGGCTTGGCGTTTACTGAATGCAAAATGACTGGCTTTGTACCAGCTTAAATGTTAACAGTATGTTACTGACCTGAAACATTGCCTACCATGTCCTCAAGAGATGCTGCCTGACCCGTTGAGTTACTCCAGCACTTTGTGCTCTATACAAATTTCCAGCACCAGCAGCTCCTTGTATCCCCATCTAGAAATATGTCATCTTTGACCAGAAAGTATCGCTCCTCAGTTTTAAAAAGAAAACTTAAATTGAAGTTTATCAGAAAAGTTTCACGCAAAGGGTGGTTGTTGTATGGAAAAGCTGCCAGACTATCCCAACCTTTAATAAACAGTTAGGTATATGAATAGGCAAAAATGCTGGAGAAACTCAGCGGGTGAGGCAGCATCTATGGAGCAAAGGAAATAGGCAATGTTTTGGGTCGAAACCCTTCTTCAAACCAGGCACCGTTTTGACCCGAAACGTTGCCTATTTCCTTCGCTCCATAGATGCTGCCTCACCCGCTGAGTTTCTCCAGCATTTTTGTCTACTTTCGATTCTCCAGCATCTGCAGTTCCTTCTTAAACAGGTACATGAATAGGACAGGTTTGGAGGGATATAGACCAAATGCAAGCAGGTGGGACTGGTGTAGCTGGAATGTGTGGGCGGTGTGGGCAAGTTGGGCCAAAGGGCCCGTTTCCACACTGTATCCCTCTAGGACTCTATGACTCTAAAACATAAATTATAGATAGTAATGATCATCACAATTATCAAAAATAAGCACATTTGAACTGCTTTGTTAATAGTAACAATTTTGCTTTGCTGCTTTGATTTTTTGCTTATTTATTTTAAATAACATAATAAAGTACTGTGTGTAAAGCCTTCATGCTTCTGCATCCTCCCAGTGCTTATTTGACAGACGACTCTCTCTTTTACATTGTAGCATGTGACAGCAGTCACTGGGGGCCCCACTGTAACAACCGGTGTCAGTGCAAGAATGGAGCTCTGTGTAATCCCATCACTGGGGCATGCCTCTGCACACCGGGCTACAAGGGCTGGAGGTGTGAGGAGCTCTGTGGCCCTGGAACGTACGGCAATGGGTGCCAGTTGAAATGCCAGTGCCAGAATGGGGCTACCTGTGACCACGTGACCGGCGAATGCAAGTGCCCTCCTGGATACACCGGAGCTTTGTAAGTACACGTTCCAATAGACCCCTGCTAATGTCCTCCTCCTCAGGGAAGGAGAAACACCACCTAATTATCACTGTGGCTATCTGTAGTTCTAAAAATCTTTAATTAATATTGTTTGTCAATGATAATTCCAATGAATTTCTAGCTGGTGTACCTTGTTCCACTCTCTGTGACCTTGTGGCCAAACAAACCTTTGCTGCCAGGCCCCTAATCAGCAGCAGAGCCCATTCCTCCAACACCTCGCTGAACTTTGACCTACATTGGCTCTAGGCTAAGTGAAATTTTGATATTACAATACCAATCCTTGTTTTCAAATGCTTACTTTATTTTGCACACCCCCACCCCTTCTTGCACCTCAAATTTAAACAGTCCACTGTTGACTGCTGTGCCCACAGCTACTGAAGTTTAAAATCCCATCCCAAATCCCTTTGCCTCTTTACCTCTCTTTCCTTGTATAAAACATCCATTGAAACCATTCTACTTGACCAGGTTCCTGCTTTCATTTCTCTTTCTGTGGTTTGGCAATATTTTATTAATTGTTTGCTCGGAGTCCTGCAAAATGCTTTGGGTTATTTATGCTCCATTACAGGTCAGGTCAAGTCGAATTTATTGCCAGAAACTCAAGTACAGTGAGGTACAGGTACAATTAAAATTATTTTTCCAGCAACATCTGGCACAGCAGGAGGGTTGCTGCCTTAACATCCTCGGGTGCTGTCTACATGGAGTTTGTACATTCTCCTTGTAATCTGCGTGGGTTTGATCCAGTTTCCTCCCACACTCCAAAGATGTGTGGGTTTGTAGGTTAATAGGCTTTGATAAAATTGTACATTGCCCCTAGTGTGTAGGATAGAACTGGTGTATGGGTGATTGCTGGTCGGTGCGGACTTGGTGGGTCGAAGGGTTTGTTTCTTCCATATATCTCTAAAGTTTAAAGCTCAGAAAAAATTTTGGAGGTTGCAATTTAGGAGGCCCTGAAGTCGTAAAAGGTGCTGTAGAAATGCAAGTCCTTTTCTTTCTGTTAAGCCGTGTTCATTTTTCAGTATTTCTTCTTGAATTTTCAGCTGTGAAGATTTGTGTCCCCCTGATAAACATGGACCACAGTGTGAGGAACGATGTCCCTGTCAGAACGGCGGAGTCTGTCACCATGTGACGGGAGAATGTGCCTGCCCTGCTGGATGGATGGTAATCTATATTTCTATATCAATATTTAGTAATCCTGCATCCATTCACACTTTGTATGTCCAGAGCATTGGTTCAGCTTCCCACTGAAACTTTGACAATCCCTCAGGATCAATGGCAACCTTGAAACTACCCATGTAAAACCTCTTATAACGATAAGAAGGTTAATGAAGGTTATCAGTTTAGAGGGATATGGGCTAAATGAGGGAAGGTGGGATGAGTGTAGATGGGGCATATTGGTCTGCAAGGGCAAGTTGGATTGAAGGGCCTGATTTCATGCTGTATGACTCAATGACATATATCTCTATGTAAACAGACACTACTTATGGTTGGTGATGAATTAGCAATATCATTCAAAATTAATTTTTAAGATTATTTTCCCCAGATGATTAATATCCAATATCCTAATGATCATCTTTTGAGGTTCAACCATTGATCGTGGATCTAGCATGCATAGAGTTTTTACGTTAGATTCTTATTAATATTAATTTTACAGGGCTCCTTGTTGCTACCCACACCCAAAAGCTGCCATATCAAAGACAATCACTCTCAGCTCGCCTTATATTTCGACCAATGTAGTTTACTCTGTGGCAGTCTGCTTAAAGCAAAACCCAAACTGGATATTGATGATTAGGTTATTAGTGACTAGAGCAACTTGACAGCATAGCCAGCATCACATTGTATTATTTTGTTGCTGATTGAAGTAGGCTAATTAGATTAGACTAATTAGGTAGCAAGATTGTATTTATCGTGCAGTTGTATTTATCGTGTATCTATTATTTTTATATAATATAATTATGCTTAATTATATATGATTACAGTCATATTCTCTTCATATACAGTCATGTATATATGGTATAATAATATATGGTTTAAATAGAGTGCAACACGGAAATAGGTTCCATGTGTTGTAATATGGGCATTGGATACTAGATGGCGCTTACTTTTTCGATCTCATTTTCTAATTAGTTTAATTAATGTGCAACTTTTGGCACTGACAAGTTATGACTTCCTTCTCAATTATATTTTATCTAAATCTGTGCAAAATGTAATGTAGTTCCGAGACATGGGTCATGAAAGTTGATTTCTAGACACATTTTTGGTGCTCGGCCCACAGCCTATAGGCCCACACCCCATCTTTGGGGCTCTGATTGCACTCAATCAGCTCAGATGGGCAAGCTGTCCCTGCGCCCAACATTGGAATCCCAATACTGTCTCTCGATTCTGAGCTTGGTCATGGATGGAACAAAAGATCCAAGAAAGATCACAAGGTTGCCTTGAAAAAAGCATAACATTCCCAATTATGCCTGGGAATCTCTGGTCCATCATCGTTTTCAAGTGGTGAAGGGACATTTGGATTGAGATTCGGAACCTCAAGCCTGTGTATTGGGAGCACAGGGAGGCTCTGCACAAAGAATGGAAGAACCCACCACTTCACAAACTACCTACCAGCCTGTTCTCTTCAGTCCTTTCTGTACCACCTGTGCCAAAATCTGTGGATCCCCATCTGTTGACCTACAGAACTGATATGAAACAGGTCAAGCTCCATTTCAAGGGACTAACTGCCGTGAACTATATACAAGGTGATAGACAATCACGTCAGTGTTAAGATGGGACTTCATCTTCATAAAAACCATACAGTGCCACACCTAACACTGCTGTCATAGACAGGTGATAGATGCCTCTGCTACAGATGGAATGGTGACAGGGATATTGGCAGATATATTTTTTGTGTTGTCTCACTCACAACCTGTAAAAGGGATATGTTTCATAGCTATGTACG
Organism: Okamejei kenojei; assembly: GCA_035221665.1. Classification (NCBI taxonomy): domain Eukaryota; kingdom Metazoa; phylum Chordata; class Chondrichthyes; order Rajiformes; family Rajidae; genus Okamejei; species Okamejei kenojei. The sequence goes on along the minus strand of CM069133.1, from coordinate 71,326,436 downwards.
TCTGCATCTATTGAGGTTCATCAGTGGTGGTATAACTGAGCACCTCCTGAAGAGGGACTTTGAAGCCCCCACCCAGAGTACTTTCTGTTTCATTGCTACTTTCAATTTTTCTTTTAAGTTCTGTGTGAGTTTCTTTTGGGCTGGCACAGTAGTACAGTGGTAGAGTTGTTGCCTTACAGAGCAGGGAGACCCAAACTTGATCTGGACCTGTGTGTGGAATTTGCATGTTCTCCCAGTGACCACGTGCATTTCCTCCCATGTGCTCCAGTTTCCTTCCACATTCCAAAGATGTGCGGGTTTGCAGGTTAATTGGCTTCTGCAAATTGTCCCTATAGTGTGGGACAGAACTAGTGACTGTCCCATCAGAACTGATGCAGACTCGGTGGGCCAAAGGGCCTGTTTCCACGCTGTATCTCAAAAGTCTATTGAATATGGGAGAGCATTCATTAACTAGCTGAAGGAGCAATGTTCATTGTAATCGGAGGAAGATTTCCTTGGCCATGTTTGACTTGATGCCAAGAAATGTCACGGAGGCTGAAGTCAACGTTGAGGACTCTGAAGATAGACAAGTAATTCTGGAGCAACTCATCGGGTGAGGCAGCACCTCTGGAGAGATGGAAAGGGCGACTTTTCGCCTTTCTTCTGGCAGAGGACTCTGAGGTCTACTCCCTCTCCCTGCATCACCACCTGTGGTTCTGTCCCAGGATGTGCTAAGTGTCAGTACTATTATATTTCTTTATTTCAAATATATACTTTATTTCTAATAATATATATATGATATAAAATCACACCACTTTATCTACATTCATTGTACCATCAACTCAATACATTCTCTTTGCGTGCATAAATGCCTCATATTTCCTCCTTAAACAATGCACCTGTGCAGTGTTATACAAGCCCAACCCAGTCCCTCAATGTCCAGTGGTGACATTCTATCTGAGTCCTCAACATTTCCTGATGAATATATCCTCACTGTTTCAATGCCGTCATTGCAAACCTTCCACTGTGCACTTTTAAATAAAATAGACCAAGATGTTACACAGCACTCCAAGGGCAACATGGCAGCATTATCCATATTCAATCCAATTTTAATATAACTTCTTTGCTTTTAATTTCTTCCCTCTCTCTAAATGAAATCAAGTTATTTTTTTGTTAAGATTATTTAAATTATGGAAATCGGCTTCTTGTTGCCTAATTAAACTTGGCAATGTGTAGGAAGAAACTGCAAATATGGAGTAACTCAGCATCTCTGGAGAAAAGGAATAGGTGACATTTCAGGTCAAGATTTTAATGTATTGGTTTGGAAATTATTCTCAGTGTTTGAATTTATTATCTGAACATTGAACAAACTGGAAAGAGATATCATCTGTCATGTATAGTTTTAACAACATGTAAACTTGTAGAATTGTATAACACAAATACAGGCTTTAAATGGATGGTGGTTAAGAATTTAAAATAACGCAAAATGCATAACCATATTAGTCGAAAGACCTCAGCTAACGAGATTAGAAACATAGAAACATGGAAAATAGGTGCAGTGAGAAAAATACATATCTTCTAGATGTGCTGGGACGCATCCTCAGTGATGTGATCTGGGGCCATCGGATGTTTCGGGTCTCACAACATCAGACACCCTCGCCCAGGCGACCCAGCCGGGGTTGATCAGGCCCCGACTTGCGTCCCAACAGCAACCGCCCATGGATCAGTCATCTTAATAACTACTCTGCAGGGATTGGGAGATTCTAGTGCATGGAGGGACTGGGCTCTGTGGGGTGACTCCCGGCCGGGCTCCTCCTGCGTCTCACCAGGTTCAAGGCCTGTGCGCTGCACCTCTTTCTCCTTCTCCGAGCATTTCATTCTCGCCTGATGGATTTTTAGACCATGGTGGTTCATTAGGCCTTTCAGCAGCTTTATTGGGTGTCTTTCTCATGAAAGACACAAACTGGGGTGCTTACCTAGCCTGTCCCGGGTGCTGTCTTTCCGTGCCGCCAACTGTCTTTCCAGTAGTCACCAAAATTTTCTTGGTTGTCACCCAGTCTATTCCTAGGTGCTACTGGCTAAGCCAGACTTCAGTGTGAAAAATATACATCTTCTAGATGCGCTGGGACGCATTCTCAGTGATGTGATCTGGGATCATCGGTTGTTTTGGGTCTCACAACATCAGATACTCTCGCCCAGGCGACCCAGCTGAAGTTGATCAGGCCCCGACTTGTGTCAGGACAGACATTTGAAAGAATGGATCGACTGGGCTTATCTATATTACTAAAAGTCTGATCTTAACCGCTTTTGGCTCGCTGTGCAGCGATTTCCAAAAGAACGCCGCCCCTACGGCTGTCATTTTTGGCCAGCTCGCAAAGAGCCCCCCTCAGCCTTCCTGGACCAGAGGATTTTTCCCATCGATGAAAAATCAGAGATATATTAATGTTTTTAACAAATTCGCCATTCTCTCTGCTGCCCCTGCTGGAGGAAGGGGGAGGGACTATAAAACCAGGAAGTGGTGTGCATACACTACTGCATATCAGTCTCTGCAAGATGGAGGAACCAGAGGGTCACGTCTCTCTGAGCTCTGAACACATGTCTACTCAACTGTGAATGCCCTTAATGTGGTTTGAAAATGAAAATATGGTTGGTTTGGAGTAAAAAGGCACTGCCTGCAAATGTTTGTTTGGGTGCTTTGGCTAGAAGTGAAAAGGCACTACTGCAAATGGTGGCTTGGGTGCTTTTGGGTAACTTCCTGTTTGCACTGTATATTGATTTTAGATAAAACACTACCACTTACAGCTGTGATTTTTGGCCATCTTACTCAGTCCCCCTCCACTCAGCAGGTGCAGAGGATTCTTCCCATCAATGAAAACTAAAAGTGTTGTTAGTGTTTAAAAAATGTTGAGAATCTCTCTCCTGTCATGAAGGCCACACCTTTTCCGGTGGGACTGGGAGGGGTTATAAAAGCCAGAAGTGTGGGTGTGGCTCAGTCTCTGCGTGATGGGGGAGGGAGAGGTCACAACTCTGTCTGAGCTGTGAATAAACTGAACACACTGAATGTCTACTGAACTGTGAGTTTGGTGTTTTGTGTGGTTTTATGGTGGTTTTATGGTGGTTTCACCCTGCTTGAAATGGTATGAAACTGCATTTGAATGTGGTGGCGTTGCACCCTGCATGAAATGGTATGAAGCTGCATTTGAATTTGGTGGCCTTGCACCCTGCTTGAAATGGAATTTCAAGGAATAGCCATGAGTCAACTGCCAGCTCACCAGCCGTGAGTGAGCTGCCAGCACATCAGCTTGAGGGACTGAGCTGCCACCCAAATAATCCATACCAGTGCTCCAATGGGTCCCACTTAGTCCAGTATTCATTGGAATTTAGAAGGATGAGAGGGGAACATAGAAACATATAAAGTTCTTAAGGGATTGGACAGGCTCGATGCAGGAAAAAATGCAAGATATAGCTCTTAGGGCTAACGGAATCAAGGGATATGGGGAGAAAGCAGGAACGGGGTACTGATTTTGGATGATCAGCCAGAGTCATATTGAATGGCGGCGAAAGGCCAAATGGCTTACTCTTGCACCTATTTTCTATATTTTTATGCTTCCTGTGTTTCACGACCCATTACAAGATCCTGCAGTCATCAATATTTATTTGCTTCTCAGCAAGGTTCCTATCAAACTGATTAACCTCATAGTTCCCTCAATGTATTCCATCTGCAACCTTCTTTAACTACTCACCTAGTATGTCCATCTCTCTTTGCAGATTCTGTACTGCTCCTCAGTGCTTGATTTCCCACCCAAATATGTTCCACCAGTGAATTGCACATCTTATCAATAATAAACAGAATCAGAGGAATGGTCTCCAGAACAGGGATCACCCATTAAACTGATGAAGGATTCAACCCGAGACTTTAACCATCCCTCTGCCTCCATAGATGCTGCCTGACCTGCTGATTTCCTTCAGCAGTTTCTATTTTTGCCTCAAGTTCCAGCATCTGCAATCAGTTGTGTCTGCAATCAGCCATTTAGGTTTTAGACATGAGGAAATTGACAAATTGATAGATCTACAAAATCGCAGAGAATGTAGGATTTGTGTGGTAAAAATACTTGAGGATTGGAACTGTTCTTATTGATCAGAAAAGCAATTCATCTTGACCCCTGTTCCTATTTGTGACTCATTTATGTTCTAAATACTGGCTCGGACTGCCTAATAGTTTCCTTAAAGAATCTCGTGATTCCAACGAATCAGTTTAGTAGTATTTAGCAGTATTTTAGTATTTAATGGGATGCCATTCATGGTTGAAAAACTATGATTTAAGCAAAATGTTTTATTCCAAAAGAACTAATGTTTAAATGAAATATTTTTTAAAGGGAACCGTTTGTGGTCAGCCATGCCCCGAGGGAAGATATGGACTAAACTGCTCACAGGAATGTCAGTGTCACAATGGTGGACAATGTGACACATCAACGGGACAATGCCAGTGTGCAGCTGGTTATACAGGGGAGAGGTAATATTATTTCTGATTATTGTATTGTCTACTTTCAGTGTTTCCAGATTGCATCTAAGTCCATTGTCTCACCTACCACCATCTGTAACAAATTGCGGCCCACCCAACATCTAATGGTGGCACAGTGGTCGAGTTGCAGCGTTTGCAGCGCCGGAAACCCGGGTACGATCCCGTCTACGGGTGCTGCCAATACGGGGTTTATATGTTCTCCCCATGAACATGTGGGTTTTTTCGAGATCTTCAGTTTCCTCACACGCTCCAAAGACGTACCGGTTTGTAGGTTAATTGGCTTGGTATAATTGTAAATTGTCCCTATGGAGTGTAGGATAGTGTTAATGTGCAGGGATCGCTAGTCAGTGTGCACTCGGTGGGCTGAATGGCCTGTTTCCACGCTGTATCTCTAAACGAAGGAACTAAATGTCTTTGTTCTTTTAAGTTTATTCCCATGCATTTTTTCATTTCTCCATCTCTGACAGCTGTAAACCTCCCCACCTCACAGTCACGTTTTGAACTCTACTTCATCAATTACATTTTTGGCACCTTAGTAATTATGAGTTAATTGGACTGTTATTGTTGGGGCTGAATTATCTAAAGACTTAAGTGAGTGGAAGGAGATATCAAAAACTGGTGAAGATTTTATATTTTCTCTGTTGCTGCGCATGATGGTTAACACTCAACTTTCTGCGAGTTTCATGGAGTTGCTGCATTTCCTTGTTAATTATTATGTGAACTCCCCACAGAATGTCAGGGCTAGTCACCCAACAGCATTAGGACTTTAAGATAGAGGGGTTTTAGTATCCTGCTGGAAAGGGAGTGGTTGAAACAGCCAAATCTCAATCCTGTAGGTACTAAAATATGAAGGATTCAGAAAATATTTGCCTTCAGGATCTAGCATTCTCTCCCATCTTTCCTTTTTTATTTCTCTATTGGCATCTGATTTGACTCTGTTTCCTTCTCTGTCTTTCCTCTATTTTGTTGTCAATCGTTGTCTTTTGTTGGTTGAGTATGAGTCTTGGCCCACTGTCCCTTAATGCCCTGGATGTCCCATTGTCCTCAGCGAGCCGTTAGCAGCTTATGCTCACAGCAGGTCGCAAAGCAAATGCTTTTTGAGTTTAAGAATGTGGAAAATAATCTTACTAGCATGATAACGCATGAGATACCCGACTGCAGTGAGATCTGGGCCATTAGTTTGCAGCTGGAAATACAGAGATAGAATTACATGGAGAATGTAGTGAACAGGATCTTAATGGCCCTGTACCACGGTACGAGTTCATTCCAAGAGCTCTCCCGAGTTTGCCCTGATTCGAACTCTGAGATTTACGGTAATGGCTGCTCGTCGGTACTCGGGACTCTCGTCAACATTTTTCAACATGTTGAAAAATCTTCACAAGTCTTCCTGAGCTTACCTGCCGTTAGCAAGTCTTCCTGAGTACCTTCCGTTAGTGGTACGAGCCATTGCGAGACGTCCCCAAGCTCTGACGTACCGGCTACGTTCATTCTCCGTGCTTACCACGAGTTTGATTTTTTTTTTTAACTCGGGAGAGCTCTTTGAATGAATCGTGCTGTGGAACAGGGCCATAAGTGTTCACTCTTGCTGGGAAGCAATGCTATCCTCTCCCTCCCTGTGCTAAACATGTTGCAGTTAATGCTTTACTCCAGCACTGATGGATCCGCACTAATGCTGTAGGGCCTCTTACTAAGCTGTAGAGCATGCTCTTAACAGTCACAACTCTGAAAATGCTGCTTAATTTTCCCATGGAGGGTATATGCCTAATCCTTTTAGCCCTGATTAATCAAGGCATGTTTAAGAGAGGTCTCTGTGCGTCCTAGTGATTTACCCCTGACACATGCCTCTGGTATATATTACTCTGCTTCTTACATCTAAGAGGTTGTAGCTTACAGTATAGGTTTTTGTGGAAATGCTCCATGCTGCCACTTTAATGTGGGTTTAACTAGTTACAAGATTCTTCTGCAATGGGGTCAGTTCCTCAGAACTTTTGGAGGTTCGGTCAGACCACCATCCTTACCACCAACTTGCACAGGGACTCCCCAGCTTACCTATAACGTCACCTGCAAAATTTGACTTTACACAAATTCACCCTCACATTTTAAAAGCATTTTTTCTAGATAATAATAATAATAATAATAATAATAATAATACAACAAAATATTTCATGGTATTAATGACTGATATTAATTAATTAATAGATATATGGTTACCTATGTCCTGACCTGCAAAATTCGACTTTACACAAATTCTCCATTGCATTTTTAAAGTATTTTCCAGTTAGTAATAATACTAATAATAATACTACTACTAATAATGTTAATAATAATAATAATAATAATAACAACAACATATTTCATGGTATTTATTAATGACCATGGATATATGATAGATATATATACATATATAATATAATTTCTGGTTAAACTAGTATTAACTATATATAGCATACAAAACTAAATATATTTGTTTTATATTTGGGATCAGGTGCCCTTTCAGCGGGCATCTCCCGACGAAAGCTTGGAGTCACTGCACTTGTGAGACGTAAGCGCGAGAGTCAAGCTGTGACATGAATAGTAAATGGTCGTCAGTGATGTCATGTAAATAGTACATCGTTGGAGTGTCAAACATTCTACAAATATGGTAATTATAGTGATATTATGGAAAATAAAATGACATTTTATTATGGAAAATAAACATTTCTGACTGACAAATTGGCTTGCAGACATTTCTCATGAACAGAAGTTTTATCCAGGGACTGTCTGTATTTATAAAAATGGCTTTAAAGTGACAGCAGCATTATTAAACATTTTAAAACTGAATCACACAGGAAGATATTAGAGCAGGTGACCTAAAATCTACTGCACGGGAAGGTTTAACGATAAGGATGGATTTCCAAAGCTTAAGGTTCAGGGAGCTGAAATCACAGGTGTCAATAGTGGAGCAATTAATGGGCCTTGGTCGTCTACATACCTCTATTGTCTGAATCAGCCCCTTTATCTCATTGTGATTCCTTGAGTGCAATGACCCTGGAGGGAGGGAGGAGGCAAGGCCACAGGGGGATTGAGAACATTAACCCACATACACGTACGTATGCATGCCCACACATATTCACCTACACGCTCATACTTACACTCATTTTCCAGCTCCATTTTTAAAGTAAAGTAAGACACAAAGTGCTGGAGTCACTCCAATGGGTCAGATAGAATCTCTGGAGAAAATAGATAGTTGATGTTTTGGGTCAAGGCCATTCTTCAGTCTGAAGAAGGATTCCTACCTGAAACGTCACCTACCCTTGAGCCATTTACTGTTGACATTTCTCGCTTCTATTGGAAGAGCCGCAGAAAGTTGTTTTGCCATTAATGCTGACTTTGTGAAGGAGATCAGGAGGCCCACCGCTGCTACTCATCGCGTTGGTTGTGGGCTATTTTCCTGAATCCTTGTGGTGAGGGGCAATTCTCACTGTATTTTGCTTTATAGTTGTTTTGCCTATTCAGCACTTGGCAAGCATTTAGTATCTTTCCATTGAGCAAATGTTGGGCAAACAGTGGGTTCAATTAATTCCAGATGACTCTTCCAAAATTGAATTTTGTAACGAGGAACGAAGATTGGGTTATTTAACGGGAATAAAAAAACATTCTAATTTCCCCTTACAGTGTGGTGGTTCTGATTGACTGTGTCAAGCCTTGCAGTCTTGAATGACGTACAGCTTAAATGCAACTAACTGTACAGCGTCCAAGTCTCTGTGGTTATGTTGCTAGTCAGCCTGCAGCTGGGAATGCTGTGTCAACAAACTTTCATTGATATTTACACAGATAGCATTGGCTGTAGCTCATAGAAAACTCCCTCACCTCTCGGTCAAAAGGTGGAGGTTTCAAGTTCCTCTGCAATAACCAGTACAAATATCTTACTTGTCACTGATAGAGTGCTAAATTGTCAGTGGCACTGCTGTTTAAACTGGTTACCCTTTCAAGTGGATTTAAATGACCATGTGCCATGATGTAGAAGAACAGCAACATGGACCAACATTTGTCCATTGATCATATTTGATAAGAGCTTTCTGTGTTCAAGTTGTGTGCCTTCTTCCCCGTTCATAGATTATTTGAAGGGGTAGAATGGGCCAGCGCTGAGGCTCGACGGAAGCTTGAACCCAGGACTAGACGAATAGTTTTGTTTTCTGTACCTACGGGACCTATCTCCTAAGTTGTATTATAAAATTTATTTAAAAAAAAAAAAAAAAAAAGTTGTGTGCCTTCTGCTAGGAACGGGGTACTGATTGGAGATGATCAGCCATGATCACATTGAATGGCGGTGCTGGCTCGAACGACCGAACGGCCTACTCCTGCACCTATTGTCTATTGTCTATAACTCAACAGAGGACAAAGTGGGTTAATTAAGGAGAAAAAGAGCATGAAAGAAAGCTTGTGGGGAATATAAAAACTGACTGTAAAATATTATTTTGATAAGTAAAAAGGAAAAGATTAGTGAAGACAAATGTAGGTCCCTTACAGTCAGAGACAGGTGAATTTATAACGGGAAACAAGGAAATGTCAGAACAGTTAAACGAGTACTTTGATTCTGTCTTCACTAAGGAAGACACAAACTCCCAGAAATACTGGAGGACCCAGGATCTCGTGGGAGGGAGGAACTGGAGGGAATCTACATTAGTCAGGAAATGGTGTTAGGTAAACTGTTGGGACTGAAGGCAGATAAATCCCCGGGACCTGATGGTCTGCATCCCAGTGTACTCAAGGAAGTGGCCCTAGAAATCGTGAATGGTGATCATTTTCCAATGTTCCGACTCTGGATCAGTTCCTGTGAACTAGAGGGTAGCCAATGTAACTCCATTTTTTAAGAGAGGAGGGAGAGAGAAAACAGGGAATTATCGAGCAATTAACCTTACATTGGTAGTGGGGAAGATGCTGGAATCGATTATTAAAGATGTTATAGCAGCGCATTTGGAAAGCAGTGACAGGATCGGTCAAAGTCAGCATGGATTTATGAAGGGGAAATCATGCTTGACTAATCTTCTAGATTTTTTTGAGGATCAAACAAGTAGAATGGATAGGGAGAGCCAGTGGATGTGGACTTTCAAAAAGTCTGTGCAAAATTAGAGCACATGTTATTGGGGGTAGGGTATTGACATGGACCGAGAACTGGTTAGCAGACAGGAAGCAAAGAGTAGGAATTAACGGGTCCTTTTCAGATTGGCAGGCAGTGACTAGTGTAGTGCCGCAAGGGTCGGTGCTGGGTCCCCAGTTATTTACAATATATATTAACGATTTACACGAGGGATTTAAATGTGACATCTCCAAGTTTGCGGATGACACAAAGCTGGGTGGCAGTGAGAGCTGCGAGGAGGATGCTATGAGGCTACAGTGTGATTTGGATAGGTTGGGAGAGTTGGCAGATGCAGTATAATGTGGATAAATGTGAGGTTATCCACTTTGGTGGCAAGAACAGGAAGGCAGATTATAGAAACATAGAAAATAGGTGCAGGAGTAGGCCATTCGGCTCTTCGAGCCTGCACCGCCATTCAATATGATCATGGCTGATCATCCAACTCAGTATCCTGTACCTGCCTTCTCTCCATACCACCTGATCCCTTTAGCCACAACGGCCACATCTAACTCCCTCTTAAATATAGCCAATGAACTGGCCTCAACTACCTTCTGTGGCAGAGAATTCCACAGATTCACCACTCTCTGTGTGAAAAATGTTTTTCTCATCTCAGTCCTAAAAGACTTCCCCCTTATCCTTAAACTGTGACCCCTTGTTCTGGACTTCCCCAACATCGGGAACAATCTTCCTGCATCTAGTCTACCCAACCCCTTAAGAATTTTGTAAGTTTCTATAAGATCCCCCCTCAATCTTCTAAATTCTAGAGAGTACAAGCCGAGTCTATCCAGTCTTTCTTCATATGAAAGTCCTGCCATTCCAGGAATCAGTTAGGTGAACCTTCTCTGTATTCCCTCTATGGCAAGAATGTCTTTCCTCAGATTAGGAGACTAAAACTGTACTCAATACTCCAAGTGTGGTCTCACCAAGATCCTGTACAACTGCAGTAGAACCTCCCTGCTCTTATACTCAAATCCTTTTGCTATGAATGCTAACACACCATTCGCTTTCCTCACTGCCTGCCTCACCTGCATGCCTACTTTCAATGACTGGTGTACCATGACACCCTGGTTCGTTGCATCTCCCCTTTTCCTAATCGGCCACCATTATTATCTGAATGGTGTCACATTAGGAGAAGGGAGGTGCAACGAGACCTGGGTGTGCTTGTACATCAGTCACGGAAAGTAAGCATGCAGGTGCAGCAGACAGTGAGGAAAGCTAATGGCACATTGGCCTTCATTGCGAGAGGATTTGAGTTTAGGAGCAAAGAGGTCCTACTGTAGTTGTACAGGGCCTTGGTGTAACCGTACCTGGAAGTATTGTGTGCAATTTTGGTCTCCTAGTTTGAGGAAGAACATTATTGCTATTGAGGGAGGGCAGCGTAGTTTCACCAGGTTAATTCCCGGGATGGCGGGACTGACATATGATGAAAGGATGGGTCGACTGGGCTTGTATTCACTGGAATTTAGAAGAATGAGAGGAGATCTTATAGATACATAAAATTCTTAAAGGATTGGACAGGCTAGATGCAGGATAAATGTTCCCGATGTTGGAGGAGTCTAGAACCAGGTGTCACATTTTAAGAATAAGGGGTGGGCCATTTAGGACTGAGATGAGGAAAAACTTTTTCACCCAGAGAGTTGTGAATCTGTGGAATTTTCTTCCATAGAAGGCAGTTGTGGCCAATTCACTGGATGTTTTCAAGAGAGAGTTAGATTTCGCTCTTCGGGCTAAAGGAACCAAGGGATATGGGGGAAAAAAGCAGGAACGGGGTACTGATTTTAGATAAACAGCCATGATCATATTGAATGGCCAAATGGCTTATTCCTGCACCTATTTTTCTTTGTTTCTATGTTTCTAATACCTGATTGCAGAAATGCACACAGAAATATTTATATTTATCCTAATAGAAAAACACAAAATCTTGGTCTTGACACGACTTGTGAACATTGTGATAAAGACCTGAAGATTAATAGATCTACCTATGAATAAACATTTCAAAGGGTACATACATTTGCAGCACAATGTGCTGTATGCTAGATTCTTCCCTTTTTAGAATTTTAATGAAATGCTTGTAGATGCAATGGGGGTATTCACAATCCATCGCCATTGTTCAAAACGTTATCCCAACAGGATGGGGTCCCTGCACTTATATTGATGATCCATAGTCAAGGTCACAGAGCTTTTCCAGATTACCCAAGGGAATAGAGTTGGCATTGTCTAAACCAGGGGCCGCAGACCAAATAAATCGCAACCAACAAAGAATCTTTGTACTGCAATCATCATCTCAGCTGAATCTGGGTAGTAATTTTAGTGACTAAGTGATATGATTTTGTTGTCTTAAAATAGACTATCTTTCCACAAATATGTGAAGATTATCAGTTAAGATAAAAAAAAACACAATTTGCCTATTTTAAATTTAAAATCCCAGCCTGGCATGACAATTATAGATTCAGGGATTTATAAGACAAAGCTTATGAACATCATTCTTTGCTAATTTGATTTTACTTTGAATTTTCATGACAGATGCTGGCTTTTCAGCAACAATGGTGCTGTTTATGTTGCGCACAAGCTCCTCTCCCTCTTCATCCCACTCTATCTCCATATTCTTCCTGTCCTTATACCTTCCTCCTATTCCCTTATAAACCCATCATAACCACCCCGTGTTGTCATGGATCTGATATCTCTGGGTAAAATGTTTCTTCTAACTTCCCTGTTGGATTTATCAGTGACCATCTTGTATTTATTTCTACTCATATCAGCCCCATTCAAGGGGTGTTCTTGTCTGCATTTCCGCCTTCAGTTTTAAGACCTCACAAAGCTCAGGATATGGTCGCAAATCTAGATCCATTTTTTGAACTCATCTTGATGTCATGAAGTTTAGATTAGTAATGAATAATCATGAGTAAAACGTCTTAATTGGCAATGGTCTAATTTCAAAGGAGATGATCAAGAATCTAATATAAAACCAAAAAAATGCTAGAGAGTCACAGCAAATCTGGCAGCTTCTTTGGAATTGTGCTTCAAGTACCTTCTTCAGAACTGGGGAAGATTCAAAAAACACAGTTTTCTATAGCAGATAAGGTAGAGGAATGATCACAATCAATCACACAATCACGATAATAATTTATTAGCCAAGTATGTTTTGCAACATTTGAGGAATTTAATTTTCCAAGCCAGTCATACAAATAAAAATAAATGGAACACACAAAACACATTTTAACTTAAACATCCATCACAGTGACTCCTCCACATTCTTCACTGTGATGTTCAATCTCTTCCCTTTGCTCTCCCGCGGTCGGGGGCCTTGAGCCCTCCGTTGACGGGATGATCTTGATTCCCGTAGCCGGCGGAAGGCCCCTCCGCATCGAGGTGATCAGTTCCTGCAACGGGGGAATGTCAGCTCCCCCACGCCGGACGATCGAACCCCGCGTTGGGGCTGGTCGTGAAATGGGAATATCTTTGACAGGGTGAGAGCAGATGATTTAATGTAGGTGTTTAGGGATAGTAAATATTAAGTGGTGTAAGGCTAATAGGATATGTTCCACTGGCTAGACTATACAAAAAACTAGAGAGCTTGGTTTGGGCAAGTTGGGCCAAAGGGCCTGTTTCCACACACGCTGTGTGACTCTTATCATTGCTGGAAAAGTAAAAAAAATGAACCAAAATGATGACAAGAGTTCTGATGCAGACTTAAAAAAGGGTGAGTTACCTAAAGTTGGAGCATTTGATAGACATTGAGTCCAGAAATTAGCAATGAAAGATGGGATGCAGTTTGCATTAGGCCTTGTTGAAACATGGAAGCCAGAGAGGGCAGATTGGGAGCAGGAAATTGGCCAGGGTAAAATATAAATAAATACTGGCAAGTAAATTTGTAACGGAGCAGTATGTGTTGTTTAAAATGTAAATATTTCAGGGACAGGCTAGATATATTCCTCAAGCGGGAAAGACAGAGCTCCCAGGCTGAGAAAGGTGATGGAAAAATAGTGAAACAAAAAGTGGTTCCGTGGACTGCCTTTACCTTTGGTATTTTTATATTTGCAGAAATTATTTAGATGGGAACTAAGCTGAGTATTATAAACTGAGGGGGGTGAACAAGCTGAGGGGGGTGAACAAGATAAAACAAGCAACAAATTAAATAAGAATAACATGGCAGCTGACATAAAAAGAAACCCAAAAGTCTTCATTACGCAGGTGGATAGTAAGTGACTTGGAAGAGAAGAGGTCGGTCAAAAAAGGGCAGGAGGGTGAAGTGTGCACAGAGCCAAAAAAACATGGCTGAGATATTTAATGGCCTCTTTTAGCAAGGAAGAGAATGCTGCCAACCTCTCATGAGACAAGCAGGTAGTATGGATAAGAAATGGAATGCAAATTAATAATAAATAGATACTGTGAAGTTGGCAGTGTGCAAAAGGCAATGTTCTGAAAGAGAAGGAAATGCAGGTTAATTTTTAAACAAAAAAAATCAAACTGCTGGAGGAACTCAGTGGGTCAAGCGACACCTGTGGAGGCAACCTGTGGAGTATTTGATGTTTTGACAGGCACTGCCCAAGCTGCCGACAACCTCAGGCAGTGTTTGTTTTTTTTGCTACCTCCAGCAGCGTGTTTTTTTAAACTTGTGGTTATAACGCAAATCCCATGACAAAAGGAGAGGAAGTGGAAGTAAAATTCCGTTGTCTGAATGATGAAGTGAATCTGCAGCGCTTTCCTTGTCAGTTTCTTTGTTGAACTAAATTAAGGCGCATGTTGCAATCAAAAGCCTTGATGAGAAGGAATGGATGACGTTTCATGCTAAGACACTTCTTCAGTCTGAAGAAGGGTCTCGACCCAAAAAAATCACCCATTGTTTCTATCCAGAGATGCTGCTTGTCCAGCTGAGTTACTCCAGCATTTTATGTCTATCTTCGGTGTAAACCAGCATCTGCAGTTCCTTCCTATGCACATGGTCAGTGAACTTCTGCACTGTATGAATCTATGACTCCAACATCGATTATAGATGAAGGTTATTGTTTAAAATTAACACACTGGTTTTTAAGACCTCAATTTTTGTACACTTTGTTTTACAAGATGTCAAGATCAATGCTCGTTTGGTACTTATGGAATAAAATGCAGTGAACGATGCAGCTGCCTCAATGGGGGCAAGTGCTACCACATCAGTGGGATATGTCTGTGTGAGCCAGGCTTCACGGGGGATTCCTGCCAGACCCGCATGTGTCCTGACAATATCTACGGGATGAACTGTGACAAGCACTGCCCCTGCAACCCACAAACTACACTCGGGTAAGCCTAAAACTAATTTGCCCAACGGGTCAATGTCTGAACATGCTATTTGCAGATTTTTAGTAAATGCATTTCCCTTCTCAGTCCTCAGGTAGATTTTTTTTGTTGATCTCTTGTACTCAATGTGAAATGCAGGTGAACCCACCGTACAGCAGTTCGGGTTACAGAAATTCACCCATGCGGAATTTACAAAACATTGCAAAAGAAAATGAGTAGAAAGGAACTGCAGAGTCTGGTAGATACCAAAGATAGACACAAAGTGCTGGAGTAAATCATCGGGTCAGGAGCATTTCTGGAGAAAAAGAATGGGTGACATTTTGGGTCAGAACCCATCTTCAGAAATGTCACCCATCTTTTTTCTCCAGAGATGCTCCCTGATCTACTGTGTTACTCCAGCACTTTGTGTCTACCAAAGAAAATGAGATACTGGATAAACATTTGCTCTCACCAAATGTAAGTGGATATAAACCTAAATAAATAAAAACAATGTTTTTGTCTTGTGGTGTGGACAGTTTTCCAGGAACACTACTCTCCCCATGAGTTTTTCCAGCACATTCTGTTTTTCTCCCTCTGTCCATGTTTCTCTCCATCTGCTCCTCACTCTTCTTGTACAATACAATATACATCTTGCATATAAATGCAGTTTTGTCATTTGAAATGATCTAACAAATAGAATAAGGCTGCCTCATTCGTACTCTTCTGTTCAAAATAAATGGATATTTTATCCAAGTCGATCAAATCAACATGAGTAGCTGAGCTTCACCGAAGCTGTGAGTAAAGTAATTTATCAAACAGAACAATGCCTTTCACTGTGAATGCTCTTGGAGCTGGTCAGAACAATCTTGAATAACATCAAAGCCTTTCTCTTCCTGTCAGTCAAACATATTGTTAAAGGGAACAATAAACCGTAATACAGCTATTCTGCAAGTGGAAATTAAAATGCTTCTTGGCACATTAACAATAGGGCAACCTTTATAGAACTATGTCAGAGATGTAAATTGAGACATGTCAAATTCATTTAGAGATATCTGGCCCATTTATGCTTATTGGATCGTGTCTTGGGCATTAATTTGGCACAAGCCCCTGTGTGTGCTGGGCATAGTACTCTGGATGGGTCTTGACCTGAAACGTCATCCATCCCTTCTCTCCAGAGATGCTGCCTGTCCCGCTGAGTTACTCAAGCATTTTGTTTCTACCTTCGATTTAAACCAGCATCTGCAGTTCTTTCCTCCTACTCTGGATGATGTGCTTATTTACAAAGATTAAAACAGCTGCCTCATCGGCATTGAAAATGACAGGTGTGTCAGGTGGGAACAGCTGGCTGTCGACCAGGTATCTCGACCTGTGAGATTCATGACCTCCCTGGGGCGGTTGCTGTCTTCTCCAATTACTGCTTGGATGAAAGACACCTGCACAACTGCGAGCACAATTCTACAGCCCCGACTTAGTAAGAGTAATAGAGTGATACAGTGTGGAAACAGACACTTTGGCCCAACTTGCCCGCACTGACCAACATGTCCCACCTACATTAGTCCCACCTGCCCGTGTTTGCCCCATATCCCTCCTAACCTGTCCTATCCATGTAGTTAGTGGATTCTAGTCCCACCTCAAAGACCTGTAGAGAGGAATCAAAGCTGACACTGCAAAGAAGTACTGAGGGAATGCTGCAATGTCAGGGGTGTTATAGGACATAAGTGATTTTCAACTATGGTCGTACCTGTTGTCCCATGCTATTATTGCAAGTAAGAAAAGGAGAATTTATCTTTGTGTCTAAGCATATTTATTACTCATCACCAAAAACTGCATCATCCAGTCATTGTTACATTGCTGATGCTGGGAGTTTGTTCTGCGTTAAATGATCCATTTTCTTTCTACACTACAACAGGGAACACACTTTATAATGTACCACACTGGCTGTGGAGAGTTCTGGGCTGTTCTGACAGGTGTTGTGGCAAGGTTAGTGTTCCACAGGGATAGAGCCTCAGCTGCGACCTGTTAAGATCATTGAATGAGTTTAGATTAGTTTAGTTGAGTTTAGTGATACAGTGTGGAAACAGGCTCATTAGCCCACCGAGTCCACTAACCATAAATCACCCACTCAGAATCATTCCACTACCTACACACCAGGGGCAATTTGCACAGGTCAATTATCCTACAAATCCTTGCGATGTGGGAGGAAACAGGAGCACCCGGAGATAGCCCGCGTTGTCACGGGGTGAACGTGAAAACTCCACACAGACAGCACTCGAGGTCAGGATCGAACCATGGTCTTTGGAACTTTGAGGCAGCAGCTCTACCAGCTGTGCCTTTGTGCCGACCATCAACACAGCTGAAACCCAAAGCATGCGGCCTCTGGGACTCAGACCAAACGATGGCCCTTGTGGGTCGGAAATATGGCAGCAATCGCTGTCACTGAGATTAACGTTACTGAAAGAGCTCAAAGAACCACTGCTGGAACCAATTTAAGGGAAAATAATTCAAATAGCTATTCCTTTTCTCTTAAAATAATCACTCAAGAAGAGGATTACAAGCAGTAGAAACTGGAGTTAGTGTTTCGGGTACAACGGTTGTGTGCTTAAGACTATTGCTATGTTACACGAGACTGAAAGGCCTTTTATCCTCCTTCGCCAGCTGTCACCCCATGTCTGGCGAATGTACTTGCAAACCCGGATGGTCTGGACTCTACTGCAACGAGACATGTGCTCCTGGATTTTATGGTATATCTTGTCGTCAAATCTGCAGCTGCCAAAACGGAGCAGATTGCGATGGCGAAACTGGCAACTGCATCTGTGCACCAGGATATAAGGTAACAGGATGTGTCTGCTCCGCACAAAAATAGTCTGGAGTTATTTTTCTTCTTTTGTCTCTTTAAATGAATTGTTTCAGACTGTTCAGTTTCTGTTGCTCCTTCCAGCAACTGGTTTCTCTTTCTTGCCCCCACACAAGAAAACTGTGATGTTTCTCACATCTGTGCCTGTGTTAATCCTGTCTCCACTCCTCCCTCTTCATATGAGTATATCCTTCCATTTCTTTCATCTTCATTCCTTTAACCAGCTTCCCCTTAAATGTTTAGGTAGAAGAGTTCCGACCCAAAACGTCACCTTTTCCTTTTCTCCAGGGATTCCGCCTGACCCGCTGAGTTACTCCAGAACTTTGTGTTCGCCTCCCCTTAAATAGATCTCTTCTCTTATTCGCAAACACTTCCCAACAGAGTGAATTTCACATTCTCACTGCTCACCGGATAAATAAGGATTTCATCTATTCTTCATTGGATTTATCTATAACTGTCTTGTATTGAAGGCCCAAGTTCTGATATTGTGCCATCTGTGGAAACAGTATCATCTCAAAGCTTTGCCATTTTTAAAAAGGACTCCAATCATCCTTTACCGTTCCTCTTCATTTTCAGATACAGCATGGAAACGGGCTCTTTGGACCACCAAGTCCACACCAACCTGTTCACACTGATATTATAATAATAATAATAACTTTATTACGGACTCAAGGTCCAGACAAGGGGCAACATTACATTAAAAATGCATTGCATCTCAAATATCATAAATATATATAAAATCATGGTAAATCACATAAAAGCATCATAATTTATATATTTTTAAAAAACCCCACAATACTTAAGTTAAAAATCCAGAGTAAAAAATGATCAATGTCGTACAACGAGACAACGATACCAATGTCTCCACAACTGGGATTCGTAGCGTGTAGTGCTAACCCTTATGTTTGTCAAGGCCACAATAAACACATTTTTAGAGTCATTTATCCTACAAATGAATTTATACATGTGGTGTCTTAGGATAGCTTCTAAAGTACTGACTCCTGCAGCCACAAACATATTACTGGCACTACACCATCTTGGTTGCCTTAGCAGTGTTCTCATGGCATCGTTATATGCAACCTTTAGTCTCTGCATACTTGTCTTTAAATAGTTCGACCACAGGTGTGCAGTGTAGAGGGGTGTGCAGTATGCTCTAAATAGCGACATCTTCACCACATCTGCACACGCACCAAATTTACGCAAGAGGATATTCGCCTGTATATACAGCATGCATCGTTGCCTATAAATATCCTCATCATCTGTCATTTGTTCTGTAATAATATGCCCTAGATATTTTATCTTATTACAGACGCTAAGATTGTTGTCAGACAATTTAAAATCAGGATATTTTAGGCTTTTATCCTCTTTGGTTCTACAGACCATAACAGCACTCTTACTAGAATTATATTTAATGTCATGTTCCAAACCATACATGGAACATGCAGTAAGGAGCTGCTGGAGACCAGCGCTAGATGGACTAACGACCACAAGATCATCTGCATACATAATATGGTTCACTAAAATATTACCAATCACGCACCCAGTGTTACAGGCTTTCAATTGTTTAGACAGATCATCAATATATAGATTAAAAAGGACTGGGGATAAAATTCCCCCTTGTCTAACACCATTGCTAACCCCAAATGGGGCTGAGACCCTATTGCCCCATTTTATTTGCATAGTCTGGTGGGCATACCAGTAGGCCAGTATTCTCACAATGTATTTAGGCACCCCTCTTTGACGCATTTTACCAAACAGCTTTCTGTGATTAACACGTTCAAAGGCTTTGGAAGCATCAATAAAGCACATAAGGATTGAAGAGTTTTTGCCTCTATATTTGTTTACAATCTCCTTTAGGGCATATATGCATAAGTCAGTGCCATGTTTAGCTTTAAAGCCAAACTGGTTATCTGTGGAGTTAACAAACTCATGTATTCTATCCAGCAGAACTCTTTCTAAGACTTTTGACAACATGCTGGCTAAAGCTATGGACCTGTAATTATTTAAACTGACTACTTTGCTTTGTCCTTAATAACCGGCACTAACAGGACAGACAACATTGAGTCTGGTAACATGCCATGAATCATAAAGCTAGTAAAACAAATAGCTAGGAGAGGAGCTATCCTCATACTCGCATACTTAAGATGTTCAGCAGAGATATGATCCAAGACTTGCTTTGTTGTTGGACAGCTTGTTCAATATATCATGTGACATAATCACCATCGAGTCATTGCTCTCAATATTGTCCACCCTATACAAATCACCTTGGACACAGTTGAATAAAGTGCTATAATGTTTGTCGCATAACTCCGCGATATTAGCCGTTCCGGAGATTCCCATCTACAGTACATGGTAGAGATGTTTTGCAACTGCTAAGAGCTCTCACTTCCTTCCAAAAATCTGTAGCATTGTTACTTAGCAGCTTCTTAGCCATGGAATCAGCCCTCATAGCTTGCTCATTTTTACAGATGAAGCGAACAGCATACTTATACCTTGCATTAGTGAGCTTCTTGTGCTCAAACACAGGCCCCTGTCTGGGTCTACCTGCCATAGCCCATGCTTTGGTGGCTTCACGGGCTTCAGTATGATACTCAGCTACATACTTATTCCAGCCAGGCCTGATGTTATGTGTCCTATTTTTATGCTTGCAGTACGCTTACTGCCTACATATAAGGCGTTTATATTCTCATATCCACTTTTGCATTCACTCCCTGCAAACCAGGGATAATATACAGAGGTTTAATTAACCTACAATCCCCCGGATTTTTCTACGGGAAGAAACTACTTTTTTTTTCCTGATCCCTTTGGAAAAGTGGAGTGATTTTAAGTAGTTACTATTTCTAGCTACGTTAGCCATTGTTATTTAATTCCAGAATATTTGCAGTTTTCTTTCTTTTTTTTAAAAACTCTTAAATCATGATCTGTATCACTTCTTCGGCAGGGGTCTGATTGCTCGATTCCTTGTCCGTCTGGTACCAATGGAGTTAACTGTTCCTCTACCTGTGTCTGTAAAAATGAAGCAGCCTGTTCACCAGTCGATGGCTCTTGTACATGTAAAACAGGTAGGCAAGGGGAAGTGTGGAGGTGGATTTGCGTGGGTTGGTGGCCTGATAACCTACGGTGCTGAGACATCTTCTCCACTCAAAGCATTCTGAATAAATAGTCCTACTTGCAATCTCCAGCTCCCCGCCCTAAACATTCATTATTTGGGTACTTTAATATGGGATACCTTTAATACTGCATTGGTTATTTAGTAAAACGTTCCAAGGCACAAAAGCCTTTGCTCTCACCCGTGCTCCATTCATTCAGGAGTGCACTAGAGTGGCAGCCAGGACTATTCGGTCAAGTCTCTAGAGATGTATTTGAGTTTTAAATCCAAGGCCATTGGACTACAGGCCAGAGGTGACCCAAGCTGGAGGAGATGACTAAAATAGAGAGTGGAAAGGACATGAATGGATTTGGGAAAGGGTGGTCATATTAAAAACTTGGTGCAGGATCCAGTTGTTGTTTGAGAACAGGAATCAACTTAAACATGCAAATTAATTCATGCTTTCACACGTGCCAAATAAATTGACTTTAGAAATGTTAGATGCACTACTTGGATGCTGTGCTTACAGAAATCACAGAACTAGGATATTCCTGCTTCAATAAATTGTTATCTAGTTTATTGTAGTGATGTTGCTCAAACTATTATGACTGCACTGCAGCTGAAGTCATTAGTTGAACTGCCGTATAAGATGGTGGGTGCTTTTTTCTTGGATAAAAGGATGTTGTTTCTTGCTGTTGGTGTCAATCGCAGATCGTCACTCTATAATCTGCTTAAGCTGTTTAAGGGCCTGACTGCCCAATTTAATTAAGACATTTTTATTTCTTATTTTCTAGAAATATTTATTTGGACTTTATTGGACTTTATCTTGCACTAGACTATTCCCTTTATCATGTATCTGAACACAGCGGACAGCTTGAGTGTAATCATGTATATTCTTTCCACTGACTGGTTAGCATGCAACAAAAGCTTTTCACCGTGCCTCAGTACACATGACAGTAAAGTAAAGTAAACTAACTCTGTGGAAGAGTAGCAGCTTTCACATTGGCCCCATTGATCTTTTCAGAACCCATAGCACTGGAGTGGGAGAAGAAATGAAAAAAAGTTGTAATTGATTCCCTCGACGAGCATCACAGGGCATCAATAGTATTGCTCACAGGGAATTAGCTTTCTAGACATGATGATGCCACACTTTTAGTTCAAGGGTCAGCATTGTCTCCGTTATGTAAGGGGTTGGGAAGGGGAACATGGGGATTATAGTGCTTATGCCGCCTGGGGAGACCACCTCTCTGAAGCCTCCACTCGCCGCCACTCACCTCCAGCTCAGGAATGGGCCTGA